>JBAMNC010000361.1:1705000-2010245 GCA_037902135.1 Cetoscarus ocellatus
ATTTGTCCTCTCTGATTGAAGAATGAGCTGATGATGGGGTAGTAGATCAAGGTTATGATGTTTCGTGCATTCATTGCTTAGGAACAAAATATTCTGAGAAAACCCTGAGGCATTATCTTTAAATTTTGCAGAAATGTCCACCTTGTCTTGGAGATGAATTCATTTGATTTTGGACTTCAACGGTCAAGGTCTTTAGGTCTCATGGTCATTGCTTGCTAGGATTTCTCAGGTGATCAAGTACAGCACTTGTATAACTCATGGAGGCCTTGAACTCCAAAGCATTAGATCTAGGTATAACCATTGTTTGACACACTTTGCTTTTTTATGGTGGGAAATATCCTGACAGGTTTCATTTTTTCATTTCTGTTATTGAGCATCTTCCTGAGCTCTCTCTGCACACAAACATCATTAGAAACAGAATTAGTCGATCCAATGAACAGTGTAAGACTGCTCACAGGGGAAAATACAGGTGGAAACACAGTGGTTTTGTTGCAAAACAGTTTGCCGATGATTGTCAGTCAACGTGCGTGTGTCAGCTCTTTAAACACCACCATCCATGTCTCAATCTTACTTTTCATGTTTGTGTGCTCATTCCTCAACAAGCAGCCTGACAGCATCCGCTCGCCTTATTTCCCTCAGAGGGTCCTGCTGCTACACGCTTGAAGAATCACCTCGCGCTGAGAAAACAGTAACCCGGGTGAACTTGTCTGTCAGTCAGAAAAATAGACTCTAAGGAGATATTACGCTTCTATACCTGGCTGCTCATTGACTTGGAGCTGTCGGTCTGGATCCAGCTGCTTCGCATTTCATTCCAATTTATCGCCGAGGCACTCAGCCGCACCCTCTCATGAATTGGATCTTCTTCTCCTAACTGATGGAGACAAGGAGGTGATTATACCTGTATAATGCAAGTTTGAAACTATTTATGGATTAAATTATTATAAAAAAAGGCATATGATTTCCTGGGACAGTTTAGTAAGTTAGAGGCTCCAGACAGAGACCAAGATGTGGCCCTTTCCATTGTCAATATGGATTTATGTAACTTTACATTTGTTTGATATAAAGGCATCCTAAGGCCTCTGAAGGGCTTTTTTTGGTTTAGAGGGGTGTGTCATGCTGGCAAGAAGCTCCTTGCCAGTTTTATCTAATGGTTCAAACTGCTAATATGTTTGTAGAACGTCAACACGTGCAGGGAAACTGGAAGTTAGCATTGTGCTGGTTCCCTGGATTTATCATCTGCTTTTTAGATTAATGATGATCATAAGCTGTGCTGCAAAAGAAAAGAAAAACTTTCACAATGTCTTAGTCCTGATCATTTTTGGAAAACAAACAATGTTCAAAACTTTCAAAAATAAACATGATTGGCAAAGCTTTATGGGACCCAGAGTCACGGAGGGGCCCCAAATGATAAGAAATCATAGGTTCAATCAATCACATTCATTATGGACTGTTAAGCATGTGGTAGGTGTGCGCTGCTGCCAAGTGTAAAAGACAGAACGTGAACCTGCTTTGGACTGAGCTCAATTGTTGTAGATTGGAGCTCGGCAAGACTGTTCTGCCTGATTACAGACATTACATCAGGCAGAACCATTGCTGCAAGGGTATCTCTTTCCTGCTCTTGGGAAAAATGTGTCTTGATATCCCACTATGTGACCCTATTTAACCTGCCGCAATCAATGTACTGAAATTACAATCTTATAAAATTACCATTTTGACATGCATAGAAAAAAAAGATTAATAAACAACATTTGTGATGATTGCAGTTTGTTCTGCAGTGCAAAAGACTGTTGGAACTGTCCTCAGGTAATTTCTCAAAAAGGTCTTAAAATATCTTGAATTTGATTGTAGAATCTGTTTAGGAAACCTGGTACAGACAAACGCATCCCCTGGGGTGGATACTCAGATTAGAGGAGAGACAGAAAGGGGAAGAAACACAAAGACTAACAAAAGACTCAAAGATATTTTCATAAAATTCAGCGGTTGCATTAAACCAACAAAAATCTGCTCTATGTGGACTGCATGATTCTTAGGACTTTTTGCCCTTTTAAAGTTGAATGTTTATTTTGGAGGGCAGATGTGGTGTCACGTCAATATCCAGTCAATCTCTCTTGTGCAGACTTGAGCATTTAATATGCCGGACTACAAAAACTTTTAGAGCTTTTGCCTCTCTTTAATGCAAAAAAAAAAAAAAAATCATCTTAAAGTACAAATACTCAATCTACCAATTGATATATTGTACAGATTTGTGGTGAGAAAACTTTGCACATTGCCTTAAGCCATGCTATAATACTTCTTTCCATTTACCAGTGGTTGACTTATTGATTCTAGACCAGAGTTGAGCCATGAGCCAGGAATAAATTTTATTTTTTTAATGAATCCAATTTGTTCAGACCGTTAAATCTGACCATTTCACAGGTATGACACCAAAACAGCTCCACTCCACTTTGATCGATATTAACTGGATTGCACTCAGACAAACCACACTGTCTTAGGAGAACTAATAAAAGAGCAGATATGTGTTTTTTGACGACAGCCTGGGAATCATCTCAGTTCTGACTCTGAGCTCTTCCTGTGGTCCCAGTCCCGCTCACAAAAATTCCATATAAACATGAAATGGATGAGGAAAAATGTTCGAATCATTGACTGTAAATAAACAAAGAGACAGAAGCAAAAGTCTAATTCATCAGCTGTTAGCGATCCCATGTTGCTTTTCTCTATCTCTTTTACGCACCTACAGGTCCAGAGTATACACTCAGCTCAAAGTATCTTGTTATGCAGTACAGATGTTCTTCTTCCTGTTTTCCACCAGATGCAGTTGTAATTTTGAAATGCAAGGCATCTGTTGTTGGAAGACCAAATGGACCTTCCTCTGTTAGTGCTCAGTGGTGTGTTTGTCTTCTAATAAGGGTGATGAGGCACAAAGCTGCATGTTCCTCTCTCACAGGAGCAGAACATGACTGCACCCTAGACCACCTTAAAACAGGTCTAAAGTCTTTTGTGCACTTGATATAACAAGGACATGGAATGATAATACATAAAAAAAGTTCACAACTCACCTTAAATAACACCTGCATGGCATTAATATGCCTGTACATGTTGTGATTTATTACAACTGAGTTTTTGATAGGACAGAAGCCAAGAGAGAAAAAAAACCTTCTCATCTGTTTTTTTTCACCCCTCATGTACAGATGCAGCCATTTAAAATTTCCCCACTTCCCCTGATAGCGTCTTGGCTGGTCCCTGACAGGTCCATGACAGGGCCTGCCCACCCTGACAGTCAGAGATTGTAAAATCCAGGCCATAATTGGGGGAATTAAGGGTGTCAAGTTTGCTCTCAGTTGATTTAGCAGCTGATTTACAAATGAAGGAAAAGACTGAGACTATGTCATCTTGTGAGGGAAGCACCATGCCAAGGAGACACCCTGCAAATGCATGAATGGGATTTTTTACAATAGATTCGAGTCGGGGGACTACCAGTGGCTGGAAGTGGGCTGGTAGCTTGGCTGAAAGCTGGCAGGCAGCTGTCACGGAGGGGAAAATTGAGGCAGCTGGATCTTTATGTGTGCAGCCAATCCAGTGCATGCTTTATCACATACAGAAACAGGAGAAGATAACTCAAATGCTCTCAGAACAAGGAGCAAAATTGAAAGAAATAACCTACTGTACATACCATTGAGTTGGACCAACCAGAGTTCATTATGCGTGAAACATACAAACCCCAATTCAAATAAACTATGACATAAATTAAAACAAATTACAGTTATATTTTTCAGCCTAAATTTAACTGAATACAATTAAACACACCTGTCTTATAATGTCAGTTTTTGAAAAGATTTCAACATACTGCTTCTGTTTAAAATGGTCTTGATGCTTTTTGTTGCAGTACTTGGATAGATTTTAACTTTAGGCCCATTCATACATGAATGTATATTAGCTGACGTTGACCAGAGTTGAGAGGCTATCAAACTATTCACAGAAATATGCTCTTGAGTTGATTTTTGTTGTGTTCAAAGCATGTCGACGTGTCTAAAGCAGAGCGAAAAGTTGTGCTGGTGGAGTATGATATTTGTCGACAGCCCCCGACAGATTTTAGACAGATTTTAAGTGTTTGCCGACATAGATGTAATGCATGGGTAGTGAACTCAAGTTAGGGAAACTTTAGCCTAAGGGAGCTTGGCACTGCTGAATGTTGCATTGTGACATCACTCAATGAACGCCATATTAAGCAAAAGTATATGTCATTTCACCACGTGCAGCTTCAGCTGGTCTTGGTATTCTGACACCATGCCTGGAAGATGATAGACGACTTTTGGCTAAAGGGCGCCTTAAATTGTGCAACAGGAGTCCAGGTCAAGGCGGAAGCAGCTGGAGCTGACAGAGATGAATGCAGCTCTAACAGAGGATCGCAAAGATTAGTGGAGGTCAGCTCTTGCTGGTGTTTACAAGTGTGTTGGGTCATACATTGGAAATTTTTACGCATACGTAGAATTTTCAACGTACCTGATGAACACCAGCATTATCCAATTGATATTGACTTCACCAAAACGTCAACACGTTTGTTTGGTTAATTGCTGTCTTAAATTGGACTTGGGTATGAGTTTGGGTGTGAATGGCTGTCTTTCTCTCTTTGTGGCCCTGTGATAGGCTAGAGACTTGTTCAGGATGTACCCCATATCTCGCCTAATGACAGCTTGGATGGGCACAGCCCCCTGTGACCCTGAATGGGATCAGCAGTGTTTAGTTCAATAAAGCAGCCTCTCTAAGCCAACAGCTATCTTTCCATCCTTTGAGTTGGACAAGTAAACCTCGGACAAATCGTGAGATTTTCTTTAAAAGCCCAAAACTTCTTCTGAAGAAATCCATCCATCTCACTCTGAGAATCTACTTAACTTTTTTTTCCCTTCAGCAGATACACAACAGATGGAGAAACAACATAAATCCATCTCTATGTGGAGGTAAATATTGACTTTGAGCTGAGGATATTTCTAAGATTGACTCAGTCTAGCCAGGCATGCTGTACATCAGTATTTCACAGTAAAATGTTCCACACTAATGTAAAAAAACATGAATGTGATTCTCCAAAGTGAAGACACAGAACAAAGAAGCAAAAACATGCTAAAGGTCTAAAGAGCAGCCAAATAGCCTTGTATGATTTTAAACTAAAAGAAAGAAGACACATACATGGGAATACAACAAATCCAATGTTCCCTGTGGAGCTCTCTTTATGTTCTTTTGCTTCTCAAGGACAGGCTGTGTTTCTAATAAACATGTTCTATCCATATTTTGATCAGAACTATAAAGAAATCCTACACTGATTACTTCCGTGTTTGCTCACAGCCTATTTGTGAGCTCTTTGTCTTTGTGTTTTCAGTTATCATTGAGCAGAAAAACATGACATCAGCTGCACACTTGAACATTGTGTTATTGTGTGCATTTCCTTTCAAAGGTGCATGTGTCCTCTGTATAGCATTGATAAAGGTGACCCTGAAAACCATTTATGAAATTACTCCCTGAAGCACTACATCAGTGTACAATTGCTCACAATTGGTGAATTGAGGTTCAAATGTGGTTTGAGGAGCTGTTTTTTACTGAGTTGATACAAGTGCCTGGACAAAAGAAAAAAAATAATGGGTAGTATGCTCAAGGTAGTGTAAAAGCGGGCATACATCCTGAAAGACGTGATCGATGTAGCCATCCTGAGCGATAGCAACATCAGAAAAAAGGAACATGAGAAACTGGAGAAATAGCAAGGGCTCAAAAAAGAGCTAGAGAAAGTCTGGAAGGTAAAAGGCAACGGTAGTAACTGTGGTCACTGGAGAGCACTCCCCACACTCCCCAGTGACCCCACACTGGAGAAGTGGCTCCAACAGATACCTGGAGAAACAGACATCTTACTCCAGTGGAGTGGAGTCCTAGAAACAGCTAAGATACTGTGCAGGACCCAAGCTGAAGAGGATAAACAGCCACCCACCCCACCTGGGGGAGAGGAGGGTGTTTGAAAGAAGAGGTTGTATATATATAAAATTTCACTCGTTTTTGTTACTGTAATAATTTGTTGTTTTCTCAAGGTTTCAATTCAGTTCTCATCTCATTACTATGGGATAGAAAAAACGTTTTACCAGAGATGAAACATAGATGAATTATTTTTTCTTAGAGGAAAAAACAAAACATATATATGAATGTTTTTGAGGAATACTGAAACAATGGGGTTTGAAGTAGTTTAATTTCCTGCAACTCGCTCGTAGCTCCCACCTCTTCCTGCTTTAAATTATGCTGATTTGGCTGTGCCGCTGTGGGCCACTCACAATCATGTTAGGTTGAAACTTGGGGAAATAGATCTTCCTGATTTCAGGTGTTGAATCGGGCGTGTCTAGCTGCTGTGCAAGGTTAGGCTCCAGCCCCTGAGATCCCAACAGAGAGAGGCAGTTAAGATGAGTTTATTTTTCACCATTCAGTCACTATTGATATGATCTACACACGTCAAAGAGTCCTGGAGATACTTCAAGACGTGAAAATGTCCCCGCTGTGCCCTGAATATTTATTGTTATTGTCCTGACTAAAGTTCAGTTTTCATCCTGGGTCCCAGGCTGAGGCCTGTGATAGCAGAAGGTCTGCGTGTGGTCTGATCAATAGATAGGCTCTTACAGGACTAATATTACCTAACTATGAAAATTGAGTAATATTACCAGCTCTGCTATAGGAAAGCTCCATTGATTGCATGGTCAATATCAGAGAGCAAATATCAAGGGCTGCATGAGGAGCTCCTCAATGATGGACTTTCCTGTTTTCACAGACCATTTAAAAGGAGAGAAAATTCAATAGCGATCTCTGACTACTATCAATTTCCGGCACTGTATTTGTTTACATCGCTCTCCAACATATCATTGCTTGAGTATTAAGTTCCTGCTAAGCTTAATGAAAAAAATATGAACATAGACATCTTTCTTTGACACACTTTCTTACATATCAAAATAAGTATTTCTTTAATATTAAAGAGTCAGTGCCAAGTCATTTATTGCTGCTTTTTGTGGCACTACTGCTACTCTATTCAGATAATTTACTTTTTTAATTTACAAAAAAAAAAAAAAAATGTGTTATTTAAATTCTCTTAAAGGTTATTTTAACATCTCTGAGTTGTATTGATTGACAGACTTCAGCTCAGATTATATAAGTGTAGCAGCCTGCAGGCAGTGAAAGAAAGAGTTGAAAGGACACGCAGAGGTGCTAATTTATAAATGCATAAATCTTTATAATCTCCAGGCATATGATAAGCCTGTTTGCAGTTTGTACACATACCCAGAAGTGGAGCTTATATAATTGTGGCTTTATCTTGATGGGTCAGGACACAGAACATCTTAATTAGTCTTTTTCTTCCACTCTTACTAACTAAAAGCATCACATTTATGCAATGTTTAGACAATGAATACATACAAGGACGTTTAACAGAAAAATAGTGTCTTTTTCTGAATGCAAAAAGAAAATCAACAACCATGAACAATCTTCTCTAAAGCAGAATGTTGGAAACTAACATCTTATTATGACACTTATCAGAAACATGAATTAAATTCTCCGTAATGTTATTATTGTGGTACCTTTATTTACAGGAAGAATGTTTGTTTTCATTTCTGACACATGAACTCCGCCTCCAGCCCCATGCTAAGCTAAGCTATGCTAAGCTGAATGAGGCTGACAGTGATGAACTGGATTGTGTGACCTTCACATGGGGGATCATTAAATGCTGTACTTGGACCTCTGACCAAGAACAGGAATTGACAAAAATGTAGATCTGCTAATTTTCTGAACTAAAACTGAACTGATATTCAAAACAGGATATATTTTGTAAATCATGATTTAGAATAAGGAGTCAAATGTTCATGCTGATATCTGTTTTTGTTTTAAGGCTTTTTATTGAGCACTGCTGATCAGATTTTATGACATTGACTTAACAGCACCACGCAAATGCTGCAGGTTTCTCTGCTGCACATCCATGATGCAAATTCCTTATTCCATGTTCCAATATTGCTCTACTTGACTGAGATCTGGTGACTGTGGAGAGCACTGGAGTGCAGCGATCTCAATGTTCATGAAACCAGTTTGAAACTAGAAAAGCACTGAGAGAGCGCAGACCTCCGCCAAGCAGCTTCAGTCCACTTTGGCGAAAATGGTCTTATCTGGCAATGTTACAGAATCCTTTAAAAAATTCCTGTATCCGGATGGTGATCCGGATCAGTCCCAAAATCGAATCATTTCTTCCTTATCCCATTCCACACATTACCTGAAAATTTCATCAAGTTATTTTTTCAAGTTATGTTGAACACAAACAGACAGACAGACAGACTAACCAACGTCTGCAAAAACATAACCTCCTCGGCGGAGGTAATTAAATGACCCTGTAACATGATGTGTTATCCTGCAGGAAGTAGCCATCGTAAGATGGGTACACTGTTGTAATTCCAAATCTGCACATTGTACAATATCGTTAGCACAATCCAAGCTCCAGCTCTCAGTTGCCTTCAGGGTGCAGACATGGAAAACCAAGCACAACACATGTTGTAAATCCCCAAGAATCAAATCAGGATTGAAAATCACCAGAGGCATCTGGTGGACCACCAAGCCTAAGCCCTCTGATCCTGACACAATGAACATAAACAGAAAAATCCCTAAATAACTTTATAATATTCATTAGTTCCTCAGGGAACCCTGAGGAGAAGCCAGACAAAATAGTAAAAAGGTAAAACTGCAATATCTTTGCTCTACCTCAAATGTGATGTACTTTCTTAAACTAAATATTTCTTATTTTTTGGCTAAACCATGACCAAACTGACGTTTTCACCGTAACTAGTTTTTGCCATGGGGGACACAGCAGAGTGTTTGCATTTGACACATTTAAAGGGCACACAAGGATGAACACAACAAATGTGGAGGATTTTGCAAAGAAAGGCGTCTATAAGAAAGAATTAATCTGATGCTTATTGAAGCTGTCTCTACACCAGAATGTGACAGCCTGTTCATGTAAGCAGAAATTTAAACAAGGCAAATAATTCAGTTCAAGAAGAAAGGTCCCAGCCCACGGCCTTAAAAATAAAGACCTAAAAAACAGAGAAGAAAAAGCACAAGCATTGGTTTCTCTTTTTTCTGTTGGTACTTTACTGGACGTTTGATTTGTCTAACATTGTGTGCTGTCTTGAGTATAATCTATTGGCAAATAAAAGAACCAAAAGGGGGCTGGACTTAAACTAACACAAGTGAAAAGAAGGACCAGGCCAATCCGCAAGGGGCCGTTGTACCTGGTAGTCTTCCCTTAAACTGTCAAACTGAGACGAACTATATAGTCCTCCAACATACCAAAAACATACGTATTAGGTTTAGTGGTGACTCTAAATGGCCCTTGGTGTGAGTGTGAATGGTTGTCTGTCTCTTGATGTGGCCCTGCGATTGGCTGGTGACTGGCACAGGGTGTACCCCGCCTCTAGTCTAATGTCACCTGGAAAAGGCTCCTGCCCCATGCAACCCTAAAAGGGATAAGAGGTATAGATGATGAATCGGTAATTCTTTAAATAAACTTGTAGAGCGCGGTTAGTGAGAGGGGAGGGCAGCATGAGGCCCCTGGGACACACTTTCCCAGCTCTTGTCTAAATGATTACAACTCAAATAAATATGGTTGACTATGGTTAACTACGGTTTAACTTACTGCTTAACTTCTTCTCACATTTGGCCATAGAAACAGATCAGGGTGTGTCCCACAGTTAACCTCTTCAACTTCTTTTCTGAAGCATCAGTCAGTTGGATTTGATGGCAGCACTGAATCAGTGCACCACAACAGACACATACTGACTGTGCAACAGCTCATCCAACACTATTTGGTGGTGTTTGTTTTTTTTGTTTTTTTTGGTACAAACTGCTGAGACTGATCTTAACATTCCTGATTAGAATTTTAAATATTTTGACTCCAGACAGTCAAACAGTCGGCACTAAAGGCACGCACATCCTGCTGCATCCCTTTCACACATCATAAAGTGTATGTTCTGCTCAGCAAAGTGTTTGAACTTTTGGGACATGCTGTTGGGATCATTTGTGAACAAACATGCAGAAACAAAGCCACATAAGTACTTCTGTTGTGAGCCTGTTGCCTGGGAAGACTTCCTGTTTCTGCCTCTCAGAATGACAGCAGTGCCCAGTCACCTGTGAATACAACAGTCCATTTACACATAGAGTGGCTGATTTCATGCCGCCCTGGTCTCTCAATACACAGGCATGTTTAGAAGCTCTCAAGGGCTGGATGATGTGTTGTTTTCTGGCAGACAAGGGCTCAGAAATAACAGCATCGCTGCCTTAAAAAGATATATGGATAACCTTAGACATTTTCACAGTTTATTTTGTTTTCGATTGTGAAAGACTTGATGTCTTATTTCATTTCTTCTTTGCAATAGCTGCTTAAAAACATGCTCAGGCAGTAACAAGAATATGCATGTGTATGTTGATGCATCTGTGAGATCTGAGATTTCCTTAACTCTTCAAGAGCATCTTGTTTTTATCTTTTTTTTTTTTTTTTTTAAAGATTGGTAGAAAATAAAACCTGTTTCCAAACACAGAACACCTGTAGTTGTTGAATGATGCAATTGTTTTAAATAACCACTTGACATTATGTTACACAACTTGAAAGGTATTTTAAAAAATGGGCTTTTAAATCAGTAACCAGAATTTTTTTATGATATTAAGGAACATTTTCTACATTAATGGCAGAAAATGTAGTTGTTGTGTGTCTTAAGTCATTGCCAAAACAAGTGCGGAGTGTTTACATACTCATTTATACCTCCATTTTAATGTAAAATTAAAAGTATGTGTTTAAAAATGGCAAGAAAAAAAGTGTTTTATTTGGTATTTGGGCCAAATGCAAGTCCCAAATTCACCACTCTCAGTGTTCGTGGCTAAATGCAAAATTAACAACACTCATCCAAGGCAACCATGGCAGATCTGCCAGATTTCCCAGATTCCATGTTTGTAATCAGGCAGATCTATCTTGTAAAATTTTAAGGGAGCGATCAACCTTGTATGCAAAAACACAGATCAATCAGCACCCATTAGGGAGAAAGAGGCAGGAGCTACAAGCAAGATGGCTGCAAGACGCAGCTGCAAGCCTATTGTCAATGTCTGCTTGTGAGAAGATCACCTTACACACTGCCTGATTTAATGCAAGTTTAATTAAGACTGGACAATTTTTCATAACTGAATGAAGAATAAAGAGACAGCTCAGTGGCTCAGCAGGTCAGTGCCTCACAGCAAGAATATTGCTCAATCAACTCATGTCAGTCAGGGCCTTTCTGTGCCTTTCTGAGTTTGCATGTTCTCCGTGTGCCTTTGTGGGTTTTCTCTGGGCATTCATGTTTCCTCCCACAGACCAAAATCAAGTTTGTCAGGCTAACTAGTGGTTCTGGATTACCATCTGGTATGAGTGGGAGTGCCAATGGTTGTTTGTCTTAGCATGACTCTGAAGCATGACTGAGTGACTATACTGATGTGAGTTGTGAAGGTAAGGTCTGTGCCTAAATGACTTCCTAAAATCGGGGACACACTGCACAACTTTCATGGTCTTCATAGATTTTGAAAGGACAAGGAGTTCACACTAACAGACTTGTTTCAGCAGATTTTTGTATGACGACTGAAAGACTGGGGATCACACACTAAACATTCGCCTGATGAGGGGTCACAGACCACATGATTTGTCAAATCAACTGAAGCCAGCTGGACATTATAAAGGCACTCGTGCTCCTGCAACCACTCTATCAATCTTCCCTCCATGTCTGTTTGATGACATTCTCCCTATCTTACTGTTTGCCGTGGTGTCATAGTATTCCCATTACTTCCTGTCATCTTCTGATGCTATTTCTTGTGTCCCATTGTCTCTTTTCATTTGCTGTTGGCAACACGTGTTTGCTGTTAGTTTACACTACCTGATTGCATCCAGGTAAAATCAGAGTCCTTTACAGCAGGAAGAGGTGGGAGCTACGAGCAAGACGACAACATGAAGTGACTACTCATACAGTGATTAGCATGGATGATAACGGCTTCAGTAGCAGTTTTATCAGGTCTGGACTGCATTTTTTTATCACATGAAAAAAAAACTCTACAAACTTCTTGATAGGAGGGATAATATTGCTCCACTTCCAACATATTTTGACGAGTGTTTGTTTTAAAAAGGGCTTTGCTTTCTATAGCACAGCAGAGCCCATCTACTACATTACCTGATTGGCCTGTAATAAATGTCACTGACAGAACGATCATCCAATCACCTGCTGGATATGCTGCTGATTGGTTCTGCCCTCCTCAAACACTTTCTGCAGGCTCTTTCCCAGAAGGACTAGTGAAGTACACCGAATGGTCTATCTGGTGTGACGTGTTAGGGTCTAAAGTTTCAGCATTAAAAAGAATGATTTCTGATTTGCATTTAATAAAAAGTAGAAAATTGTGTTTGAAAATATGTCTTTTTTATTTATGTAGACATAAGTGCAAAAAACTCAGCAGGATGTACCTTTAATTA
Organism: Cetoscarus ocellatus; assembly: GCA_037902135.1. NCBI lineage: Eukaryota > Metazoa > Chordata > Actinopteri > Labriformes > Labridae > Cetoscarus > Cetoscarus ocellatus. The sequence continues at coordinate 1,717,539 of JBAMNC010000361.1, forward strand.
AAGTGTCTGAGGCTGAAATGTGTGCCTTCGTTCTTTTGATTGAGTAAGTAAAAGAAAACAAATGCTTCTAAAGTCTGTACTCAACATTTACTGAGCCAACATCAATCATGCTGTGAGAATTCTCCAGTTGTCAGGTACTAACCTAACAGAAAATATTCATAAATCATGTGTATTATGCACAAAGCCCAGTGAGAGTAGTGTTCTAGCTTACAAAGATTAAAGCCCTAATATAGTCACAATTAGTGAGTGTGGAGTTGTATCTGTCAACAGTAACACACTCAGCCTCACAGATAAAAACCCTAATCGGACCATAATTAGGCACGGCCTTTTCATCCAACCATCTGAAAAGAGGCATGGCTGGCTAATGTCAATAACCGTGTTCCCGCATCCAAGCCTCTGTCCTACCAAATCACGTAACATTAATAACCTTTAATTACAGGAAAAGATTGAAGTGTCAATGCACCGAGAGCAGAAATTATATGCTTCCCAGTGAGCTGGGATATAATCCAGGGACAAGCTCTCATTGAAGTGTGTGTGTGGGGAGGCTTCATCAGGCATCACTCATGGTCATTAGAGTCCCTTCTGATGCGTGTTTGTGGTCACTCAGCTGTTGGATTTTCTGATTGTTTACTTGACTGATGCCCTTACAGTGGTTGTTGTAGGCTGTCAACATAAAGCCCATTAAGTACAGGCATTATTAATGAGCACAAGGTTTATTCAACCTGCTGCTGAGATGTGTCAATGATTCAGGCCAGTCATTTCTAATTAATGCTTAAAACACCTTCTGGTGCTTTACACAAATAGTCAGGTTAAACAAATAGCTGATGTTGAGTGTGTGAGCTCAACTTCGGTATGATGCACTTTTCATTCAGTTTAAAGTCATGACGTGCCAACCTACAGTCTGACTGAATGGCTTGTGTAGTTGTAGACTTTTAGGAATCTATTGTGACTGCACAATGGTGTTGTGTCAACAGGAGGTAATGTGCGTAAAATAAATCATTCAGGTGAATAAACTGAACTGATTCTCTTCCTCAAAGTTTAATTATCTGTTGTCTGGTATATTGTTTACAAGAAGCGATGGGGCTGGGCCTCTAAGGTTCATTCACTGTGACAGTTTGGGAAGGATTGTTGCAGTAATTTACCCTTCATATGTACCACATTGTGAAGCCCATCCCGCCCCTCCCTTGATTGTCTTGAGAGCTGGGGCATTTCCATCTCGGATGTTCCTTTAACCACCAAAAATATGGTCTGCAATGGTTTTCACAGCTCAGTTGCTATGTTCAAAATCAGTTTTAAAAGCAGAGCAATACAAATTTGCATATTCCTCTTGGATTGTTTCATGTCCACACAACTGTGTTTTTGAAAAGAACCAAGTCCAGGATAAGTCACATTGTCGCATTGTTTAGGGTTGCACAAAGCCGCCTGCTTTGACTGTGACTCGAACTGTGCATTATGGGAAGATAGCCAGCGGGCTATGTCACACACAAAACCATAATTTCCTCCGCCAAGGAGGTTATGTTTGTCTGTTTGTCTGTTAGTAACATTATGCAAAAACTACTGGATGGATTTACATGAAAATTTTTTACCAAAGATGTGGTTTGATCCAAGGAGGAAGAAACAAAAAACAAAAAAAAACATTGAAGTTTGGAATGAAAGATTAGATTAGATTAGATTGTCCCCAAGGGAAATTCATTTCCACAGCACTGTATATGTTCACACAACAACACTGCAAACATCAGAATCCCATAACTTAACACTGGGCCGTAGTTTGTCCCACCCACAGCACCATCCAATTGGTTACATACTCTAATAACACGCAGAAACATGGCACGGCCAATCAGTTCTGAAAGCTGTTCATGCAGTTCTGCTCACAGACACAGCGGAGAGGAGGAAGTTTTGCCAATGGAGAAAGCCCCGCGCTGTTCCTGGAGCCTTGGTTTCTTAGATAAATTAAGGCAGCAGACTCTCCTGAAATTGTAATAAACATCCCAGTCCTCTACACCTCACAGCTACTAGTAACATCACTGTGAGCCCATTAACGTTAAAAGAAAACATATGCAGCAGCTCTGCTTGCTCGCAGTCCCTCCAGACGTGCCTGTTATTCACTCGAAACAAGGCTGCTGGTAATGTCAATGAAACACCAACACCAACGTCTGTACAAGCAGCAGCAAACTTGTTCAGTCAACAAATTACAAGACCCACTACGAACTAGCTCACTCTATTGGATGATATTTATGTCGACAATGTTCACAGTTCTTGCAGATTGATATTTTTCATTCCACAATGTGCATATAAAATAAATATAGGACTGTAATGTTGGGTGGAAATCACAATTTATGGGTGGAACTGAGCTGCTTTGTGGAGGTCTGTGCTCTCGGAGTGCTTTTCTAGTATGATTATGAATTTGGCAGAGATTAAATGTCACTTGTAAGATTATACAGATGAGTATTTTCATTAGTGTGGGACACACTTTGCGATATAAGTGTAGACAAACTTGAATCTCTGTTTATCATGAAATAGGTCAGAACCAGAACCAGAAGACAGGACATTAGAGCGAGACACACCGCACAGAAGTCAAGGACGGTTTTAAAAGGTTTAACGATTACCAGGCCGAGTTTGGTACACATAAGAGCGGTCAACAAGATCAGGCAACAGTGTCCAAAAATGTGAGGCAAAAATCAAGGTCAAACTAAGCAAGGTTATACACGGCAAGACAAGAACTACGAATGCTGGAACGAGACTTGAAGGTACGATGAACTGGCAACAAGACAGGGGAAGACATGAGGGTTAAATACATGAGATGACTGGGGGTGCTGAGATACAGATGGGGAAGAACAATCAGGAATCAGGTGTGACAACGCCAGACAGGAAGCAAATCTACGAAGAAAAAGAGAGACAGGTGAATTTTCAAAATAAAACAGGAAGTATGAAACAAAACATGACATTTGAAACAAAATGGGTAACTTCACTAAAAGAAAAAGCAGAATCATGTCACCCTTGTATATTGTCAGTGACTAATTGTGAGAAAATAAATATTAAGAGTTGCATGTTCTGTTATTGCTGAGGTGCACTAGTTAAGCTACAGTTGTACCTTCATACTATTGATGATGACATCTTTCAGCCGTGGTTGTTATTGATTATACCATCATAATAAATACCTTTACAACCATATAGACCTGAGGAACCTCATGAAAACGAGACATCTAGAGGAGCTAATCAGTAATAAATTAATATTCAGGAGAGACACACATGATGAGGACAGATTTATGTGGTTTGTTTTTGACTCCATGATTTGTCCAAGTCATAAATTTCTATTTTTAGTCCCTTTGTCTCTGCCTGGATGGACACATCTCTGGATGTATATATTTGTATAATATATATAATATAAAGACGTGTGCAAAATTGTTGGTCCCTTCCGTTGAAGAAAGAAAACCCACAGTGGTCACTTAAATAACTTGAAACTGACAAAAGTAAGAATAAATAAAAAATTACTGAAAATCAAGTAATGAAAATCAGACATTGCTTTTGAATTGTGGTTCCACAGAATCATTTTAAAAAACAAAATAATGAAAATGGCCTGGACAAAAATGATGGTACCCTTAACTCAATATTTTGTTGCACAACCTGTCGAGGCAATCACTGCAATCAGGGAATTTATGGAACTCTCAATGAGACTTCTGCAACAGTCGACAGGTATTTTGGCCCACTCCTCGAGAGCAAACTGCTCCAGCTGTCTCAGGTTTAAAGGGTGTCTTCTCCAGACTGCATGTTTCAGCTCCTTACACAAATGTTCAATAGGATTTAGATCAGGGCTCACAGAAGGCCACTTCAGAATAGTCCAGTGTTTTGTTCTTACCCATTCCTGGGTGTTTTTAGCTGTGTGTTTGGGCCATTATCCTGTTGGAGGACCCATGACCTGCAACTGAGATCAAGCTTTCTGACACTGGGCAGCACATTTGGCTCCAGAGTGCCTTGATAGTCTTGAGATTTCATTGTACCCTGCACAGATTCAAGACACCCTGTGCCAGATGCAGCAAAGCAGCCCCAGAACAAACTGAGCCTCCTCCATCTTTCACTGTAGGTACGGAGTTCTTTTCTTTGTATGCTTCATTTTTGCGTCTGTGAACATTGAGCTGATGTGACTTGCCAAAAAGCTCCAGTTTTGTCTCATCTGTCCAAAGGACATTCTCCCAGAGGCTTTGTGGCTTGTCAATATACATTTTGACAAAATCCAGTCTCGCTTTCTTATGATTTGCTTTCAACAGTGATGTCCTCCGTTAAGTCCACTTTGGCTCAAACAGTGATGGATGGTGCGATCTGATACTGATGTACCTTGACCTTGGAGTTCACCTCTAAAATATTTGGAAGTTGTTCTGGGCTCTTTGGTTACCATTCGTATTATCTGTCTCTTCAATTTGTCATCAATTTTCCTCTTGCAGCCGTGTCCAGGGAGGTTGACTACAGTCCCATGGACTTTAAACTTCTTAATAATATGTGCAGCTGTGGTCACAGGAACATCAAGCTGCTTGTAGATGGTCTTATAGCCTTTACCTTTAACATGGTTGTCGATAATTGTCTTTCCAATGTCCTGAGACAACTCTCTCCTTTGCTTTCTGTGGCCCATGTCTAGTGTGGTCCACACCATGATACCAAACAGCACAGTGACTACTTTTTACCATTTTAATAGGCAGACTGACTGATTACAAGTTTGAAGACACCTGTGGTTGTAATTACAGGACACACCTTAGTTTAACATGTCCCTATGGTCAAATCAGTTTCAATCTGTTCTTGGGGTATCATCATTTTTGTCCAGGCCGGTTTCATTATTTTGTTTTTTAAAATGATTCTGTTGAACCACAATTCAAAAGCAATGTCTGATTTTCATTAGTTAATTTTCAGTAATTTTTTAAAATTTATTATTACTTTTTTCAGTTTCAAATTATTTCAGTGACCATTGTGGGTTTTTATTTCTTTAACACAAGAGTACCAACAATTTTGCACATGTCTGTATATGTTTATCTATTAAATGAAGATAATGGCTTCAGCCTGCTCTATCATAAAATGCCTTGAGATAACTTGTTAGGAATTGGCACTACACAAATAAAGATTGATTGATAGAGACTGATCTTTTTCTCTCACACTGAAAGATAATAAGGACATGAGCGCTCCTTTGAAGGTTTCATTTTTGCTTAACTAGGAAAGACAAGTCAAAAGTTGTCTGATATCTGGTTTATAAAAATATCCCTTAATTTCTGTTCCATTTGGATTCGTTAATTACTTTTTTTAGCCGTTAGAAATTATTTTTATCTGTTAATAGCATCATTAATTTGGATCAAGTGTTTGTATTACTGTTGAATAAAATGTAAATATTGCAACAGAAAGTTACCTTGATTATTAATAACTCTAATATGTCTACTACCTTCATGTCAGTGCGACACTTACAAAAGTAAGAACCAAGTTCATAGAGTTCATTTTTTGCAATCAATAAATTACCTAACCAAGACTCTAATAAAAACTGCTTAAATGTGTGAAATCCCCTCCACACAAACACACACATTTTTACAAAACATTTATTGTTATACAGCCCTACTTATAAATCAGTTAAATCAATGTATCCTCATAGATGTGATTAAAACATTAGTGTTGTTACTGCTACATCTCTTTGTGGAAGACATGCTTGTGTCCCTGTTTGACTTCTTAGGAGCCTAATTACTGTCAGTCTGTAAGTGCTGTGGCCTTGTTATTATCAAAGTGCACAAAGTGTTGCTCTATCTGGACCTCTGAATGCATAATCACCATTATGAGCACATCCACAAAGAGCATGAAAGCAGCAAAATCATCTATAAATAATAAACCTAAGTAAAAAAAGCTTTAATTGGGTTGTTTTTGAAACATGGATAGATCCCTGTAATGTATAGATCCTTCCTTTTTGTTATTCATAGCAGAAAAAACAGCTCTTTGGAGGGTATAACAAATCTTCAAGTCAAGATATAAAATACAAGTTGTTCTATGCATTCTGTTAACAAATCAAGGCACTGGTGTGTACTTCATTACTTTGTCAATACTGAGTTAGACGAACAAGAAGAAAGCAGTTCTGAAAGTAATAATAATGAAAGAGAAAAACAACTGAAAGAGAACTCTATGACTGTAATTTTAAATTAATCTACCAGAACAGAAACGGTTGTGAAAACATCTATATTCTTTCAGTCAAAACTTACAAGTTAAGCTCTTGAATTTCTGTCAGATCATAATCTCTCAATCTATCCACACACAGTCACCCATCAAATGCACAACGATCTGTCCATCGATCAGTCCAACCATCTGAGCATCTATCCATCCATCCAACACCAATTCATCCATCCATCTATCCATCAGTCCATCCTTTCGCCAACTTATCAATCTGTCGATTAACATATTTATCCTTGCATCGATCCAAACAACCATCAACCACCTGTCCATTCATCCATCCATCCATCCCTCCATCCATGCATCAACCCATTCTCTCACCCATTTACCTGTTCATTTTATCCATCAATCTATCTGCACATCATTTACCTGTGCAAACATCTTTCTAGTTTATCCATGCATTAATCCATACAAACACATATCCATCAACTTAGCATCCATCCATCTACCCATCTGGTCCTTCATCCACTCTTTCAACTATTCATTAATTCACTAACAAGGTGTGTCAGAAAAGTTCCAGGACTGGTGTCACAAAAGATTTATTTAGAATCCAAACTACAAACTACAAGTTTTCCCCTTCTAAGTAATCCTCTGGAGTCAAATACACTTTCCCATCCTTCTCTGCCACGCTTTCATGCGCTCCAGGAAGGATTCTTCCGGGATCCTCCATAGCTCCGTCATCACGGCCTATTTGATGTCGTCCACGTTTTCAAAACGGGTCCCCTTGATGACCCCCCTTGAGCTTGGGGAAGAGGAAAAAATCACACAGAGCCAGGTCGGGTGAGTAGGGAAGTTGCTCCAGCATGGCGATAATCTTCTCGGCAAGGAACTGTTGGATGCTCAGGGCATTGTGAGCAGGCGCGTTGTCATGGTGAACCAGCCACGACTTGTCCTGCCAAAACTCTAGCCTCTTCTCACACACTGTACGAAGCAAATGCCGCAGTATCTCTGTGTAGACATGCTGGGATTACTTTGAAGGGGAAAACTCTTAGTTTGAAAATTTGGGTTTGAAATAAATCTTTTGTGACACCAGTCCTGGAACTTTTCTGACTCACCTCGTACATGTCCTCAGTGCCTAATTACTTGCCATTTGTTAATACTTTAACTTGTTAATAATGAGGTGCACAAAGTGTTGCACTATCTCAAGTTATACATGCAAGATCAGCAATATGAACACAAGCTCAACAAGGTGCAAATGAAAAATAAATAATAGACTTCTAAAAGCTTTAATTGGGTCATTTTCAAAACAAGCTGCACATGAAAGGATCACTGTGCAATATAGATATATCTTGACTGTGTTTCTTAAGCAGTAGAGGCATCCCTCTGAATGGCATTTATAGCCCCATCGGCTGCTTTCTTGTTATCTATCTCTCATTTCGTGCCTTTGACAATGCTATCAAAGACATAATTCAAAGCCTGGATAAGGCAAAAGTACACCTGCTCCCTGAGAAAGAGCAGCACACAGCAGCCCCCTCGGAGAGCCGCCCCGCCGCAGAGAACGCTCCGGAGAGGGCCAACACTGATAAATCTCACACATTTCCACCGTGATGTGAGAGAGACCCGAGGAGGAAGGCACTTCATCACCGGGAAAGGCTCTCTCTCGATCTGCCTTCAGCACTCCTTGCCTTAATACGGAAGAGGAAATGGCACTAATAATGTTTTCAGGCATGTTTGGTTTGGGGGAAATGGATTCATATATCAGTTTCATGGGTAGACAGGGGGGAAGGGGCTGTTTATGTGGACGCATGCTTGAGGAATCTCTCAATTGGGTCTTTGAATGATGCTTGTTTGCCTATTTTATTACATGGTGTAATAGGTAATTTGATGTCTGCTTTGTTTGTTTTACGTCTTTTTTTGTGATGATACCATCGAACATTTCCATTGAATGGGATTTTGAGAGGATTGCCAATATTTGCGTCAATATGTCTGTTTGAAAATGGCTCTCGTGCCACTCACTGACTTGCTCGTGTTAACTTTATTGCAATGTTTATTCTTGAGTCAAATGGCACTCCTGTAAGTCTCTCGTGTACTCATAAGAATTCACAGAATGTCTGCAGTGTGATCTCGCTCATTATGTGACTTTGCTTTGGTGCAGAAACTCCAGGAGGAGAAGTCTTTGTCAGGAGTTTTGTTTCTCATTACCCAGAGGGCTTCAACGCTCCATATTTCTTCTGCAGCAAGTCCCCAGGTTATACCAGTGTTATCTCTTTATTGCCTTCCCCGCCCTACCGACTAAAAGACACCGTTGGCATTGATTAAGGTGCGCTAAGAACCTGCTTATGTGTTTAAATTATCTGCGCCTAATGCTTGGGGCAAGCGTTTGCAGCAGTGCCCTGGGACGGCATTATTCCTGTGATGGAAATTCTTTGAGGATCACAGCTTTGCATCCTATTTGGTTGCATAGCCGTGGGAGACTCCACAGGGCTTGGAGGCCATTATAAAAACATTGATTAATTCTTAAGCTCTGATAGATGGGGGGGGAAGTTAAGGGAGATGAAGTGCAACAAAAGAACCGGTGAAATCATCACTCACATTGTTCAGCCGTGCAGACTTTACGCTCTAATTATAGGACAGTCACTGAAGCATTGAAAGAGGACTAAACAACAACAGTACACAACAATTTCTGAGTTCATTAAACAGTTGATCAGCCATTCTCACCCACCAATATACAAGATATTTGTTCCTAAAACCCATTTACACAGTTTTTCAGCTGATTCTGTTCACCAAAATTATCTTATCTCTGATATGTTCTTCTAATAACACCAAGGAGCTAACCTTACATGCCCAAAGGCCTGGAGAAAACAAACAGAATATATCTCACTAGTCAAGTTGGGAAACACCCCATAGAAAGTGTTTGGGGAGGGCAGAACCTCTCAAAAAATACTTGAATGATCTCTCTGTCAAATTCACAATGGGCAGGTCAGTTATACTTTAGTAGGTGCTACTATCAACAAAAAATGCCGACCATTTCTGATCAACTTTTGCTGCAGGAGCATCTGCACTAATCTCTATACATGCATTTTTTGTTAAAGGGCTTTCAGCCACTTCTCCCTAGTCTCACACCCATCGCTTCAGCCTCTTTACTCTCAGGGAACACTGATTGGTCCGTGTCTTTTTCAGACAAAGCTCAAGCTTTTCAGCTTGAGACCTCGCAAGACTGATTTGGTAATGTCAGATGTGGAAACTGGCTAAACCAGCTGCCCTACACCTTAAGTCAGGATCACTCCTACCCACACTTTCCATGAAGACTACCAGTGCAAAGCTTTGTCTGTGCTGGGGTTTTGCTTCTGTGACAAGTTAAAAAGTAATACATTAAGGGCCGGATCTTTAGGCTTGCGTGTATAAAAACAAGTGCAAACTTGATAGCGCACATGCAAAGCTGATCTACTAACAGATCCATTTAGCGTGTTTGCCTTCACGAATATGCAGAATACATGCAGATGATCAGAACACGCAAAATACTGGGAGGAGGAGATGCAAATGTAATCATTTAGCACCCGCAATGTGATTTATCAAACCTGCAACTGACTGTGTTCTGTGTTTTTGCATTTAAATTTAGCATGTTTGAAAGGCTGGTGCAAAACAGGCACAGCTTTACACACAGCGGGCTGCGGTAATTGTGGCCAGAAACATGGGTCGCATTAACCGAATATTTTCCATCATTGAGTGAATTTTTTGATGAATGACAGAAAGACTTAGAGGCTTTCAGTCATTATGCAGGACTGGAAAAAGCTGGACGACCCAGAGCGCCATGCAGACGAACGCGTAAAGGAAACCCTCTCTGTTTTGCGCTCTACATCGTGGAGGAGGTCATTCAAGCTATAAAAAAAAAGATCTCCCTAGCTGGCTATGAAGGAGAATCACTTCGTTTGCCACTCAGAGCTGACTGCATCACTCTCTAAACGCACTGACAGCGAGTTTAGGAGCTGTCAGTGCATGGAGAGTGTGACCCAGTCAGTGCGTAAAAGACAAGAGTACCCCCGTGGTCTGTGTGTGCGTAACTGTAAGACTGCTCTTCACATGAGAGGTTATTGATGATGAAGCTGTGTAACTATGTGAATGCTGTCATTTAGATGTTTAATTGGAATCAGAAAAGTAAAATTAAAAAGCATGGATAAAAATATGGCATGAGGGAAAGTGATGACCGTGTCCGTCAAAATGACAGCAAAAAAGATTACTGCAAGTGTGTTTATTTGTTCTTCATTTTTCATCTACGGCCACTTTGCTCTCCCAAACTCTCCATGGTGACAGCCGGTAGCACACCCAAAATTCTCATTTAAAAGGGGTGGTCCATATCACTTTTGCGCCTGTTATCAATTGCGCACACAGTCATAATAGATCACCTGCAACATGCCCACTAATTGCACATGCAATTTTTTAGTTTGCACATGCAGTTTAGCACTCGTTATTTTGGATCTTAGTAGATCAGGCCCTAAGAATTTAGCGTGAGAAAACTAGTTCATGGGGTACAAGAATAATGAGTTCATGTTGTCAGTAATCTTGAAGATTAACAGAGGATAAAAATGTTGTTCACCCATGACTTAAGTTCATTTTGAGTTCGTAAAATTATAAATACATCTAAATTAATTACTTAATTTCTTGAAAAAAAAAAAAAAAGAGTCAAGATTTAGTTGTGTTTTTCCCTGCTCTATTAAGCTGGCAGAGCTAGATCATCGGAGATTTATTCTTTTGTCTAGCTCCTGCTACAGGGGAATTTGTGGTGTTTTTTTGTGTGTATATTAAATGCTCTTGATGAGGAAACATTACGGCATCACTTTCGTGATTATTTCTACCGTTTTTCACTGGTGTGACACTTCAACTGGAACTTTCTTATTGCCGACTGAATCTGTTTCTGAAAAGCTGCACTATTCAGGGCAGCCAACTGTAAGAAAATAACCTGACATGCCAGATAGGCAATTAAATATACTATTCAGAGTATATTTCACTAGTATCTACCAGTTGCCACAAATTCACTGGGAAGAGCAGAACCTTTGAAAAACATATCTAGACAATGACTGGACAGTTGTTCTTTCAACCACATTCAAGCCAAGCCACACAAGCCAATCAGATGTAACAGTAGGCAGGTGCTACTGCCGCAGTGTACAAGCAAAGAACATGAACCATGTAAGGATTGAAACTTTTTTTTTTTTTCTGTTGAGAAAGGCTGTCAGTGTTTGGATTTGTCCTTTATTTCATGAACATCTGAAAACGCTGTTCCTGGAGCTGATGGCATCTCTACTGTTCTCTGTAAAGCAGTTTTGTCTCACTGTCATCATGCTTGTAGCTCCCACCTCTTCCTGCTTTTAAGGATGCTTAAAACATTAATACTTAGCCTTTCTTCTTGGAGCAACAAATGTATTAAATGGTGTTTGGTTGATTCTTGTTTGAAAATATATGCTACCTCTTTTTGAAATGGTTTGAGCCTTTGTTTTTCAATAATAATGTTGGTGGGCCTGGAGATTCAGAATCAAACCATTAATTTATCCCAAAAATGCAAAAAGTCAAAACAAAGAAAAAAATCAGTACAATGACAAGATAATCACTGATACTGTCACTCTCTTGTAGCCACTTTTGGTAATGAAAACTCAAAAACCTGGCAAATGTGACCGGCTGGATAAAATGTAACTTTAGTGTCAGTGATGACCATGGGTATTGTCAAAAAACTAATTTGAGGGCCTATCCCAAATCTGGCATAATGGTTTTCTTAGGGACTTTCTTTAGAACAAATATCAGAGAAACCTTGAGATTTTGGTGAAAAAGGCCTTGTGTTTTCTGGTTTATATTACTGTGTTTCCAAATGCGCTTCAGTGGGACAGATTTGTCTGTGTCAGTGGTTTTCCGAGTCCCTCTTGTGAGAGTATTTTTTGGCTCTGAGTTTTGCTTTCTTTTTTAGCTTTTCACACTCTGAACTTTAGGGTCTGTAGACTGCGTGGAAAGTGGAAAGCTAAACTCTGCCCACACACTGGCTCACTTTAAAAGACTGCAGAAGCCGAGGAGCTGGCTGAGTGCAACATAATGTTTCTGAAAGGTAATGAAGAGTAAGCTGCAGCACGGGTCTCAGTGCTACAGAAGCATTTAAAAAGTGTTGCATTCAAGCACCCTGCTTTGTGTTTTAGTAAAGAATAATTGAGGCTTTTAGGTTATCTCAGTATTTTTGTTTCTTGGTGCTTCAACTTTAGCACTGAAGAGACGATCTGAGTAGAAAACACCCTAAATATTGGCAGGAAGCACAACTCAGAATAAATACTAATACTTTTTTATATCAGTTTGATGTGTACATGGCAGCTGGTTGCATTATCTACCAAAAACTAAAGGAAAGGTCCAAAGGGGATGGATGGTAGACACCATTAGATTAACTTTTTTGCAAGACCAAGTAATATGGGTTATTGGCTTCTTAAAATGTCTTTGTTGGTTTCACCAGCTTCACTTTGTTAACAATTGCATGATGTCTATAAAGGGAAGGTAACGTGTTTAAAATGGCATGAAGCTTAGCTTAGCTGACATACTGACATACAACCTGAGCTGGATGGGCTGTTTCAAAGAGTAAATCTATTTTGAGAAACTCAAAATCTTATTGTTTGAAGCCCATCATGATCCATAATACATTGTTGTGCATGAACATTAACACATTCATTGAACAGGCTCATAGATTTGATGAACAGTGAACTGAGCGCTCCTTTTTTCACACTGTGATGGTTATGTGAGTTCATTCTAGAGGCAGTGGACGAATCTTCTCATGTAACAGTTTGGAGCTCTGTACTGACAGGCTAAAGATGGTTGAAAACTCATCATGAGCTGCTGTTTAGATCTGCTATCCTGTTTAGATGTTCAGAGAGCTGGACAAATCCATGTACCAAAAAAGTTCCTGAAGTAGTTCATGTTGTTCTGAGATGGTGAGTGACAGCTTTATGCTTGACAGTGCTTGAGCATCTAATGTGGAGCAACTGTGACAGCCCTATTTCACACATGTTGAGACAAAACAAAGCCAAACAGGGACTGTTCATACAATCCAAGTGTGGAAGCCTCAAAAATGACTTTATTCCAATATTGTCAGACAGAGAAGACTTGACGTCAATCCACAAACCATAAGATTCATGTCTGTCTGCTGTATCTCATTCTTGAAAGGACCAATCACTTCCCTCCTTAAATCAAACCCTCAGAGTCTGCCTTTTCTACAAGACACCACATTACACGCCCTAATACTGAATGATACAAATCCATAACATCTGGAGCTTCTGTTCATTAATTAATTTACAGTCTGCATGACATCTTACTAATCCATTCCTTTGAGGAAAAATTCAGGGTTGCAGTTATTAAAAATGCTTGCCTGGGGTGAAATAATAGCACTAATTCATTTACAGTCCCTCAGAGCCAGAGTCAGGTTTTTGCCATAATTGTCTCGTTGAATTGCACCTCTCTGCAACACCTGAGCCCTGACTTGCTGCTGCTGGAGATAATAATCCTCACAATTACTGGACATATGTGGCCAGGATCTTCACAGCTACCCTTCCACAGCTCAGATTTTTTTTTTATGAAACACCTGTAATGGTCCCGTTACATCTGTCTAATGACCACTGTGGCTCTGTGACACTTCAAACTCAACTTTTTCAGTTGCTCCAACTAGAATTTCATGGAAGAGTCGGAAACTATGGTTATACCATTAGTCTAATAATCAAAGTAAAGGAAATCATAAGTAAAGGGATTGAGTCAATGAGCTGACCTTGACTCACTTGTACATGTAAAGGAAATAGAGTTGCTATCATCACTATGGTGATATATTCAGACAGTGAATACCAAATCAAGAGCTTGATAAGTACAAAAGGATATACAGTCAAAGCAAAACCCCTTTTGAATAGCGAAACTTTGCATTCTTTTGCTGTAAGTCAAATATTTATGTCTCATAGGCATGCAAAGAGATGCTTCTACCCACAGGGCACACTTGATCCCTCCCATAAAACAAGAGCTTATTCATTGAAGAGGGGCAAAGTCCAATTCTTCTATTCTTTTCAGCTCCAAAGACTACATAAAGGTGAGCTGGAAAGAAAGTCTTCTCAGTGTACGGAATAAGAAAATCTGGGGGTTATTTTGCTTGAACTGGTACATTTTTGATTCATTTATTCATAGCAATGCATTGGTGAAGAATAGTTTTTTTTTAATATTTAAAGGCTTATATCAAGGCATATTGCCTTCATTTGAAGAGAACAGGAAAGGTGACAGAAGAAGCCAAGGGAAGACAAATAAGGGTACGATTTATGAACCACAGGTTGGACTTGAATGTGCTTGGAAGACTTGCCTTTGTATATGAGTTGACTTTGCAATGATGCAACCAGCAGCCTCAGATGAATTATACTTTGCTATTGCTCAGATGTAGACTATACAAAACATGGGCATAGTCTCAGTGTAATCACCCACTGGGATTTTTAAAGCTACAGCAGTGGTCTTAATGTTGCAAATGCTAACTTTACCTTTCTTTGGAACAAGACTTAAAGCTGTTATAACCTCAGTGTGTCGATTCTTGGCGTGACCCTCAGGTGTCTGTCCAATTTTCCACTTGAAGCCATTGCAGGTCATACATTTAGGGTTATGAACCCATATGTTTGCCTGAAGAGAGGCCTTGAACACAGCTGGTGTGTCTATGTCTTTTGGATGTAAAACATACACCCTAACATGCCTCACCTGCATGATAGAGCTCTTCCATGAACAGAACAAAAAGTCTGTGGCATAAAGACCCCTCCCTCTCCCCCTCTTTGTGGCACCAGCTGCTGCCTAAAATGTCTTGTTCCCCCAGCCCCCTGCATAGACCTGCTAGTGTAATGTCCTACCATTGTTCCATCATCAGTTTCATCCTTCTACTACAACAGTAGCAAATCCAGTGCAGGGCATAGATGTTAGAATGAATGAGGAGTTGTTGACAATATGATGCAGAGCAGCACTGAACTGACTAACCACAGAGTTTACCAGTAAACCAAAAAGAGCAGAGACTTTGATAGGCAGGGACTTTAACAGAGTGTGTCATACACATGGAGAATAAAGCACCATCAGGGGTACTACACATATGAAAACTAGCTGTTTTTTGAACATAAGCCAATGTTAACTACCCTAGAGAATATACGAGCCTGATTGAAGGCAAAATATGACCTCATTAAAGAGTCCATATAATGCTTTCACTAGTTTTACATACACTTTAGTGTGTCTTACATATATCCTTTGTGTGATCAAGTACTCTTATGTACAAGACAACATGTCTGAAACATCAAAACGTCCCTCTCCCCATCTTTATGGCACCTCTAGTTGCCTAAAACAGTTTGCCAAAAGTTGGCCAAACATGAATGCCTTAATGTGGCTGAAGACAAAAGAGCTAAGGCACAACAGAGTGCAGCGTCACATAGTTTAAGAACCACTGGACTAATATGTAACTCATGCATGTTGGTAATAAGGCAAACTACGACTCCTTTAAAAAGCCCATATTATTATTTTACTAGTTTTACATATCCTGTAAAGTGTCTTCCATGTCCCCTTCATTAGATAAAAAACTACTGCACACAGACAAAAAGTCTCAACATCAGGACTCCCTCTTTATGGCACCACTAGTTGCCTAAAACAGTTTGCCAAAAGTTGGCCAAAACGTCAATGTCTGAATGA
Source organism: Cetoscarus ocellatus (assembly GCA_037902135.1). Taxonomy (NCBI): domain Eukaryota; kingdom Metazoa; phylum Chordata; class Actinopteri; order Labriformes; family Labridae; genus Cetoscarus; species Cetoscarus ocellatus. The sequence goes on from JBAMNC010000361.1 coordinate 1,733,367, forward strand.
GGCTTTAGACAGGAGAGGCACAACAGGGTGCAGTGCCACACCATTTATGAACCACTGGGCTGAACTATAACTCATGCATGCCAGTAATAAAAAATAAACCTCATATATCATATTTTATAAAGTATAAGACAGATTAAAATGCATTCTCTTACAAAACACTTTGTCAAAATAATGTTCTTTGTCACATTGAATCCACCCCTAGTTTCTGCCAAGGGCGTACAGTCCCTGAATGAGCCTGCCTGTGAAGACAATGTTGGCACGTCCTTGGGGCCCGTTCCTAATAAGCTATAAAATAAATGAATAAATATACTCCCCTCGCCTTTTGTCCCAGCCATGCAGCAACTATTAACATGATTTTCAACCTTTCCCTGATGGTGATGCCTCGGAAAAATGTGCAATGTTAAGAGCCATGCGACAGACACAGCAAAATCAAAGAGGGGCAGGGTGGAAAGACGGATACAGCGCAGAGAAAAAGAAAGAGCGAAAGGGAGGGAAGAGGGGGACTGTGGGATAGAGACCTCTCCCAGAACATTATTTGTATGCATAGCAGCTGATGCGGCAGTCGGCAGGCCTCAGCTACAAATTTTCTTACATTTGTCCACATTTATGGTCAAATAGGGCACATTTGCATCCAAATTAAACAATGAAGATGGTGGCAGGACTGCTATTTAGAATTGAGTGTTTTTTAATTAGACAGCAAAGTAGAGACAAAACACTTTATCTGATTTTTCCAAAGTGTATTAGAACTCCTGTAAAAGGATTACAGATGGGTCAAAGCAGACAACAGAGCGTTCACTCAGGGTCAGCCGCTCTTTGATTTAATTAAATGCAATGTTTTGTTTGGGAATATGCACCACAACAGCACAATATCTACTTAATTGATAAGGTCCTTGAGGTAGGCCTTACATATACCTCACCTTGAGGCCATGTCTCAGTTGTGACTGTGCCTAAATATTAACTAAATGAAGTTATTGCTTGGTAAATATTGCTTTTTAATGAGGTGTCTAATTAAATTACTGTACATTTATTGACACAGAAGGGAACTCGGCCTTGGCGGCACTCCAGTATGAGAGTAATAGCTTGTTTCTGGGGTTTACAGTGAAATATGATTAAGTACCCTCATACTGTGTACTCTCTGTCAGGTGTTTGCTCGGCGCTCAACAATGTTTAAAGCAACAATTGAAGCTTTTTGACATCAGCCTTTAGTTTCAATGTTGATTTAGCTGTCATCATCATCATCACCATTTCCTCACGACTTGACATCAACAACATATTAAGCATCATTATACTCAGTGCTGAGTTGTTCACAAAGAGCTGGATTAAACCTTTTAAAGGGGACATATTATGCAAAAAAAAAAAAAAAAACTTTTTTAAGGCTTTGGAAAACATTTTGGATGTTTGGCCTTCCTTCCAGCCCAAAAAATGTGATAATAGACAACAAAACCTGTATTTAGCAGGCTGCAAAAAAGGAAACTCATGGTATTTGGCGAGCTGTTGAGTCTGTGGATATACTGTTATGTAACAGTATATTTCCATTTGCATACCTAACCTGATTCGTCTACCTGAGTAATCCCCCCCCACCGAAGTGCAGCCATATTGTTAGCGAGAGATCTGCGTATACCATATCTAGACCCAAAACCTATCACTGCTCGGTTGTTGGCTGTAAACAGCCACATATATCTGCACATATAGGCTACCAGCCTCGGAGGACCAAAGGGTCCAGTGGATTAATTTTATTTTTGAGGGGAATGAGCCAGCTACAGTCGGCTAAAACCTGTAGCCTATGTGTGTGCCAGTCACTTCACGTCCAAGTGCTTCCTCAACTTCAGTCAGTTCAACACAGGACTGGGAACTAGACTTTTCCTCAGCTCAGTACCAACAATCTGTGGCCAAACCTGATGATGGAAATGTGAATATTTTAATGCTGTGTAGTATTTATTTTGCACATTGCTACAAGCTAATGCTAACGAGGTTGGGGAATAAACTAGAGGTAACAGCACAACATGTTCATCAATGTTCATATTACTTGTTGAAAGTCTGAAGGATAAACTTCAATGTATGAGCATTCTTACATTAGTAAAGAGGAGCTTAATGAATATAATCAGTCCTTTACCCACCCCATTACTCCCCCATTTGTGCTAACGTTACCCCAAAGTTGCGGCTTTCCCACTGTGGTCAGCATGTTGTGCATTAGCCTGTGATGTTTGGGGGAAACGAGATCGCTGTTATCTGTTAAACGGCATGAATTAACGGTTTGTGTGTGTTCGGAACTGTAAGCGGCGTGTGGTTGGAGCAGGTCAATCGTGAATTGCTGTATGTACGCTGCTCTGCTCTGGCTCATTAGCATATGAAGGCGACCACCATCAAAACCAGTTGTTCTGAACAGAGGGGCTATGTGAGCATGGAAAGAATGCAACTGTGATTGATTCATAGGCTTTTTGGACCAAAGCATGTTGGATCCATGTTAAACTGCAGAAAAGGAGCAAAATATGGGACCTTTAAGTCATTCTACCACTGAGGACTATAGAGGAGAAGAGTCAAACTAAGGCGGGAGGGAGATTTATGATTTATGCCATACAGGAGGGAGTTCAAATAGTTGAATCTTGAGGAAATTATTTTACATCTGCCTTTCTCAATAACCTGTTTTTTGAAAGACCTAGATATTTTGACATGACATTCTGAGACTGGGATAAACACAAAATGAATAAAACCAGACTAATATCTTCTAATAAGTGTACTAAAGCAACTAAAGCTAAGACAAGGGCATCTTTTTTAATAGAAATGTTATTTCATTGGAGTTATGCAATGGAAAAGATGCTTGATTATTACTTAGCAATGATCAACAAGAAAAACATTGTATTTTTGTAACTAAATAACAAACCAAATGGCAAAATGTTTCTGAAACAACAATATTTTAGGGGCTTTAACAACTTTTCTCTCATGAATATCCCCCCTCGTATGTATACACCTTCCTTGATTTGTTCTTCAAGGATATCCATTTTGCTTCCTTTACCCAAACATCATTGGCAAAGAAGGCTAGGTTGATTGAATGAATAAATAAATGATAGGAATGAATTTGGGTGTTGTTCTGACACAAGAGGGGGTTCCTCTTTTGCCTGGGACATATATGAACAGAACAACTGAACAAAACAACTGCACCAAGATAGCTTGAAAGAGGTGGTCTTAGTTCACTCTCCAAACAAACATTGAGTGCTTTGTTAGCAGAAAACATAATCAACTAAGCAATAAGTGCAAACAGGGTGGTCAGTGAACTCATCACATTAAAGTGAATGTATGAGCAGCAACAGCAGTGTTGATAATTGTAATACTAGACAACTTTAATCACAACTTAGAGCAAAATATCAAATATATCAATTACTAATAATCCAATGAGCCTCTGTAGCATTTATGGGGTGCGCCTTGTTCATTCAGATTTAGGTGTCCCACAATTTTGTAGATTACTAAACTAAAATCTGTTTCTCATATTAGTTTCGTTTAATGGCCATGATTGTTTTCCATCAGGATAGGGAATAGTCTCTTATTGACTTTTGTGTGGAACCTTTAAAATACTAGCATTGCCCCAGGTTATGCTCAGAAATATGAATCATGTTATTTCCTGTCAACACCTCTTCCTCCTCAGCCCCTCCTTCTATTATGAATCAGCCAGCAAAGTAGAACATGCTATTTTTGTCTTGCTCATCGGAATTTGTTTGCACAGCAAATCAATGGCCACACATCCAAACAAACATGATCGCTGAGCAAATATTTGAGCATGCAGAAAAGACTGTATGCAGGTCTGCAGCTCTGAGCGTACAATCCCTAAAACCCAGGAATAATTAGCTTACTGCACTGTTTGCCTTTTGATTTATTGCGAGCCAAAAAGCACCACCTGTCACATCAGTTCAGCCAGATGAAACGCTTTGAAGCTGCAAATCCTCATCTTTGATTTTAATAAGAAAAATCAAGTCTGATATTGGAATCCTCAGATTCTGCAGAAGCTACAGCAAGCTCTAGATTCATGTTGTAGGTGAGCATATCTCAAACTCTGATCATCATAAAAAGGTCTCAAATCTTCAAGGTATGAAATATGTTCTCTAAATAGATTACTGCAGCTCCAGCCTTTGTTTATGCAACGTCAATCTTTGTTTTTCAGGATTTTTTAAAATTTATAATCAATATAGCACTTACACATACTGCCTACTTTATTAGGTCAAAGCATTAAACTGCTTGTTAATGCAAATACCTAATCAGCCAATCACATGGCATCAACTTCATGCATTCAGACACATAGACATGGTCAAGACAACCTGTTGAAGTTTAAATTGAGCATCAGAATGTTTATAAAAGGTGCCTTTGATGACTTTGAATTTAACATGGTTGTTGATGCCAGACAGGCTGATAATGCACTCAGTCACAAAGCTCAGATCATCATGAAGATTTTTTTTTGTTTTTTTTTTAGTGTAACAAAGAGTTCAGTGTACTCAGTTGGCCTCCACAGTCACCAAATCTTAATCCAATAAAGCACCTTTGGGATGTGACGTTATGGTATATTTATATCAGCTGCCAAATCTGCAATATTTGTGAATGTGTTTCATTTGTTATGAAAAATAAAGATTGGTGAAATTATCTGGTGAAATCAAATTAGAAAGCATTTCAATATCCAATTACTTCTTGATGTTTTTCTTAATTTGTTAAATTTCAAGACTCGGTTTGCTGACTGTGATGTTTATTTTCAGCTGACACTAGACAGCAAATTCAAAATGAACCAAAATCAATATTTCCATTAGTTGTTAACAACCCCCCGACTGTGTTAATCCAAAAAAGATTGAACTGGAAGAATTTTGAAAATTGAAAAATTACCTTTTTTCCCCATAGAAATATATTGCAGTGGAAAGAACAAACACTGGCATTTAAAGGAAATAAGGTCTGGAAATAAATATTTTCTGAGAACAATCTGGGACATTTAAAAAATCAGGATAAATATTTATATCCTCCAGATTTTGTAGATCAACAAAAGAATAAGAAATAAGCATCTCTGAGCATTTTTGATCATTTTGATTCAGGAAAATAATTAACCATCTTTACTCATTTTGTGTTTTTCATTGTAAATAAATCACCATGTATTTAAACTAACATAAGAAGGAATAAAAATTCTAGAGAAACAAACAACAAAACAAGTTATTTGAAATACATACATAAATACATACATACATACATACAGAGAGAAAGACAGAAAGAGAGTTAGAGAGAGACATTAACAAACTTATTTGACCATATGCCATAAAACAAAACATTAATAATTTAAAACTCTTAAGAAAAAACTTGTTTATATCTTAAATGTTTATTACTTATTGTTACCATTTTAAACAGCGATGACAAATTTTTAAACTAATTCACCTTTTTATACCCAAATTTCAGCTGGCTCACTGGGCCTCTCTGGGAAGTCAGAAATTAATCATAAGCGTGACATTCAAGCACCAAAACTAATTTTTCTCTTCAGGGTTGCAAGTAAGTAAGTATGATTTGACATTTTAATCAAGAAGTAATCATGTGCTTTTCTTTTTTTATTTCTGTTTTTTTGTCTAAAACAATAAATTTGAAAGGCATGGATTACAACAAATAATATAATTACCATTAAGAATATCAATTGGGTTAGAGGTTTCTACGGTCTGGTGTATTATCCATTACAGAAAAAAAAAAAAAAAAAAAAAATTTGGTCATTACCAATGCAGTTATTGTGGCACAGCAGTGGCATAAACCTTTAATTGTGAGGTGGTCTAGTACATTTCTTAAACGATGTATTTATTATATACGTATTGAACTTCCTGTTGTGTCAACTTTTGGAAACAGGGTTTTTATTTTTTTTTTTAACGAGACATTAGAATGAGGCTAAGAAAAAAAAAAAAAAAAACATATATAGTTTATGACTGTAATGCTACCAAAAAGTGTAGAACTGATTTTTTTCTAAGCTTTCAAAAACAGAGCCAATACTTGAGGAAAATCAAGAACCTGATGCACAGCTATGTCCAGTTGTTTTTCTCCTTCTGCTCGCTCTGGGTCAGTTTGCTGATTGTCACTATGCGGTATTCATGGCCCTCCATGTGATTGGTGCTAAGTGCCCGGGGTTTGTGGCAGCAGGCAGCATGGGGTGAATGTCCTGCAAAATATTCACGGGCCTTCAGATTGTCTCCTGCTGTGAGTGGGCTTGAGGGGGTAAAGGCCCAGGATTGATTACAATTGTTAATCAAGAATCAGTTCGACATTCTCTGAAAAAGAGCACTTCATCAGAGAGTCAGCGCTCCATCACTCCCCAGACTTTAACCACAGCTTCAGAGGAACTGCTCATTGAGCGTTAGATACTGAACTATTTTAAGGATCATCAGTGAAAACTGTCAATGAGATATTTAGTCAATCTGTACAATTAAATGATATCGTTTAAAAAATGTTACACATCAGACTGTCTGCTGTGTAAGTGTATAATTCACCTTCTATTGTTTACTCAGTGCTGCTCATTCTGTTATCTGTTTAGTTTACTGATGGACTTCAGTAACACTAACACTTTACATCACGTACAGTTGTAATGTACTTTATACTAGTAGCTGCGGATAATGAAAATTAGCATTCTGCTACAAACACTTAAAGCAGTGCATCTTGGGTATGTGCATTAATAAATGCTGATGAATTAAAAAGAGAAGAAGAAGAAGAAGGGAACCATAAACTTTCTTGTCATTCCCAGCAGATTCCTCATGGTTCAATAATTTATGAAATCGTACATCAGGCAATATAGGGTCCACAATATGGATAATGTCAGGATACAAAAATACTGGCATTGTCATTTTTTTTCAGGAATGTTACACAAAGATAATTCTCAAAATCCAAACAAAACGTATGGCAGTTTCTACTCAGTATTCCTATGAGTTCAAATGGGCTAGAGGAAAGCTGATGCTAACAGCTAGTGCCTAGATACAGGGATAACAAAATGGATTTTCTCCTCTCTTTCGGCTGTGTGACAATAGCTCAGACTTAAAAAAATTCTAGGTTAGATGTATAGCTTTATATGCCATCCATGTTTGCTTTCATGACCCGTTAAAGACCAGCATTACATCAACCAACATACAGCATTTGATACAGACTCTGTAAAATAAAGAGTCTGGTGTCTGCTTTATTGCTTCGATTGGAATATATTGACTGCTACGGTTAATATCTCTAAAATATGCACAGAGGACAGAAGGTCTTTTTACACACCCCTCCACCATTAATCCACTGTCTGCAAAGAAACCTTGTCCCAACCACTGACAGAAACCCCTCTATTAAATTAATGAAAATAACAGAAAATAAAATAAAACCTTTACTGCATTAAATATACTATGTATCACAGATAATGCATCAAAAATTACTCTTAACTTTGTGCTATTTATAACAAAGGACAAATGGCTGAGTAATGCAAAATAACTGTTCTAGTCCAAACGTATAAATGTTTCCCAAAAAGTTATTCTACACAAAGGAAAATACATTATTGTGAATTTAAAGGCTGTAGAAAAGGTACAAATAAATATCTAGAAATTATCAGAATACAGAAAAGATGTGTCAGGGTCATTGATTCTTAATAATGTTTATAAAAATGATAATAATGATATGCACAAAACAGTCATCTATTTTTAAATATTTTGTAAGAAAATTGATTTGATATCTTATTAAAATAAAAGCACTTAAGCAATAACACTAACACTAAACTTAAAAAACAAATCCGAGGAATCCTTTACATCAACATTTGAGACAATTTGCTTATTTTTTGTGTAAATGTGTTGGCTGTCGCTCAGAAAACTAAGCCACAGACAGATTTCTGTGGCGACTTGTTACAATAAACGAAACTTGAGCGTCTGACCTTTTCTTAATTAGCACCTGACAGCAAGTGTCTCCCCCTGAGTCTTCATGAATCTTTAATCAAAATACTGACTCACTGTCTGTTTCACTACAATCTGCCTCTCTCTCTCTCTTTCTCTCTCTGTCTCTTCACTCATGTTGTACACTGTATGCAAATCTCCACCACAGATCTCCTAACACAAGTACACTAACTATCCTGCTCTTTGCATCGTCTGGAGCTGCTGTAACAAGTGGAGACGCCATTCCAGGAGCCAGGGTGATGGTATCAAGCCTCACCCATATCTATTAGGTGCTAAGCCAGGGACGCATCTGGCTGCTGCACACATATGTGAGACATGCATAAACATGATGCTCACATGGGGAGAAAACAACATGTGACAGGGCAGAGAAACTGCAATCTACAAATCCCAATTCCAATAAAGTTGGGACATTGTGAAAAACATGAATAAAAGCATAAAATCAATGATTAGCAAATCATTTTCAACCTATATTTCATGGAGATACACTGCAAAGACTACATACTTAAATCAGTAAACTAAACTAGAAAGCACACAGAGAATGCAAACCTCTGCCAAGGTGGCTCACATATTGCTGTCACATCTATAAGCAATAGTTCCGTGATAAAGTTATCTTCATAATATGATTCCTTGAACCTGAAAACCCACACCTAGCACTCGGAATCATGTTGATATCATCATTAGTTAGACAGTTATTGGGCAAAAACAATCATTTGCTAATGGTGGTTATCTGGATCAACACCAAAATCTAACCATTTGTAAGCTGGGTCATTACCAACATCTCCCAAAAATTTCAGCAAAATATGTCCAGTAGTTTTTGCGTAATCTTGCTAACAAATAAACAAACAAACATACTCAGGCAAAAACATAACCTCTTTGGCAGAGGTTATAAACTGAGACAGGAGCAACAAAAGATGAGGAAGGCTCAAAAAACACCTGTTTTGAACAATCCACTGGTGAACAGGTTAAGTGGAAACAGGTGAGTGTCATGATTGGGTATAAAGGGAGCACACCTGAAAGACTGAGGCCTTCAAAAGCAAGACTGGGACAAGGTTCACCAGTTTGTGAACAACTGTGTGAGCAAATAGTCCAGCAATTTAAGAATATTTCTCAATATACAAGTGCCAAGAGATTTTAACATGTACAGCCCATAATATCATGAACAGATTCAGAGAATCTGGAGAGATCTCTGCATGTAAGCGGCAAGGTTGAAAACCAACATTGAATACCTGACCTTTGATCCCTCTGGTGGCATTGCATTAAAAATGGACATCATTCTGTGAAGGATATACCCTATGGGCACAGGAACTCTTCAGAAAACCATTGTCTGTCAACACATGTTGTCATAATCTCTAAGTGAAAGTTTATACACTACCATGGAGATTGCATTGTTCCTATGCTTCTTTTTTGCCATCCAGGCTCAGTGCTAATTACCTAGAACACATCAACATCACATAAATTTAAGACATAATCTGGTGGCTCAGTTGGCTCAGGGTGAAGTCACTCTGGAGGGGAAAGAGAAAGTAAAGGATCAGCAAAGTTAGCACAGTGTTGGGCTTCCTAAAGGCATGTAGTCCCAAGTCACAATTTAGCTGGAATCAGCTGGTTCTTACTCTTTTGGGTTGTTTCCAGTGTACGCTTGAACCCACGCTGTTATTCTGCTGAAGTTAACAGTTTATTCCTCAGTATCTATCAGATGAAGGCCAAGTAGACCAAATTTATGTAACTCTCAACTCAACTGTTGTGTTACAGCTCAAGGTGATGAGAGGTCAGGTCAGGACAGGAATCTCTGATGTTTTGTCATTCTCTGTGTTTGATTCTTTCAATCACTGAAACTACCCTCCAACAGCAATAGCAAAGAGACATGACTTAACCTATCTTGGTGAGTGGGTATGTGTTTTGCATACTGCATTACCGACATGTGATGCAAATGCAAAAGGAACTGGGACGACTGCATGGTGTTTTTATGCCTCCAAAAGGTATGATTGCAAAACAGTGAAAGTACAGTGGTTAGGCAAGAACAAGGGACAGACTAGTTTCATTGTGGAGTAATTCATAAAACTGCCACAGGAAAGGGTTCAGTATAAGACCCAAGGACCCTTAGCCTCAGAATCTTCAAAATTTAATCCGCTCATTTGACAAAAATCCTTCAAGAAATCTGGTGATATGATGATCACAGGAAACCATCATTATGCCCAAGGTCATAGGAGTTGCTCATCTTTAACCAGTTCATTCTTAAACCAGAATGGACATTTGTGCAAAATTTGAAGGAAGTTGTTCAAAGTGTTCTTGAGATATCTTGTTCACAAGCAAGGGATGGACATGATGCACAGTGGGTTTAGACTATGGCCCCTAAAAACTCACAAGCTCATGTTTGAGTACGGGTAAAACTTTCTTTAGATATCTAGATCAGAGTCAAGACATGAATGGGAGATCCCATGACCTTAACCTTGTAGCTATGATGCCCAAAATCTGACTACATTATCCTTGTGTTATGACGGAAACTGTAGCAACATTGGAGGAAAATTCCAGCATTCTTGTGATATCATATACACAAGACTACATTCACATAGAATGATCATGGCATTGAGCTATTACCCATGAGTAAAAAAAAAATGACTGGTGATTCTTATTTGGGAGTGGACAGTAATGTAAAGTTTGACCATATTATGTTCTGCAAGCAAAATATGGCTATAAGACTTCACAATGACCATTGTCCTATGATTTTTAAAATCAATACAAATATCTATAAATCCAATTCAATATTTGTAAAAAAAAAAAAAAAAGACTGAAAAATGACATGAAGTATTTCTGAGATATCAAGTTTACTATTAAAAGACAACTTCAAAGCTGCACTACCTAGAACTTTGGCCTGTGGCCTCCAAAATATACTCAGTTCATCCTTGAGTCAGAGTAGACATTTGCGCAAAGGTAAAGAAAATTGATCAAGGAGTTCTTGAGGTATTGTGTTCACAAGAATACATTACAAGCAAAACATGACATCATTACAAGGAATTTATGACCTATGACCTGAAAAGTTTCATCAGTTCATCATTTCTAAATGCAACAAAACCAATGTGCAAAGTTAGACAGAAATCATTGAAACTTTTCTAAAACCATTTTGTTCACACAAGCAACAGTATCTGAGAGATATTCAAAGGATTTTTGACCTGGAAACCACTTTGCCTTAGTCTTTGACCAATGACAAAAAACCTTTAAGCATTTTGATGATCTCACATTTACAAAACTACATTCACGAATAATGATTATGACCTTAAACTTTATCAAACTCACGAGTTTGATAATCTCATCAGACATTCTCAAGTGGGATTAGACAGCACTGCACATTTGACAATATTGTGTCCCACAAGAAACAAAAGAAGGACTCCATAACCTTCTAACCTGACATGTCAGACGGACAGTTCCATATATCCGCTACAGAAATATTTCACTAGACCATCTGGAGAAGAGCCCATAGAAGATGTTTTCAGAGGCGAAACCTTCAAAAACAACTGCAGCTGGGGATTGGATGATCCTTCTGCCAGTCACACTCATCACAGACCAATCATATCAAGCCACAATATGATGTAGCAGCTAGACCCTGTTGTTAGTCATTAGCTTAAACTACATTTCATTAAATTATACAACACAGATGTATCATTTATCACTTATATGTGATATGAACCTCATCAATGACAATACCAAAACCAGGTTCTCTAAGGAGAGCATATTTTGCCAGGTATCTTTGAGTAACCACGACTCCTGCCTGCCATAGACTTGTTTCAACCATTTTGACCATACCATTGTTTTCAAACATGCTGTCACTTCCAGCTGTCGTCATGTCTTCAGTTTCCGCCTCTCTTCCCTGATTGGGCCGTCCAAATTTTGGCCAATGAAGTCATTGGAGGTTGGAGCTTGGCAAGATGGAGCTGTGTGATTTCAGACAATGAATCAGACAGGTCCATCTGCACTGCAAGGATAATGACCTTCACCCTGAAGCAAAATATGGCCATGAGACTCAATGAGGCCTTGACCATTACCCTTAGATCTTTAATATATAAAGAAAACATCTTTAAATCCATATGGACATTTGTAAAAAGTTTAATTAACATCTCACAAAGGGTTTCTGAGACGTTTCTGAGACATCCACAAGCAAAAGATGACTACAGACCGAAGTCAGAGTAGAAAACTGAGTCAGTTTGAGGAAAACCACTAAAGTATTTCTCAATGTGATCAAGAAAACCTCAAAAGCAAACAATGTTTTGGAGACTTTCAACACTGACCCCATGACCCATCACCTTAAAAAATTGAATCAGTTTAACTCTGAGAAGATAAATGTGCAAAGTTGGGCAGAAACTCTTGAGGATTTCTTAAGAGAACTTGTTCACCAGCAAAAGATGACAGGAAGAGTAACCTTTGACCTGTGACATCTCAATTCCAATGTTTCTTTTTTCTTGTTATAGCAGACAGTCTAGCAAAGCTTAAAAAATCCCTTTAGCATTCTGTTCATGTCATATTCACAATCAAAGGATGATCATGACCTTGAACTTTGACCCATGACCTTGAAAATCTAATCAGGTAATTCTCTAAAGCAGGAATAGACAGTTGGGTGCACAGTGGCACAGCAGGTAGAGTGCTTTCCTTATAGTGAGAACGTCCTGTGTGAAGTTTGCATGTTCTTCCTGTGCATGCATGGGTTCTCTCTTCTGATCGCTGACTTCCTTTGACTCTCAATTGCCCTTATGTGTGGGTGTTAGTGTGAGTGGTTGTCTGGCTCTCTGTGTGACCCTGTGATCGCCTGCACACTGGTTCAGGGTGTACCTCACCTCTTTTCCACTGTCAGCTGGGATAGGCTCCAGCTCCCTGTGACCCTGAAAGGGTTAAGTGGTATAGATAATAGATGGATGGAGGAATAGGCAGTACTAAAATGTTTGGCAACGTCATGTTCCACAAGCAAAATATGGCAATGGCACTCAATGACCTTGAAAACTGTGCTATGATTTTTTTTTTTTTAAAGTTTCCCTGAATAATCAAACAAGCAAAAGATGACTCCAAGGATGCACCACCTTGACCTTTGAACTCACCAGATGTTTGTGGTTGTGAACCCCAGGATGCTATGATGTATAGAGTGGGTAAATGTGTTTGTTTAACATCAGGCAACAATGCAAATTATGTGCATTATCCTTAATTCCTCTCTGAGCCTAAAATCTGATTAGCATAAACTCTCACTTGCTACTTAAAGTGTGTTTCTCTTGGCACTGAGTGCAGCATTATGTCTCTTCTGTGGAACTGCTCAGCACTGCAGCTCTGTTGGCAAGTCAGCATTCTCTCTCTCTCTCTCTCTCTCTCTCTCTCTCTCTCGTCTTACCAGCTAATTAACAAACTTGTTAAACAGTTAAGGCAACAGCAAGGGAGTAAGGGGAAGCCCACTTTTGGAAACTTTCCCTATATGTGATGTAGCAATTTGGAACTGATAGCAGTGAGAACAAGCACTACAATTTAAGGGAGCAGCAAAGAAGTGCCAAGAGAGTAGCTATTGGTGACAATTCAATTCTGTACCCCTTCTCCACAGTTTCCAATATCCGATTAGCTTTTTTCTTGCCATTGCTTTATCCCCTTTCTGGCTTGCAATTCACCAAACTTTTTACCGATACGCACAATGTTGCCAGCCTCAGTGTTACATAATGAAGCAAGCCTCAGCAATAGATCAGCAAAGCCAGTACAGCAGTGTAGTTTAATTCCTCAAGGTGTCGCTCACAGCTTCAACAAATGTCTTCTTGTGTAAAGTGGATAATTAAAGATTTACACTGGAACTACCAGATTTCAGCACTTAATAAACTACCACTGGTGGCAAGGCTAAATGCATCTGTCTAAAATGTCATAACTTAATGATATAATGTGCATTTAACATAAGGGGAATAAATAAGCATGGTCATTAGGTCTTAAATATAGGTACAGAGTATTATGGTCTTAATCATACAGTAAGTCATTATAGGTCAATAGGTAGAAGAACAGGTCTACCTATTGACCAATTTACATTGTGACAATAATTTTAAAAAAATTATGTTTCCACAGCAGTGGGGTTGACTTGCAACCAAAGTACATAGGTTGTATCCCACACCTAATATCATCCAGAGGAGACTCCAGCTTCATACAGTGAATCATACAGTGTTTTAAATGAATATGGTGTGTGATTATGGTGAAAATAAACTCTATGGTAGCTCTAGATAGAAATACTCAGAGCTCTTATGTGTTATGTGTTATTATTAGGATCCTAATTCTAAAATTAAATGTACGCACAATCAGGAAACATGGCCTCCATGGTTTATTTTCCTCAAAGTAAAAAAAAAGGTCAATATAAAAAAAAAAAAAACTTAGTAGATGTAGTGTTTAAGAACCTTTTTTTTTTTTTTTTTTTTTTTTTTTTTACAAACATATTTAAACTGCACCTAAACCTCAAAGTTTAGGCTGAAGTGTGTCTATCATGGAATTCCATATATCTACATCCATCCAATGTAGACTTACTATGAGCTTCCTTTGTGTATAAGGGAAGCCTAATGGTCCTGCAAGAGAAACAAGTTTGTATTTTGTCAACTCTGTTGGTAAATGGAAAAATTTATAAATTGATGGATATATGGATGGATGGGTTGGTGGGCAAATGGATAGATTGAACACTGGATGGAGTGACTGATGGATAAATGAATGGGAAAAATTAATGGCTGGATAATTAGAAGATTGGAAAAATGGATGGATATATTAATTGATTGATGGATGGAAGGATGGATAAATCAGTAAATAGATTGATGTATAAGTGGATGTATGTATGATCCAACGGCAAGGAAAGAGAGCAATGGCAAAATTATTCTTCTCCTTGCTCCTTTCCAGAAATGCAACAACACTGAGAAGTGTTGTTATTGCTATTATTATTGTTCCCTCCACCAAGGAGGTTATGTTTTTGCTGGAGTGTGTCTGATTTGTTTGTTTGTTTGTCTGCTTCTTTGTCTGTTTGTCTGTTAGCAAGATTACGCCAAAATTACTGGATGGATTTACATGAAAAATTTACCAGAGCTGTGGTTTGGTCCAAGGAAGAAGCCATTACATTTTGGTGCTGATCTGATCCAGATTGATGTCACAGAAAAACACTGAAGTTTATGATGAAGTCCCAGAACTTAACACTGGGGCACATTTTGTCCCACCCACGGCACCATCTGATTGGTTACATGCAGAGTCAGGGCACAGCGATCAGCCAATCAGCAGTGAAAGCTGGGGCATGCAGAGTTCTGCTCACAGGCACAGCGGAGAGGAGGAAACGTTTTGCCGATGGAGAAAGCCCGGCACTATTCCTGGAGCCTTGGTTTCTCAGCAGACTCTCCCGAAATTGTAATAAACATCCCAGTCCTCTACAACTTACAACTACTAGTCACATTACTGTGACACCATTAACATTATAGAAACATGCAAAGCAGCTCTGCTCACTCGCAGTCTCTCCAAACGTGCCGTTTAATCACTCGAAACAAGGCTGCTGATAAAGTCATGATGGAAATAGTCTGTCATATCAGAAGTCTGTGTGTGTGCATGAGTGTAAAAACCTAACTCCCAAATTCCACATAGAGCGAACGCGCTGCACACCGAAGCGCCGTGGTTTTGCTCCGACCGACAGGCTGGCAACATCGCCCACTGGAAGCGCTGCGGCGCACACAACACCAACATCTGCACAAGCAGCAGCAAAATGGTTCAGTCAGCAAGTTCCGAGACCCACTACTAACTAGGTCACTCTATCGGATGATATTTCTATCAACAATAATCACACTTCTTGCAGATTGATATTTTTCATTCCACAATGTGAAGCAGAAGTCTGTGTGTGTGTGAATGTAAAAACCTATCCCCCAAACTCCACATACAGCGAACCCGCCACACACCGAGGCGCCGTGGTTTTGCTCCGACGGACAGGCTGGCGACATCGCCCACTGGGAGCGCCAACATCTGTACAAGCAGCAGCAGCAAAATGGTTCGGTCAGCAAGTTACGAGACCCACTACTAACTAGGTCACTCTATCGGATGATATTTATATCAACAATAATCACACTTCTTGCAGATTGATATTTTTCATTCCACAATGTGAAGCAGAAGTCTGTGTGTGTGTGAATGTAAAAACCTATCCCCCAAACTCCACATACAGCGAACCCGCCACACACCGAGGTGCCATGGTTTTGCTCCGACGGACAGGCTGGCGACATCGCCCACTGGGAGCGCCAACATCTGTACAAGCAGCAGCAAACTGATTCAGTCAACAAGTTACAAGACCCACTACTAACTAGGTCACTTTATGGATGATATTTATATCAACAATAATCACACTTCTCGCAGATTGATATTTTTCATTCCACAATGTGCGTATAAAATAAATATAGGACTATAATGTTGGGTGGAAATCACATTTATGGCTGGAACTGAGCTGCTTGGCAGAGGTCTGCGCTCTCAGTGCTTTTCTAGTTAGTATTATTTTTAGTTTTTATAATTATCTTCTGTTCCTTGTCAAGAAATGTGAGCGTCTTCATGAATGGATACCTGGATAAAAATAAAAATAGAAAATTAAAAGCATAAAATGGATGATTGATAGATGGATGAATAGGTGATAAATGGATGCACAAATGAATTGAAAGCTGATTGAAAAACAATATAGATGGATTGAGGGCTTGATGGAGATAATTAATCTTTAAGATTCATAATATTTAATGTGACTTTCAGAGGGCTTTTTTTCTCAAGAAAAAATCAACAAATCTGGTCAAAGATTTCTGTGCCATTGCTCTCTCCCCTGTCTGGATTGTATCCCAATCTTTGCAAGAACCCAAACAGCAACCCTCAATGGTGAAACAGTCTTCTTGCTACTCCTTGCTATCCCCCTCAGACCACTGTAGTTTGAACAAATAACATCATCTAAAGTTTGAACTAAGTAGTATTTTATTTATGATAAGATTGAGCATATCTCTGCTGGTGTTTAAAGAGATAAAAAATCACTGGGTAAATGTATTTGGCAGCACACTTCTTAACTGAAGGAAGACACTTGTTCTTTGTTTCTCCTTTCACTTAACACAAACTGCTTTTGTTTTCATAACTGTTTGACCACAATAAAAAGACCTTTTCAGGCCAACATTTTGGTATAATTGGATAAATCATTCACTTCTCTCCAAAGCCCTCTCTTTAGAGTAGCTTTGATGAAAGGCTGCAGCAGGTTGATTTGCACTTTAGAAAGATCTGCTGATATTTGTTCTTGGTGATTGATTTTTTAGCTCAATAATGCACTTAAAGCAGCTGCTAAAGAGAATGAATGCTGTTTTTTTTACTCATCATAATGATCATCTTCACATTTAAAGAATTATGTTGGCAAAGCAGCTACAGATGACTCAGTGTTTTGGTTTTATGCTTGGTTGTTATATTTTGCCAAGCAACATTTAATCTGCTGGTTTTGCAGCAACAATTAAGATTACACTTTAAAGCAAGTTTATAGTTGTGACGGATTGTTTTTAGTCATTAGATTCATTTAACTGATTTGGCTGAAAAGTATGCTGACTTCACCATGGTGTCTACAGTTCCAGACAGAACTCTACAAATCAAATATATCATCTATCAAGTGATAAAGAAAGTTCAGATTTTACTTTAAAAACAAAAGAAAGTTACTGACAGTGCATTGGTCAATAAAGTATCATTTACAAAAGTGCTCAATATAGTGATGAACTTTCAGTTGTGCCAAAGATCGGCTGGTTTCTGGATTGCATAGATGTCACTTAGGATGTATTACGTTTTTTTTAAGATTCAAGATTAACAAGATGCCCAAAAAATGAAATATTACATTGCCCACTGCAGTTCTGGCACCTGTTACACTGCTCCTAGAGCATATAGGGGATTCATGCTTTTCATATTGAGCCATCAGCAAGTAGTCCGAAACCTGCCAACTGTAGAGCAACAGAAGAAAAGGACACATCGAGGAAATGGAGGACTGGTTAACAACCCGGAAACATCTAAGGAGTGCCATGTGGAAGCACACTGGGCTCCACTGTGTGTTGATTATGTGCAAAGCAAATGGCCCACTGAGAGATATCTGTGGCCCCTTTGTCAGACTTTCACTCACCCTTGTTAAGTGCGCTGCCCAGTGCTTCTAAGTCCCCCCTGCCAGAGGCATGGAAAAAGGCCATAACAGACAAGGTTGCAGGATTCTTATGCAAGGACATGCGTTTACCCCTCCTGAGGCCCATGGCCGTGGCCTCAGGAGGGGTAAATATTAAAATGATCTGCTGGAAATGCCCTGTGTGTGTTGTGGTCTGAGGGAGAATTATTTACGTGTGTGCCCGAATACTGAACAACTTTGATTTTTTTTAAGTTATAGCCCTATGATGCACTAACTTTACCAAAATGGAGCATACACAACATACACAACAAGATAATTGGCTTCATTTTTGCCCTGATACCTTCCCTTTCAAACACAGTAAGCAATTGTACAACCATCTGATGCTTAAGCCAGTCACTTGAACAGCAAGAAAGAGTGTCATCTAGTATGACTACATTTGGGAGCTTCAGCACTGGCTTTTTAATGGTAAATGGTGAAACTGACCTTAGCTTGTATAGCGCTTTTCTAGTGTCTCTGACTACTTTATACCGCAGATCAGACCAGTGTTGGTGGCTTAGTTTGTCTTTGGTTTGGAAGAATTTCCAGTTTCAGTATACAGTTATTGTCACTGTTTTATCCTGCATGTAAAAATATTTTATTCCCCTATTTCAAAATGTTCCCTTCAAGTCTCATCGCCTTCTGGCACCCCCTCAAGCTGTCAGGACCCTCGCTTTGAAAATCACTGGTTAAATCCAATTTCTCCATGTTAGAAACTCAACCCAAAGTATTGTTCTTTTAGCCTCAGATGCACTCTGCTCAGCATGGAGGACATAACAGGCCTGCCAAAATGAGCCTATAGTTGCTATTTTGCGATCAAGAGTATCACTGTTTACATGAGGGACTTGGCCATTCGTCAATTAGTTGTTGAAAAGCCACAGTAACACTGAAGAATTATTATGAAACACCGCAGGTTGTGTTTCAAAAAGCCTGAGTTATCCATGAGGGGGTAAAAGGAGCCACCCAGGACAAGAATTTGGAAGTCATTAAATTCCTTTAATTCCTAATGATACTGAGAGCGCTCTCACTGGTCCAACGGCAGGTGTCTGTATCCCAGCAGTGCCATATGTTGTTCCTGGCACATGGCTTACCTCCTCCGGACTCTCCCAACACGCACTCATAAACAAACCAAAAACTGGTCAAGGTCTCACAAGAGAAGGGGCATTGGGAGAAGCTGCAGGGGGTGTTCACACAAACACACAAATACATCTGGTCCACTGCACAAACAAACACACACAGCCCGCAGGATCAGATTTTCAGACACATCGAGGAAAGAATACAAACCGTGTGAAGGGGCTTTTTTTGGGAGCAGCTGGGCCTCAGAGTGTCCGAGCATCATTAAAAGATGGATGGGGTCAGAGGTGATGGAGTTGCTCCCGCAGGTGGCAGGAGGGGACAGTGATGGAGAGAAAGCAGGGAGACTGATGAAGGCTTGTGTGCTGCAGTAACAGAGTGTAGTTGGATGGGGGCAGAGTCCTGCTGACCGGGTGCACAGAGGGCACAAAGGAGCATCAGACTGGAAGCAGGTGGAAGTTGGAGATCTCAGCAGGTAACACATGGTGACAGGGCAGCGCGGACCTCAGATGTGCACATCACACATGTCACTGTATTTGGAAAGAAACTAAGGCAGGATCATTTCGATTATATGACAGACAAAGATATTAAATAAAACTTGTTTGAGGTACATATTAGGGCTGGGGGATGTGAACCATAAATCATAACTATTTTTCACAATGTCTATCATTTTTTTCTTTGTTTCTGTTCCAATAAAGAAATAAGAAATGACACTCACAATGTCAGAATAACAAACTTTGACTTGGTATACTAATAGAAAAGTACATACTGTATATTAATACATATTTAATGCCAAAGCAGCATAATACAACCACTGACCACTTCATTAGGCACACTAGGACCCCGTTTACACAAATACGAATACGGCCGAAGACGGAGAGTTTTCATTGCGTTTTTGCCTCCGGTTTACACGAGAACGGTGCCTGGAGTGCCTGAATCCACAAACATTTGAAACCAGGGTCCAGAGTGGAGAGTTTTGAAAATGTATCCATATGCGTCTCCATGTGGATGAGATTCAGCGTTTCAGGGTGAAACGCTGACGGCACCGCATGCGCAGTACTCTTTCACATGAAGGCTGCATGTGCATACCAGGAACAACAACAATAACAACAACTTGGACCATCTACCGAGCAACATGTGTGCTGTTTACCGTGCTCGATTTGTTATCCAGACAAAATTATCCAGACAGATTTGTTGTCCAGACAAGAAACTCATATGTCTTTGTGCGTCCACTCGGCATTGTTGTTTGTGAAAAGTTTGTCTTCACTGGAAAGTGTACCCATGTTGTAACACCGCTCTTTCTCTACAAACCTTCATCGCCATCTACTGGCCTGGCATGCATGCTACAGTGTTTTCAGTCGTTCTCGCATCTCCGTCAGAACACGGATCGTTGTTTGAAAAATCTTTCTGAAACCTTTCCGTTTCTGTTGAAAACGTTTTCATGTAAACAGGGCCTAGTTCAACTGTCCGTAAACAATTGAACATGGTGTAGTTGTTGGTGCCAGATGGGCTATAATATGGCATCGTGTTTTGGAGTTTCTCGCAGTTTAAAAAATTGTCCTAATACTGGACCTTTTACAAAAAAAATTCAAAAGACTTTTTTTTTCTTTATTGAAACTTTTAAAAATCCTTAAAACAATTTTTCAAAAATCCAGAAAAACAGAAAAACTCTTTAATATTTATTTGAACCCATCAACACATAAATGCACACATACACAAAAATGAGTAATTCTTCAAAATATGGATAAAATTTCCAACAACATCCACAAAAAGTCCTTGAACTTTCAGTAAGAGTTTGATTTAAGTTATTTGGTAAGTCAGTTGTCCTTTCCACAGTTCAGTTATGGAAAAGCCTTGCAACAAAGATCCATCGTCATTACACACACACCTACAAACACACACACCTACTCAGTGCTACTATATCTCACTCACCACCATCATTCCTCTGAAACATCTGGAGATGGAACAAATAGGAGGTGATGTGTTGCCCCTATTCTGTCTCAGGGATGGTCACAGTGGAGGGAAATCAAGTGCTTTATCCTACATCAACCATTAACAGAAATGACATCATGTAACATAAATTCATATTTATAGACCAGTTAAACCCAATTTAATGGCAGTTCAGCTACATGCTGTAATATTAATCAACATCAGTCTTCTCCAGTTTATGATCATTACCTCCACCAAGGAGTTATGTTTCCGCCAGGGTCTGTCTGTTTGTTTGTCTGCAAGATTTCTAAAAAAACTACTGGATGGATTTACATGAAAATTTTACCAGACATATGGTTTGGTCCACAAGTTATGTTTATAATGGCAAATCCCATTCATTTACGTCATTATGGGAATTGTAGTTTATCTGCGAACTGATGTCAACGTTTTTCAAGCCTATGTAACTTCATTTCCCAGCTTCCCTTGCAATGCCAGCCAAGTTCTCCACGCCGCTCTGTCTGCTGTCTCTGCTCTGTCTCCAGCATTGTCCCACCCACAGCACCATCCGATTGGTTACACGATCTGGTTACACGCAGAGTCAGGGCACGCAAAACACCCAATCAGCCCTAAAAGCTGTGCATGCACAGTTCTGCTCACAGACATAGTGGAGAGGAAGAAAAGTTTTGCCAATGGGGGAAGCCTGGCGCTGTTCCTGGAGCCTTGGTTTCTAAGATAAATTAAGGCAGCAGTCTCTCCCGAAATCATAATGAAAATCTCAGTCCTCCACAACTCAGAACTACTAGTAACATCACTGTGAGCCCATTAACATTATAGAAACATGTGCGGCAGCTCTGCTCACTCACAGTCCCTCAAGCCGTGCCTGTTAATCACTCGAAACAAGGCTGCTGATAAAGTCATGATGGAAATAGTCCATCATATCAGAAGTCTGTGTGTGTGCATGAGTGTAAAAACCTAACTCCCAAATTCCACATAGAGCGAACACGCTGCACACCGAAGCGCCGTGGTTTTGCTCCAACCGACAGGCTGGCAACATCGCCCACTGGAAGCGCTGCGGCGCACACAACACCCACATCTGCACAAGCAGCAGCAAAATGGTTCAGTCAGCAAGTTACGAGACCCACTACTAACTAGGTCACTCTATTGGATGATATTTCTATCAACAATAATCACACTTCTTGCAGATTGATATTTTTCATTCCACAATGTGCGTATGAAATAAATATATGGCTATAATGTTGGGTGGAAATCACAATTTATGGCTGGAACTGAGCTGCTTGGTGGAGATCTGCGCTCTCTGAGTGCTTTTCTAGTTATACATGTTACTGTTAATATTAGAATGAACTCTCTATCCATAGTTGTTATTGATTGTACCTCCATAAAAAATACCTATACAACCATATAGACATGAAGTCCCTCTTGAAAATGAGATGCTACATCTCAAGGGGCTATTCTCGAATAAATCTATTTCAGCATTTTCATATGTTTTTTATATATGTATATATGCATTATGTGTATCTATACAATGAAGAGTATGACTTAAGGCTGCTCTATTGTAAACTGCCTTGAGATAACACCTGTTATGAATTACAGCTATAAAAATAAAGATTAATTAATTGATTGAAAACATCACAGGTGAGTGAATATGATGGCTATAATAGAGTAAATGTTAGTCAATAAAATACAACTGCTTTCACAGTCACATGTAACTCACTGTATAAAAGACAGACAGTAACATCCATCTTTGGGTTGGATTTGGATTCCCTTAAATAAAAATACAGAAAATGTGAACATGTCACTTAGAAGAGTCAAACAAACAGCTTATGTATAAAGTTATAATAAGTCATAGACAATAGAATTAAATTCTAAATGGGAACTTTAAAAGAGAGGTTAGGATTACATTTTAAATTAATTCTGTTTTACATTTAAAAACACTGAATGAATAAATTGTTAGTCAGCAGTTAAACAAAGGCTGCATGTCAATGAAAGAGAATCTGCATTAAAGCGGAGGAGTATTTTCATCTTTAAAGTTCAACAAGTTTCAAAGTAAAGCTTTGCTGCTTATAAAAGGCTCTATTATTTTCCTCCATGAAACAAAAAGAAAATATAAAACCTCAAAGTACCAATTTTTTATGAGTTTAGATATACTTCTGTTTTCTAAGTTTTAGACAAACTATTTCTAACACACTGATGCATTTTTAAAAGTCAGGGGTCTTTTTTCAGTTCTACAGAAATCTTGATAACATTTGTTCACAAAACAACTTAAAACATTCATTTGGAAGATGTGTTATTTTAAATTAACTGTGTATAGAGTCTGTGACCCCGAAAAGGATGGTCAGGTCAGGTTTAGGGAGCACATGCCAGGTCAACATCTTGCCATTCATCATTCCTAATCACTCAGCACCAGCAACATCTTTAACCCTACTTTATTCATAGGTGTTTAAGTGTGATAAAGTTTAAGGAAGTTTAAGTTCAAGCAGCAGTGTCCCTGGAAGTCAGCTTATATCTCCCCAGCTACCAAACCAACATTCAGGTATGTTTCGATCAGGTCTTGAACAAGCCACCCTACGGTCCCAAGGCTAAGCCCTTTGAGCTACGCTGACAGTTTCTGTCTGAAAATCTATTCACTCTGTGTTAAACCTTAATTTTGGGTTGTGTATATCCGGGTCAAAGTGCACTAACAGGCTGGATTGCTGAAACAAAGTCCACAATATACATTATTTCACAGGCTTTGGTGTGAAACCTAACCAGTCCAAATGAAAATCTCAACAATTTTGCAACTAAACACCCAAATCAAACAAAGTCTACTGAACTTTATTTGGACAAAAGACTTCAGCATGGCTCTATTTTTTTGGTCCTCTAACAGCAGCTCTGCAAAAAAGGCATTTTAGTACAACTACCCCCTAACCCCAGCCCTGACACTGGAAACATATTAAAGTCAAATGTGTAAAGTCATCTGAAAGTGATTGAAGTATCATTTGAATCCAAGCGAGGTAACAACTGCTTGAATATTCAAGTCATGTCCCATCTCTATCATGATAATGCAAACTGGACCCTTAATGCACCATAACATAGCATTATCAACTTGTTTGGTTAGTGAACTAGCTTTCATCCTGCTGGTCTTTATGTGGATTTCAACACAGATTTCTGAACCGGGTTCATAGTTTTAACTAACAGGACTGAAAAACAAAGTGTCAGGGATTCTGCCACAAGCTCCTAATGAGGAAAACAGAGAAGATGCAGCATATGAGTGGGCAAGTCTGTTTTGTTTTGGTGACTTCAGTCATTATTTCTGACCAGTTGATCATGCATTCATGATAAAAATCAGCCATGATGGTTGGCTCCCAGCTGATGGGAGTTTCTTGAAATCTTCAACAAAATGTGGGTATATGGGCACAATAACTACAAAGCTCTTGTACAATATGAAAACATTTTAGATTTAGTTTTTCTTATCAACAGGAAGCTTAGTACTGTATTTTTAATTCAAACTTGTAGTTTTATGACCTTGCAGTGCAGCTGGATATGCCAGTAATCACACAGATCCATCTTGTTAAGCCTCAGTCTACAATTAATTGTGCTTGGCCCAAAGCGGCACGGCACAATCAATGTCTTTAAAAGCAGAAAGGGGTGAGAGCTACAAGCGAGACGACAACAGGAAGTGACTAATGGTAAAAAGATAAAGGTAGGTGCCAACAGTTTCAGTAGCAGTTTTATCAGATCTGGGCCGCATTTCTTTATTAACAGTAAAAGCATTTCATAATAGAAAGGACATTTTCACTGCACATCTAACATGTTATGGTGACAGTTTGTTTGTTCTACAAAGTGACTTGCATTTTGTACTTTACACTGTGGCAGTAGCACCCACCAACTACATAATCTGATTGGCCTTTAATGAATGTGACTGATGGCAGTTGTGCAGCGCGAATGTGTAATACATGAACTGACATGTATACATATCCATCAAAATGAAACTATCCTTTTTTTGAATGTCTCACAAAAACATGAACCCTTGAGGTCACACTGTAGCACAGGGTTGCCTGTAGACTGGATTTAATCCCACTTTGAATAAGTCTTGTAGTTCTCACCATTATTTTTGCAGTTATTACTGTGAACCGCCGCTGATCTAGAGTTGTAGACACGGCTCGGAGTGATGATTTAACGAGAAAAGCAGCACACAGCCCCTCTCCTTTGTGCCAAGTGCTGCTGTTTAGGAATTTATGTGCAATGTACACATCACAGTCTCCAAAACATCCTGCTGCTGCTGCTTCTGCTACTGCCGCCGCCGCTTCAAGCAAAAACAAACAAATTGAGCTGCTTGAGGTTCTAGTTGTGAAACTTTGGATGAAACACTTGGTGGTTCACATTGCATAACTAATGTGTTCAGAGTTTGTATTCTTTTTTCAGGGCCCCCCCTTGAGTGACAGGCAGACAAAGTAAGAGAAAAAACAGACAAATCAAGTGAAGCACACATCAAATGTGGAGAAAAATGAGGCGACAAAGGAGGGAAAACATCCATAAAGTTGTTCTCAAACTCTTTATTGAGGTTATATTAGTGCAATCTATCAGTGATGTAGTGGAAAATCCATAACCCTACAGTGGAATTTCACCCCTGTGAGCTGTTCTCCTTTATGAAGTGCAATCTCATAGCAGGGCTGCATGCCTCCGCGGAGCTCATTTTTCAAGCAGTGTGACGTTGAATGGCCATGTCAGAAACATAGAGGCGTTGACTGGAGGGGGGCCCATTTTTATGCCATTTATCCATCAGAATGTCTAGTGCCACAGTTGACTCGCCCCCACACCGTTAAATAAGAATCTGTACCATCGCAAATTCAATTTCTGATTGATTAAGTGCATCTGCTTGGAGCCGGAGCCTGTTTATCACACTTATTTACAGTCAGAAACAACACAATCTAGATTAGGATCTCTGATTTGTTCTTTGTGTGGCTTGGATATGTTCAAAGATATGAAAATGTAATATAACGCTAAATGACGTCAAGTCTTAGCCAAGGAATGTGTCTAATCTTATTCTTACTGTAACATGCTTCAAAAAAGCATCATATCTGAAGATATACACTAAAATACCTGAATGCTTGCAACAGTATATTGTCACTGCTGGTTGGAACCTTGAGTTTCAGTTTTAACTTATGATTTTCTTTATCTTTGAATTAGTTCCAGTGGTCACCTTCTGAAACTGTGGGATATTTTTTATACATATCAAACCTATTAGAAATATTAAAAGAGTCTATTTATTTGCCCTTAAGTGTATTTTGCATGTTGTCTCCATGTGATACTTGTAGGCACAAGACAAAAGTGGCATCATTTTAATTATTTAGAATTAATTTTAATTTTAAGAATCATGTCTTAGTATATTCATCATATCTCTTTAGTTTTATGAGAAGCACAAATGAAACCCACAGTCTGATATCAACGGGTAACCAGTTAATCCAGTCTGCTCGACTGAGCTCAGCCTCTCTTCAAATTTAGCTTCATTGCTCTGCAATATAGTAAATGGTAAAGGGACTTGAGCTTATAGTGCTTTTGTAGTCTTTGACTACTCAAAGCTGCTTTACACTGCAGGTCACATCTACCCATTCACAGTCATTCACTCTCACATACACTCACTGATTGTTGGGAGTTTATTTGTCAGTTGTCCTTCAGTTTCAACTAACACATTCACACCCAATCATACTCATTTACACGCCACTGACACAGCAGTGGGAGCAACTTGAGGGTAAGTGTCTTGCTACAGCTGGAGCTGGGCTTGAACCTGCAACCTCCCGATTAGCGACAAAACGCACTATTAGACTGCTCCACTGACGCTCTGTAGAGCTTCAGTACTGCTGTGTCAGTAAAATACTGCAGAGATGGAGGCACATAATTGTGCGCTAACCAGCATGTAACAGAAGTACTTATTTTCCACATGGTAAAGCTTTGAGTCTTGGCACATAAAGTAAGCAATAGATTGAGCGGTCTTCTTAGCTCTCTTAGCTTTGACAAGCTAAGCCTGTCAATTGTAGCCTGTTTTTTTTTACCGGGGTTAGCAAATCATTCGCTTTGTTGTCGTCAGCTTTCACTTTCCCTGGGTAGGCCTTACAAGTCCCATGTGTAATGTCAATGTCTTTTATCCCTTTAAACATCCTAAATAATTCAACACAATGGATTTAAATGCCAACGGTGCACTCCTCTTGGCTCTCTCCTGCCAGGGAGATACATGCTGCCATGGTTGTTTTCTAACTGTCTCCTTCACAATGAACGTTTACCCTTCTGATCTCACCTGCACTGGCTCAATAGCACCATCATGTGGACTACACGAGTTTCTGCAGAACCAACAACTTTATGAGATGTTAGAAGTTAATTCTTTAAAAAATATTTTTATTCTTGGCAGCCTTATATCACTATATTATCGCCACGCAAAATACTGCAATAGTAGTGTATACTGATCTTTTTTTACCTCCCCTTAGTAATAACTATAAAGCACTCGGAGAGCGCAAACTTCTGCCAAGGTAGCTCACATATTGCTGTTACGTCTATAAGCAATGGTTTCATGATAAAGTTATCATCATAATATGATTCACTGACCCTGAAAACCCACACCTAGCACTCAGAATCATGTTGATATCATTATTAGTTACACAGTTATTGAGCAAAAACAATTGTTCGCTAATGGGAGTTATCTGGATCACCACTGAAATCCAATCATTTTTAAGTTTGGCCATTCCCAACATCTCCTGAAAATTTCAGCAAAATCTGTCCTGTAGTTTTTGTGTAATCTTGCTAACAAACAAAGAAACAAGCATACGCTGGCGAAAACACAACCTCCTTGGTGGAGGTAACCAATATATATAAAAAAAAAAAAAATTCCATTAATCAGTAGAATCATCAGAACAGCTCAAACCCATGATTGATGGATTAAACACACCAAAACGGTATATTGATTTTTACCTCCACCGAGGAGGTCATGTTTATGTTGCCGTATATTTATGCTTTTGTTTGCTAGCAAGATGATGGTAACTTTATCATTGAACTATTGCTTATAAATGTAACAGCAATATGAGAACTACATTGGTGGAGGTTTGCACTCTCTGAGTGCTTTCTAGTTACAGCATTGTCCTACTAGCTTGGAAGGTGTATTGGTTTAATAAGTTACTGTATCAACTGGTGACTTTCAGCTGAATGGCTTCTTAAATATCATTGTTAAACAGGTGATTAAACAGAGTGATTCCTTAAGATTATCTACTAAATGAGGTTTAGAAACAAGCCCATGGCTTCCTCTGATCCTGCGATATGGTCAGTTATACTATGCACAACATATGTGATTGCTTGTCATCGCCGTTGTTGTAGAACCCCCAACAGTTTGTTCATTTTTAATCGGGTTAGTATATAAAAATAAACAACACAGATACAGTAGCTCTTGTTAAGGAGGCCTTTTTGTAAGGGTATCAATGTGGTAGACATTGAAATTTGCGCTTGATCATTGGCGCAGGAGGGGCTGAATACAGTTTAAAAGCACTGGTCTACTGTGACCCGCCTTGTGGGAAGGAGGGGGGGGTCTCTGTGTGATACTTGAAGTATTCTGGTGAAAGTGCAACTTGTCTCTTGTTGAGTCATCTGTCAGGGCTCTGAGCAAATCTTACAATACCTAAGATCTCTCTCCTCATCTGTTTTTGTGTGCCATTCACAAATACACTGCTCCATGGCTTTGTAATTTCTTGACAGTACAGGTCAGCCCAAGGGTCTAAATTAGAGTTAATTTCATGCCCAAAAATTATGGTCTTTTTTACACTACACAACAATCGACCTGACACTCGACTCGGATCACGGCTTCCAAACAAAGTCAGCACAGGCCTGGTGGTCCTAAAGATTAGCGTACATAAATTGTCTGTGGTGTGAGGTGTGATGGGAGTCATTTTATCCTCTCCAAAGACGACTGGGCCTCCTGACCTGAAATTGTAAATATTAATGTGTTTAACGTTTAAGATCAGAAATCCTGACATGTGTGAACTGCACCGAGGACAGCCTAGCACTTCCTCTGTGTTTGTCACATGGACAAGAACAAAGCTAATCAGGAAGCAAAGCTGGCTGGAACTGGAAGCAAATGTGTGTAGCCATGGCAACAAGAGTAATGGCAAAGCCTAAAGTTAGACGGTGTCATAAACGGAGAATACATTTGTTGATTTGTTGCAAAACACAAGCATCTGAACAGTGTAACCTCTAAATTACATTTAACAGACTGATAAGGAGAGGAGCTGGAAATCACAACCACCAAGGATGTCAGAGTAAGCTAGCAGCCGATAGGTTAGCATTTGCTCCTGACATTGACAAAACCGTTCACTCATTAACTCACTCACTCACTTACTATTCCCTTTGTAGTGTTAATGAAACAGTGAACTACATAGGGAATGACCAAATGAGATTTCGGATACTAACTGAAATTTTCTAAACATCATTGTGTCAGTAGATGCACAGGATACTTCTATGACAGAAGTGGATGTGCCAAGCATCACATAAACAAACCGGGCACTCGGGAGGATAAGCAGCAAATTTCGTAGCCATTTACAACTGTTAAAAGCTGTAAAAAATCTACTCCACAAACTTGCCAAAGATACTTTAACGTTACTTACAAATATAAACAAAAGCAGCACCAATTTGTGCCATAGAAGCCATCTTTCTCTTCTTCTTCTTCTTCTCTGGAAAAACACGACTTCATTGCATTGTGGTATACGGGAGTACAATATAGGGTTCATCATATGTACACTCACATTTGCTGCGCATTGTGGGTATGTTGTAATGCACAATATAGTGAATGAAATTAACCGCTGAGAATTCGAACAACACGACAAAATGGTGAACACACTTTATAGTACACTATATCCTTTATAGGGAACAGTTTCGGACACATTTATTGTCTGCCATGTTTCTTTACACTGAAGTCACACGAGATTGCGAGGGTAGACGCCCTGGTTGTAGGTGAATAAATCGGTTGATGTGTGGTGTACACTGTCTCTCTCTTGTGACAAAGACTGATAAATCAATTAATTGTTCCATGTTTGAACTCTCTCACTATTCTAAAATTGGTTAGGATGTAACAAAAACACAGCCACCTTTTCCCTAACAATCAGCCCCAAAGAGTTGCAAATTCCAAACAACGAAAAAGTCACAGTGTGTACTGTTCTTCGTCCTGAAGGAGAGTGTTGGTTTGAGCCCCTGCAGAGGACAAAAAGATCTTTGAAGAGAAATAATGTCTGTTTATCTGGAGTGTGATGTGAGGAGCTGTCAGCCTCTGCCTTTAAGTTGATTTGCAGGAGTGTCAGAGAGGAGTGGGGAGGACTGGAGGAGGTGAATCATGGATTGTCAGAAATCAATTCTGTGGGCTTCTCTCAGGGGAGTGCTCCAGTCATTGTCAACAATAGACGAGATGAATAAACCAAATCTCCTGGAGAGCATGTAATAATCCCCAACATAATGGCATTGCTATATAGGATAATTCAATCTGAGCTTGAAAAAGGCAACTGTTGATCAGTGCTAAATTGAATATTTCAGACGTGAGCTTTTGTGAGAATCCCCATGCTCCCCCTCCCCACCTGAAACCCCATCTCATGCGCTGGCCCCCGCTCTGCCCCCGCCCCCTCCTCTCGTCAATCAGCCTTACAGAGCGGCTCAGAAGAGCTGTTAGAAATCCACGAGGTTGAACAGCTGATGGATCACAGAGTCTGTTTCATCTCTCCCCTGCTTTACATTTTCTGCAGGCTCATTACAGCGCTCTCGAGCTCCTGCACCACACTGGAACTTGTTTGCCTCTTTTGCATGGCGCGGCACCTCTGTGTCAACACGCTCACCAGCTAAACACTTCAAACAATGCAAGTTTAATGAGCAACAAAGCAACAGTGTACCTGAGGGTAGTAGCATTTTTCTCCATTCCCTTTGTCTCATCTGCAGTCTGAGAGTTGCTTCTCCTCTCCCATCGCCGCTGTTATGTGTGACATTTCTGGCTACGTCATCGCATAATTTGTCAGAGTGATTTCCAACATTTTTTTTTGGAGTGCTGCCTGCCTGGATTTCAAAAGCACTCAGTGGAGTAAGGATGCTGGGCTCAAATATAACAAAAAAGCTCCCTTGTTAACTTAATTACAGGGGACAGTTTATGTTCAGCTGCTGCTCAAACAGAGGAAATGTCAAACTGATTCATTACAGATTTATAACAAATACATAACCTTCAATCAAGGTATAATTATACTAACAATGTGTAATTAAAATGATAAAGATAATCACTGCTGTGATATAACCTCTTTAGATTATTTAGCCGTCACTCAATGTAAATTTTGACCTAATTAACAGTAGTTACATTTCCTGGTCCTAATTCTCTTATAACTAGACATTGTCATTGTTCTCAGATACATTTATTTATTTAGTTCTAATCCTCTGGTTTGCTCATGTCAGGCCTGGAGGTTGAGCACCTACTTACCTGATGGGATTGTTTTGTATTTTGCAAGTGGGGTAGTATGTGGTACATATCCAAAGACAGTAGAAGAAGCGGGTCTTCTTTACTCTGAAAATAACAAAACAAGTGCTTAACCTGTGAAACAATGATTCCTGGTCATGATTTATTTGTTGTAAAAGTCCTCTGTGAATTGTTTGAATGAGACATGTACTTCATTCTTTTTATAAGGGCATGTTGACAAAGATTTTTATTGTTTTTTATTATGAGGGCCTAACTATTTAGAAATGAAGTTCTAAAGTGTGATTAATACTCCATGAGTATTTCACAATGTCCTTATATGAGAACGCTACAGTCACAGGACAACTCCTCTGTTATAAACAAACACCGCTGTCCAGTCACTTGTCCTCCCTCACAGAGAGACAGAGAATTTATTCTCTTGCTGTAGGTGACCCTTTACTTTCTGTTCCAAAATGAACTCAAATCGTGGACTGGAGGCATTTTTCTACTGCTCTGGACGGACAAACTTCAAATGCCCTGGTTAAAAACACAAAAGGGTCTTAGCTACCACTGAAGTCTGTGTAGTGGGACCAACTGTGGAGTGGGACGGAAGAGTACGACACACTGCTCTCCTCAACAGTAGCAGCTCTGAATGTGCAGTTGAGTAGATGGGATAGAAAGTGAACAGTAAGACTCAGCTTCTGTTAGGAATGAATGTTTACGTGAACACGGTTTTGAACAGTCGGCATTCACCACTCCTCTCACTGGTAATGACATTTTTATTCTAATCAAGCATTTAGGGGACACAAATCCACGTAAAGCCTGTACTTTTACTCATACTTGTAGAAGTACAGGATTTGTGGTGCAGACGTGTGAACAGGAACAATGGTTGGCGAAGTGCTGACCCAACATGCGCTCCCAAAAACTGACCTGAATATCAATTTACACGAAAACACTCATACTCTTTCTTATGCACATATATGCTTATACACTGTGGAAAACATGGTAAATTAATATGATTTTGGAAATTTGCTGTATAAATAAAGCAGATTTGCTTTTGGGGGGTTAGAGCAATACACACTGTACAAACACTTTCTCTCTCACACACATTTAAAGTGCTCTCACACCTAATGTTTGGTTCGGACCAAACAAACTCTGGTTAGCTTTTCTGGAACTTTATTTAGTTAGGGGTAGTATTGAAGCTCACACAAACTCTGATGTTGACCAAAGAACCAAACTCGACAAGAAACGTTCACACCTGAGCTTGGTTTGTGGCAAGTGTGAAAGCAATCGGAACCACACAAGGACAAGAGAACCAAGAAGGAAAGAAATGGGGCTTGGATTTTGTAGAATTATACAACAGAAAAGCTAACAAAGTGTTCACTGATTATATAAAGTAGAGTATGGTAAGTTTGCATTAATAGCACCGCCAGTCTCAGGTCTTCTTTACACCAATGTCAACGAATCAGTGCGAAATATGTTTATACTTCCCTTCAGTCAATATGCAAGTGCTGCCAGATACAGCGCAAATGCAGCTTTATCTTTATTTTATTGCACAGAGTATTTCTGGTCTGCTTCAAGGAAAACAATGTTATCAGATAGTTATGCATTTCTGGGTAACAAAGCAACAACAGCCCTGATGGCAGTAACTAAGACAGTAACAAAGCTACAGTCCACACTAGTGGTGGGAGGCTAGATTACACAACATTTGACAGGTTTTGGTCTGCCTGACTAGGTGCAGTGTGAAAGCAAACCAAACCAAGAGAAAAATGAAACAATAAAGTAATTTCACCTCTGAGCTGAGCTAAATCCACAAATAATGGGTGTGAATGCGACTCATATAAATACACACATGTACATACTCACACGCTCTCTAACGCAATATCTAGCATCTAATCACATTAAGTTTTTCTGTGTGTTTCTTTTGCATACGGTCAAGGTCAAATACTTCAGTAAAGGCAATGGATTTATACTGCATTGTTTTAGTGTGAGCAAATAAAATAACTGACAGTTTTAATAAAATAGGGTTCACAAAGTGTTAGACATAAATTCTTTGTGTTCATTATTCTTAATGTTGATGTAAAGTATTATTTATCATCATTTTTATTATTATTATTATCATAATTATTATTATTATTAATCATCCTGAAATGAGGGTGGCACCATGGTGCAGCATGTAGTGCATTGTGATGTTGAGCTAACTTAACTTACGCTGAGGTCAGACTACACAATCTATACATAATACTGGCTCAGCCCCACAGTCACAGGGTTTCAGGACATGCTGGTTTTCTTGTGTGTGTCGTCTTAGTAACTGACAACAAAATACTTACTGTATCTGGGACAGCTCACAACACCACGACAGAAAGATTAGACAGTGGAAAAGGGAGTTTGAAACCCCTACTTCAAAGTTTTCTTGGGCACAAAATTCTCTCATTTTTTAAATTATAATTAACCTATATATCACATCAGACATAGTAATAGAAAAACAGTTATGGTACCTGGCAATATCATAAATTGTTACCATTTTCCCCAATTTACGGGCTTTATATCAGCTTTTTCATTTTTTTAAGTAATTCTCTGAAACTGTTTCTCTGCAACATTTAGCTGATTTAACAGGTCAGCACAGCCTTTTGTTTACCTGCAGACTATGAAGCTTGTATTGATTTATTAATTGGCTTAGGCATGCAGCTCTTATTGCAAAATAAAAAATGTTATCCTGTGTTTTAGAGGATAAAAAAATAAATACCCTTGAACTTCTTTTTAAACATTGTGATTGAATTTCCTTCTCTGAAGACCTCTCTTTTTCCACATTTGCCATCTTCATTATTTGTTTTGTGGAGAAAGTGGGAGAGAGCGAGTGTCAATGGGCAATCAACAAACTTTTGAAGAGGGTGGTGGCTCATTGTGCTGTTTCATTGTGACTTTATGTCAAGAATCTGTGTTTTTGCACTTTGAATATAATTTACAGTCAATCAAACTAAACTAAAGCATTCAGCACAGCATCCTCTTTCTTTTCTGTTGTTTTTATTCCAAATAAATAAAAGTAGATGTGACTCTCAGCATAAGCAGTGTCAGTCACTGTAGAGGAGGGGTGGTGATCATGAATCACTGAATAGTCTAGTTATGTCCTTGTTTTTTTATTTTACCTTGCTCTTCACCTGCAGCTCTCCTCACTGTCGTGCTTGCTTGCCTGCTCCCTCACTAGTTTGTTTTATGCCTGGATAGCATAAACTTGCCTGAGTTTAACACAAAAAACTCTATTTATATGTTGAATACCATTCAGTGAAAAATTATGAATCCATCATGTATGACCAAGAAAAAGCTACAAATCTTAGACTTTTAGGGAGGACCAATCACAAAAGTGGATAGACTTAAGCCCTGGAGGCCCAGCCAAAATGCTGTATGCCTATCACATATTTATATATGTTATACCTTTGAGGACTTTATTATAACATAGGTGCATGGTTTAAACTAAAACCTCCATGTTTTCTCTTTTAAAATCAGGCCTCACAAGCCACAACCTACCAAACATTTACCATGCTTGTCCATTGCTCCTGGGCCATTTAACGTACACATTTATACAGAACTGTTTCTCAAGAAGCGAAATTTACAAAGTGTACCGGACGTTGCTTTTGTCCATCATTCTATAGTATTCTTTAACTTGGTTATGCAAATAGAATAACGGTCAGTCAGCCCCTAACTGCTGAGGCTGTATTAATGAAAACAGATTATAGAGTAGTACTTGGCTTTGAATTTGTAGGTTCACTGGTTGAACATGTCATATGTCTGATGTGATAAAGCTGCAAAAAAATGCACGTTCTTCAAACTGTTACATGAGCAAGTAATAAGCACGAAAGTCTGCAGTCCACATACTCTCTGGGGTAACTTGTAGCAGTTATGTGATGTTTAGCCCTCATTTGACTTATGTGCTGGGAGGTAAAGGAATCTTTTATGAATGCTGAATTTGTACCCATCTGATCAGCCATAAAAACATTCATCCAGAGCTCCAGCCTGTATGGACTGCAGCAAGCTTTGCTCAGGGAGCGTGTTGTGAAGTATGAACACCCCTAAGCTTTCAGCGCTAACATCAGGCATTCTTCATCTCTCTCACAGACTCAATATTAAAACTCAGCTGTTATCACAGGGAGAAATGTCAAACATGAATATTTTGAGGGGCTGCCCGGTGAGGAAACTTCTCATATTGCAGAGACTTGGGTGCAGGGGATCCTAACCTCCCACCAGGACTTCCTAGCTGTGCTGAGGATCACCCGACAACTGTGAGAGTCTATTTCTCTCTGCCTCCAGAGCTCCCCTGTGGCTGCCTCGGTGAGTGTAGGCTGGGTGGTCTGTCTCTACTGAGCTGTACTGTAGCTGGCACACTCAAAGCCATGGACTGAAGCTTGTGTCATAGCAGACTCAGCACACACTGTGAAGCTCACAAAATTCTACTTTTGCTGATTCAGGTTTGGCTCTCACTGGATGTGAACTGTATTTAGCTAGCCTACAGCTTACTTTGTGAATGCTATATTGCCTAAAAGAAACATTCTTAAATGCCAATTGCCTGCAAATTTAAGAATGGCTCGCAAATGAACCGCTCACTCACACCTGCGAATCGGTTCTTATTGTTCACTTAAAAGAGCAGCTCAAAAGACTCGGCTCGTTCACGAATGTAACATCTGTACCAAAAACCACCCCAGAAGTAGATCAACAAAATAAAGCAGTAGAAGTAGAAGAAGATAATATGAAGATGGTAGAAGATTATGTAACATAAAGCAGAAAAAAATGAGTCACAACAAGCTCACAGGACTGTTTAGAGTTGCTGAAGAGTTTATCTGATGATTGTAGGCAGAGGCAGGCTAGCACTACCCACTGACTCCCAGTGTTTGCGCTAAAGTTAACTAGCGGTGGGCGAGCTTTGTCTGCCCCTTCCTTGTTACTGCACGCACAGTCAAAAGAGTGATGTCTCCCTGCTTGTCATGGACTCAGAAGTGAGTCAAGACACCAAAACAACATAAATGTTGGAGTGTTCTTTTTAAAGAGATGTAGACATCCTTGTTGATCTTTATGTTGCTGACCACATGAGGTTTAGGGAACAGAATAAAGTACACTCTATTATCCAGCCTCTCAGGATACCTTGTATCAGTGTTACAAGTGTTCCATACTCATTTGACCATGTCTTTAACTCTTAACTGTATGAAAATAAATACTGACCACAGAGGATCCAAAGTTTATAATGCTTTTCTATAGGACTTTACAAGCTGCATGTCTGGGCATATTGAGTGCCTGCTAGACATGTAATGGGTCTGTGGCATTTGAGTGTGGGGTTTAGTGATTGGTCAATTACTGTACACTCAAACAGCGGTGTGTTTTACCAGTGGTCTGATCTCATTCTCCTTAAAAGTGCAGCAGTACTTGTGAGCCTTTTCAGGCACTTCACTGACTATTGTCAGGAACACAATACAACCTGACTTCAAAAATACTGAAATATCCCTTTAGTGGATGGACGAATGGGACGCCAGTGGCCTTGTGGTCTTGTGCGTTCGCCCTGTGTACAGACTGTTGTTCTCAATGTAGATGCCTTAAGTGCTGATCCAACCTGTGTCATCTTTTCCGAACATTGTCCCCCACCCGCTCTGTCCTCAGCTTCTGACCCTATCCACTGTCTTATAGGATGGCACAGCTTCTGAGAGATAAATCCTGTTAAAAAGTGACAAAAAAGTACTGCCAAGAATTAGCAAACATTTTCACCCCTTGTTAAGCTTTATAAGAAAACAGCAGGGACAAAAACATCAATGAGCTTCCATCTGCTGGGGTTGCATCACTGTCAGAAAACCGTAAAAATAAGATGTGAACAATTATAAGCAGAGTACAGATGGAGCAACTTTAATTTTCCCCACTTTCCATGACTGAGTCTTGACTGGTCCATGACTAGAACATGCTGGGACCTGCCCACTGTCATGACTGTAATGAGAACCCCCCGCAGTGACATGACAGAAAAGTAGTGACTAGTTAACACTAATGCTATTCCAATAGGAATAGGCCATTGGATGTGTTCTTGAGAGGAAGGCGCCATCAAATTGGACATGTTTATGGTGGACTTTGGGCACTCCCACTGTGTGGATATTGGCTGATAATTGGCTGGAACTTGGCAGGCATTCATCTGGAGAAGGGAAAATGAAGTGGCTGCATCTGTATGTTACAACATTTTGGTACAATATATGACCATATCCCATAAAACAGGGTGAACATTAGTTTTAGTGTTTGCAGAGCTTTATGTTTTAATTGTGCCTGATCCAAGTGGATGCTACAGCACCCTCAGCACCCATCTCTGCCTCAAAGTGCACTTGATAAAACCAACAACAGCAGCTGGGTTCATTTGAGTTCTCATTTCAAAGACCTGACCGACAGCAGAGGATCTAACAGAAGTTTGAGCCGACGCTCCAAGCAGCATCATTAGCAGGTCACTGGCAGTGTTTATTATTCGGATTGTAATAACCTGTTTTTATCAGCACTGAAATGTAAGAGGACGGACATGAAAATCTTTTATGAAGATTCCCTGGAATGAAAGACATTCAGGAGTTCAAATACGGTAAGATATCCCCAGAAATCAAATATTAGAGGAAGGATTTGTGTTTGTCAGTCTTATGATAATCTGTTAAGGGATCAGAATATTGATTTGGCAGTGAAATTAGATTTTCATTCTTCCTAAATTAAGACCTGCTGCAAATTAAATCTCCGTCTGTCTGCTTCATCCTTTTTACTTAGATTTATTTTGTGTGGACTTCGGGAAAATGAAGTTGAAATGAAATGGGGAGACAATGCTCATATTCAGAAACAGCACACACACACATACACACACACACACTCACACAAGCACGCCATTGTCAGGCTTGTTCAGAGCTATATTTGATGAATGACACTCCAGTGTGTGATCAAAGCAGGTGAGTGGAGCGGGGTAGCAGAGAGCTGCTCCCTGCTTCTGTTGCACTGCAACACAATGCCGCTCGTGCAGCCCCCTCTGGCTCCAGCTCGGCTGCTCCCAGGTACGCCGCCGCCTTGTCATCTTCCTCTCCTCTGTTATTTATCCTTGGCACACACACTAGCATTGCTCACTCGTGCATGGCAGCAAAAAAGAAAGCAGCCGGCGTCTTCTTATTACCGTCGCTGCCTCCTCTTCTCTGTTGTGTTTAATAAGTAGATAGCGCAAAGAGAATACATTCATATGTTTTCGATACATGTGGGTAGAGGTGGAATTGGAAATGACTCTTTATTGTGTTATTTCTGCGGGAGGCTTTTTATGCTCCTGAGCGCCTGATTCCCATCCATTGTAATTGCCTTAGGCTGAGAGAGAGGTCATGGCTATGGAACTGGAGGGGACCTGCTTACATGCCGACTGGAGCTCAATATTTCAGGCTCTGAGCAGCCTCTGTCCTCTCCTCCCCCTGTGGTCTGGGAGTGGTTGTCACACATTCTGGCTCCCTGCAGCACAGCCGCACTACCTTTATTACTTACAGCGTACATGCACCAGTGCACACACACATATACTCACCTGACCTTACACAAAAAATGTGCACAAAGAAGAAGAAGAGGTAACAGTTTTCTATTATGTATCGATCAAGACTGAAGATGGGCAAGGTGGTTCACAAAGAGGGCCACGCTGATTTAGTTCTTGAGACCAGAGGGTCACATGCTTACAAGAATAGAGCACTCTCAGCTGAATGGTTCTATTAATTATAAATTAACAAAAGAGGAAAATACACTTAACAATAATCATGATACCAGAGACATGATCAGCTTCACCCACGTTTGCTGCCTTCTTGAAATGTGGATGTTATTCAATTGAGGTCGCTTTCACATCTAGATTGTTTAAGAGAGAAGTCCGCCATGACTGGGTGTTCCCTCTTCGGTTTGGTCAATTGGGGCATTTATTAACACAGCAACTACACCCTGTTTTGGTACAAAACAACAGAGGAGGTGGTCTAAGCTAGCTTGAAATGGCCTCCTGGAGCAATTTGTTAGCAGTGATAATGTAATTGACTCAGTAATTAGCACCAACAGGGTAACAAGTTAACTCATTACAGTGCAGTAGTCGTACATCCAGCAGCAGCAGAGGAAAAACTTCATTCAACTGATGGCAAAATACTACAGATAGTAACACATATATTATGTGACACTACTCAGAATATGGAAGATAATTAGCTCAGTGCACAAAGAAAAGGGGCTTTAAACGCTTGTTGGGGTCTACAGTGGACAACATGGGACACAAGATAACACAGCATCTTTCTACACTGTAACGTGTGGAGATGTTGGCAGGGAAACTGTCAGTGATTGGGAAATGTGGAGGGCAGCTCTGTAAAAGGAGGGTTGCGTGATACAAAGGATGCATTTTCTTGCTTTGACAAGCTGGACAAAATTCTGGGAACTAGGGAAGGTGATGAAGCAGTTAAAGTTTTAGAGATCTGTTATGAATGATCTGCGATGTTGACCCTTTTGGATTGCAAATTGAACAATAAACTGCATTTCTGTCGTTGAGCCCATCACAAGTTATGCTGGTCAGATGCTAAACAAATGTGAAAAAACACCCACACAGGGAACAGCCCATGGCCACATCTTTAAATAAGAATTTCCTTGCTCCGCTGTTTAATACATTAAAGTTAAAGACTTATATTTCTAAACATTGTATAGTTTTAACAGTGATCTCTGATCAGCATTGTGCTATGTACTGAAGTGCATGAAGCTCTACATGATCTTTAAAAGGCTCTCTTTTTCTCTCCCGTTTGATTTCGCATTGCAATAGTAAACACAGCAACACTTTCTCATCACATATTTTATGTTATTTATATAACATAACACTATGAACTGCCTGTTGCACTCACTATATTGGCACAAGTGCATATTAAAAAAGAGAAAGAGGAACTAAAAGAACAAGACCTTTACAGGCTGCGTTGTGTGAACAGTGTGAGGCACAGTGTGTGCTTATCAATTGATTGTGCATCTCATCATTTCTTTGAAATTTAATGAATAAACTTACCATTAATATGCCTGAATGTGATGTCTGGGCAACGTCCATGTGTGGGAAACGCTACATTTTAAATTTATTGGAAATTTTTACTAGACACCTTTTTGATGGGTGGAAAAAGTCCTGATTAGACATGATGTTCAGCCCATAGGTAGAGGTGGGCATGATGGCCATAATGTACTACAACAAAAACACTTAAAACTGTTGAAACAAAATAAAAAAAATAAAAAAAAAAACCCACTATAAATGAATTAAAAAACCATTACAGTGAAATGACAGAGCGAGAGTGTCAGACACAGAAACTTAATTTAACCTTACTGTTACTTTTAAGGATTAAATACTTACTGTTTTACTTTTTTGCTCAAAATTGAAGGCTACAGCTGATAATATCCAAGAAAATCAACAAAAGCAAGAAGGTAAGTTTGCCTACATTTTACAAACATATAGACAGTGAGTCAGTTAAGCATCCCTTATTTTTTTATTTATTTATTTATTTACTTTTTTTTTTAAATATCATTACTGTTGGGCACAAACCACCTATCTCCAAAATTGCACAATTTCATGTAATGAAAAAAATGCTCCACTGTGGAATCATAAATATTGGATTGCTCTGATCACAATATTTTTTGTTCTTTAATTTGATTAAAAGTGTATCAAACCCAGTCACCAACATAGTGACCAATAGCACTGTTATTGTTATAAAAAAAATTGGAAATAAAAACAATGAAAGTAGGAGGTTTGTGCTCTTTGGCAATGATATTTTACATGCCAAGGGTAGAAGGACAAAAATCTTTAAAAAAAAAAAAAAAAAAAAGAGAGAGACTAATCCAAGCAAGTTCACCTTTTTTACATGCATCAATGTTACATGTTTTTCTCTTTACTGGACAAAACCAAACAAGCTGGATCAGGGGTACTCTGCATGAGAAAATTAGTACTTAACATTAGCGATTTTGAACACTCTTGCAATCGCCAAAATTGGATGAAAGAACCCAAGTTGAGGCAAAATCTGATGATCAATAAAACTCAGTGGTTTCTTATCAAGATGTCCCTCTATGTCCAACATTGACTTGATCTGGTGCACTGTACACTATACATTTATGCCCTCATCATCTATTGGGTTTTGACTGTATCTTTCCCTAAAACTGAGCAACTTCACTTTTATTGTGTCTTCAGTGTATTTTGATGCAAAGAAGAGTACAAACATAAACATTTCTACGGGGATGATTGCTCTCCATGTGTTTAATATAACCTTTCCACGCTCACTCTGAGAGTGTGGGAAGCTGGTGGGTGTAGCATTTCATATTCACAAGCGCATGGATCTATCTGTGGATAAGAATATTTTGTCAGCTGCTTTAGTCATGTCAGGAGGGAGGCTTAATCACAGGGTCTCAGAGTCATGTAAACAGCTTAACCTGAATAAACAGCTGTCACACTGCAGGAAATGGCTGCTTTTATTGTAACAGCTTCAAATGTTACTGAAGCTCAACTACCTGTCTAATACTGACTGCTGTAAGCAGTTGGCCTAAAGCTTATTAGTGGATGCTGGTGGTATTTGATATTGTTCTCATTGTCAACAAATCCTCTGTT
Source organism: Cetoscarus ocellatus (assembly GCA_037902135.1). Classification (NCBI taxonomy): domain Eukaryota; kingdom Metazoa; phylum Chordata; class Actinopteri; order Labriformes; family Labridae; genus Cetoscarus; species Cetoscarus ocellatus. The sequence continues at coordinate 1,775,492 of JBAMNC010000361.1, forward strand.
AGGAAAGATTAAAACCAACACTGTTTATCCTATGTACAATACAATAATCTGTGTATACACAGCTCCATTTTCTTTTCTTTGTCAGTTAAACATCATTGTTGTTTATGAACACATGGATGAGACGCACTGTTTTTTTTTTTAGTGTTCAGCTGTTACAATAAAGTCTGCCATTGTTGTTCTCAACTGGTGGGTCAAGAGCCAAAATTAGGTCTCAAAGGACAAGATGCAATGTAAAAGAACAGCCTAGAAATTCACATCAATCATCAACCACTTCAACTAGTCTGCCAACTGATTAATATTTCAATCTTTTATTAGACAAAAAAAACAAAAAAAAAACAGGTCTTGGGCTTTCTTTTTTGGGCTGACTTGGTCCAGGTGTGGTAAACTTCTTCAGTTTATGTTTTTGAAACTAACTTCTACATATTACGTAGGACTGCAGTTCTGTATTTGGTTTTAGTATGTAATATGACTTCCAAACTGCTGTTCTTTTGTAGTATGCTACAACCGGCTGAACTGATCCTTTTCTTCTTGGTTTGTTTTCTGGCAGGTGGTGAATAACATATAAAGCTCATAACTGCCACGCCCTAGGCTTAAGATTGAGCAACTAATTCTACAATACAAGAACAATACTAAACACACATAGAAATAATAGTGTTTCACAAATACAGCTGTATCATTTACCTCCTCAATCCAATAATTTGGCTGATTCCTGTTTCTGGTCATGAAAATACAAGTAAACTGCAGCTTAGCTAATGACTAGTACTGCTAAATAAACATCCATCGACAGTCTAAAAGAATTATAAAAAGTGCTTTATTTGGTTTCTCATGATTTTCACCACCATGTACTCACTTTGTTGTTATATAAAGGTAATGGAATCAGTGATAATGATAACATGCTAAGGCCGACTGTTTGATATTTTGACCCTGACCCACTGGACCTTTGCATTGTGGGTAACAGCACACGAGGTAGACTGGTCCAATGCATGCTGCTATTTTTTCCCAAAGGATGATGACATCTAGGTATTTTTGGCATGCTGCAGATTTCACAAATATTTGTATACTTCATACATCCTAAATTCCAAAGAGACTTCCCAAGGGATTAATAAAGTTCTATATAATCTAATCTAATCTCATGTACATTCAACATTTCAGCAAAATCTGTGCATACTAGAATAGTGTGTGGTTTCGAAACTGGCCAATGTCAACATGTAGGTGGGTATTTTTGATGATTTTTTTCCTCCAAATTTGGAAATTAATTCATTAACACACAAAAAGTGGTAAAAAAAACTTCCTTGTCCTTGTGCTACTCATTACCATGATATGATGTCTGCAAAATGCTTATTTTTTTCCAGTTTCTATACAAAAGCTAATTACCTCCACCAAGGAGGTTTTGTTTACGCCAGGGTCTCTCTGTTTGTTCTTCTGTTTGTCTGTTTGTTTGTCTGTTGGCAAGATTACGCAAAAACTACTGGATGGAATTACGAGAAAATTTGTACTAGCGGTGTGGTTTGGTCCAAGGGATCAAAGGCGTTTTGCATCATCTGCAATAGAAATATTTCTATCAGAAACAAAGGTAAATGTCTGATATGAGATTTATGTCAATAAAATATAGCATATAATTTTACCTACACACACACACACATATATATATATATATATATATACATATATGTGTGTGTGTTTGTGTGTGTGTGTATGTGTATGTTTATATATATATATATATTTATATATATACACATATATATATATTTTATCAGAAACAAAGGTAAATGTCTGATATGAGATTTAAATCAATAAAATATAATATATAATTGTACCTATATATATATGTATGTGTATATATATATATATATATATATTTTTTAATCCAATCCAATCCACTGTATTTGTATAGCACATTTAAACAACAAAAATGTGTCCAAAGTGCTGTACATAGAATCAATAAAACAAACATTTCCAAATAACCATAGGCAATAAACAATTAAATATTTATTAAAATAATATAAATAATATTAAAATAATATTTTTTTTTTACACAGCGTCATATAAAGATGAAATACAGAGACAAAACACACGTTACACGGTCAGTCAGACGAAGCACAGGCATCCTCCAATGCACCTGTCTCATATTCAGATTCACTTGCGCACACTCTCACATAAAAAGCCTCTATAGTTTTTGTTCCAGAGAGAGTGAAACTGAAAGTAGCAAACAGTGCTGTGGGTGGGACCACCTGCTGCCTTGCCATTTTTGAAGGGTTTATGCACGGAAGAAGCTCCAATATGATCTTCCTACCAGTGTTTACACATTCAAGTAAGGAAAAGACAAGTCAAACTTTGTATAGATAGCGCACATCAACACAAACCAACAAAATGTGATTCACAGCAATCATCAGTTACTAAATCCGCTTAATGATTAATAAATCATTCTTTTGTCATGCTCTCTGCCTGACTCCTGCAGCAGAGTCGGGGTGTGTGTGTGTGTGTGTGTGTGTGCTTGATTGCAGGACTGGGACCTGGTTTGCAGCAACTGGGCTGCAGCTTCAGCTGTTCTCGATCTACAATTAGCTCGGCTACAAATACTGGGCCCTGTCTCCACCACACTGCCAGATTGTAGACTGTCCCATTCGGTTAGTCTAGTTTAAGCATGTTAGAAGATTTGCTCCTTTTTTTGGCCTTTTTCAGTAAAACTCTTTCCTTTGCTTACAGTTTCCCAGCTCAGCATCTGCCTCCTTCCCACTGATGCTTCAGCACGCAACTTTGGATACTTAGACATCTCACCTCCTCTATTGAACTCTGAATCGCATCTCCACTGGACCTCTGAATCACCTCTCTGCTCTCACCTCCATATCTGCGCTACCCTCTGGATCCTTTTGGACCAAGGACACAGGCTAGTCCATCGTTCCCTTCTTGCTCCTAAAATGTGACCCACCTGCTCAACTCAGCCCATACCCCTATTCAATTAATTCTCATCTCTCAATATTTGTAATAAACATTCTTTCAACCAGTACTTGCCTTTTTTGATTTTATATCTTGCTTCTGGGTTCTTTGTTGAACTAGCCCCAGCTCGACACTTTTATTTGAAAGAGAGCACGTCAGGGCCTCAGTGCACTCCACAAACATGATGATGCCTGATTATAAATATTGAACAGTTTTAATATTTGCGATATCAGGTCAGGTGGGTTCAGTCCTCCTCAGAGAGGATAAAATTACTCTTACCACACTTCACAGCACAGGAAAATCTATTAAGATAATCTCCATGACCACCAGATAATCAGGCTTTTGCTGACTTTGGTCAGAAACGGTGATCCGAGCCGAAAGTCTGGCCGATTGCCCTGTAGTGTGTACCATGCTTAACTCGATGCTTCATTTTTACTCTTGTCAGTACATTTGTTGTGATTCCTGCTTCAGCAAGCTTGCTTTTGAGTTGGCTGTTGTTCCATGTGACAAAAACCAGAGGATGTGCTTGGCTGTCCTTGTTGTCCTCCCCACGCCTAAGGAATCCTGAAAAGTCATTTTTGAACATGTTTGATATTTACAATTTCAAGATGGGTTCCTTAGAATATTAGAACTTTGTTGGCTATGGGCAGGCAAAAATATATTCTGGATGAGGGGGTGTTATGCATGTGTCTATCAGGCTAAACTGTAAACCTATCATATACGCTCCCCTCTCTGGTTTGGAAGATCTGGCTTGAGTAAACAGACGTGCAGCTGTGGTTTCCTGGTTGGCACAGTCGAAAAGAGCTCCTCCTGAAACACAAAGAGATTAGTTCCAAGTGTAGGTGATAACCTCACTGTCTAAGCTGAGCCTGCTCACTGCTAATACCAATTACCCCCAGTCTCATTCACGCCCTCACAGGGATACACTTATGCATGCACGTTCATGCACCCACGCCCACATGTGGGCACAATCATGGTGCACCACCTTGACTCCACTGTTTTCACTTCAGGCCTGAGTGGTTCTGGCTGTGTGACCCAGCTATTCCGCCTGGGGTCTCTTTAATCCCTGAGGTTTCTCCCAAAATGCATCAGCCCCCTTGAATGGTGAGCGGAGGATCTCGACACAATTACCTCAAAGCCCTCCTCTATCTCCCGGGGTAAGCCTCTATTTACATATGTCCAAGGAGCCAGAGCTCTTCGGCACTGTTTATGTCAGCTTTCAAATGCTGCCCCAAAGCCTCCATCTGCCTCATCCTCTGACACTGCAGAGGAACGATGCTCACTGCTCTAGTATCTCTGTTTTATTCTCTAAATCTCCAAATGTATTGAACTAAAAACTGCATACTTGACCCTTTGACAACTGACCTCTGGCCTTTTTACATGGATAAGTTGTCAGTCTCTTAGGCCAAATACAGTTGGTCAAATCCACAGAGAATGGACTGCACCTACAATTTCATGCAAATGGTGCTGGAAAACTGCATGATTTTGGGCAAAAATGCCCACAAAGTTCAGCACCTGAGCTATTTGATCCAGTTTTACCACTTTTCATATGAAAAGTCTGTGGATCTATGTAGATGTCTCTGAGGACACAAGAAGGCAGACATATTCAGACAGTAAACTGACATTACTGAGCAATCACTTTATTTATTTTAAACTATTTTAACTGAGGCAACCACAAGTTTTTGTTCCATTATAAAACAGCACATTATTAGCAGGCTAACATTTGCTTGGAAGTCTGTTATAAGTCAGTCAAAGTTGAGAGAAGCATTTCTGTGTACACTTCTACTGCACAAATGTTCATTGATTAATCAACTAACCTAAATGTCATGGGTTATTCCGTCAAAATAAATAAGAACAGTTTAGAAGCTTTACACTGTACATTGTCAAACATGTGCCTTTAATTAACAGTTCATAATAATGAAATCTTTAGTGACACTTATTTCATGCAGAAGGCAGAGCAGAGGTGTGGACACTCTGATTCAGCACAAAAATGTACACATTTTCCAGGTAATCTAAGTGATATTTTGACGGCTGCTGTTTGAATTTTAACTCTACTGCTGCCTGTAAAGGACAAATAATGTGCATGAGGAACAAAATAATGAAATTCTAAAGACGTTTCTGGTTGTGATGCTGCAAGCAGTATCTGGTGTGCCATGAAAAGCCATGAAAAGCAGACTTTTAAAAGATATTTTTATCATTAACTCATCAATTCTTCTTCTTCTTCTTCTTCTTCTTCTACTTCTTCTTCTACTTCTTCTACTTCTTCTTCTTCTACTTCTTCTTCTTCTTCTTCTTCTTCTCATCATTATTATTATTATTATTTATTTTAATTTAAAGTAAGAATAGAGTCATATAACAAAATTTGCCCATGTGTTCTTGGAACAAAATTCATTTATTTCTGTTGAAAGATTGGGTACGTATTGCGGTGGTACAAAATACTTGTCTACATACTTGCTTGATTTTTCAGCAAGTATTTCAGTCAAAAGTAGGTCATGTTTGGTCTTTGCAGTTTGTGAATAAAATTCTGAATAAAATTAAGTTAATATTACCGGCAAATGTGTGAGCAGTTGGTGAGAAAAGAAAGGGGAAGAGGAATTGGGCTGATTTAATGCATAGGCCTCCGTGGCATTAAATTGCAACATTTTTATTGCCTGTACCGAACAGCGCTGGATATGGTGCTGTTTGCAACAGGGCCTTTTTGCATATGGACAGACACTGATTTTTTTGAGTATTCTTTCATTTGCATCCATGCAAAAGACACTGGCAGGTCAAGAACGCAATCTGCTGCTAAAAAGCAGGCACTTCATGAAAGGAAATCCATTTGTTCCCTGCTCATGAAAATCACATTTGCTTATATGCTTTGTTTTAAATGATCACACCTGTTCAAAAAACACAATAAGAATACACTGATCATTAACCCTTGTTCAACTTAACCAGATCAAAGCTAAGATGTCCGTTTCATTATAAAACATTAAATAATACTCCAAAATTACACTATCAGTGAATACACTGTCAGAGTCCATAATTCACAGAGCTTAATGGGTTGTTATAACCCTGAGTTGACAGGTTCCTGGCTGCCTTTTTCAATTCTTCTTTCCTTCCTTCCTTCCTCCAGGAGGTGTTGAAGCAGAAGACATTTCCTGGAATGCGCCTTTTAAAGAGCGAAGGAGGTGACCAGAGAAAATGAAGGATAAGCCACTCTGATAAAGTAATTGTGCAGTGGAAAGTATCAGTAACCTAATTAACACGGCGCTGTGGCCTTTGCCGCGTTCAGATCCTGCTCTGATATGTTTCCTGATGCGTTCTGACACTGTAGTTAGGGGAATCATTTGCTACTGCATGGTGGTATGAACAATGTAATTGTACTTTAAGGTTTCGGCTTATTGCATTATGAAAATGAGAGTCAGAGGATAACTTAATGGTGTCTTTAACTAGTAATACTTAACATGACAGAAAGGGCTTTTTAGGTTTTGTTTTGAAGATTATTTTTGTTAGTGCAGCTGCGGGGGGGGGGGGGGGGGGTCCTAAAACTGATTTCCCTCATTTTCTCTGAAATTTAAAGACAGAGGACACCAAGTCCTCATAACCTCATGTGAGAAATGCATGTGGCTGTGATAAAGTCCCTCAATCAGTACATTTTAAGTAAGACTTAAAATAGACTATGATGACATTTGTGGACTTAGCCATCACTATGAGTTCAAATCCAACTAAAGAAACATCCAAATGCTTCTTTATGCGGCACTCTAAAAGCACACAATAGAGTGGAGCGCCTAAATCAATGAAAATTCAGCTTAAAAACTTGTTTTGTGTTTTATCTTTTTTAATAAAGTGCTTACAGAACCATACACATTTCCAAGATTTTGAGCCAGATGAATCCTTTATTACCTCTACCAAGGAGGTTATGTTTTTGCTGGGGTATGTTTTTGTTTGTTTGTTTGTTTGTTAGCAAGATTACACAAAAACTACTGGACAGATTTTGCTGACATTTTCAAGAGATGTTGGTAATGGCCTAACTTAGAACTCTAGAGGGAGGGTTAATTTTCCATTACTTCCATGACTGTTGTTATTAAAGAACTAAGTTTTTCATTATTTGCATATGGCTAATATGGCTATGAGTCTGTTTGATGAAGTTGTTGGTCAGAAGGCACAATGGTTGCCTGTTTGTCTTATTTCAGGGTTGATCTAAAGTTAGTTTTAGACACTGTTTTCAGTAAAGCAGCCACAACAAACACACTCCCAAAGCTTGTTAAGCAACCAAATGACCATTGCAATATGAAAGTGGAAACACCCTGTTTTTTTCACTTTCAATTCTCTGAGACCTTTCACTCAATGTGAAATTCCCCTGATTATGTTATAGGGGAAACTCAGTCTCCCCTGGATGGATGAGCCAGGTATTAGTTCAACCTATAGGTGGCTCCAGTGATAGAAACTAGTCATGTCGATAGAGCCATAGTTGATTTAGCTAGCGCTAGGAAGCTGAAGTCACATCACCTTGACCAAGTATGACACCAACTGGGAGGAGGACATGAATTTGCCCCCTTTCAATCCAAACTAGATAGATAGATAGATAGATAGATAGATACTTAATTGTTTCTGAAGGAAATGAAATCCGTAGTGTCATTGACAATACCAATCAGACATAAAAACTACAACAAATGTTCGGTCTTCACTGACGACAAGCCAAAAGAAAGTCTCAAAAGAAAATCTAGTTGTCAAAGTTTTCATACTTTGGATATCTCACATCACCCATAGATAACCACTCTGAAAGAATGTTTTTGTATCCTCTGTATTTGTTCTGACAGACAGCGATATGGGATGTGATATTTCCCTGCAAAAACCTTATACAGCCAATATTACCTCAAATCCCCATGAGGCTCAGTTCTCTTTGTATGAAAAAGAACATTTTCCCAGACAAACCAATGTTCCCTTTGAAAATGAAAAGTTCAAAGGAGTCACAGGTAAATCAGACTGAATTTATCCTTCCCTGAGATGCAGACAGTATATGCATTTTTAAAACTCCACATCATTTTTATTTTTCATGCATATTTTGTTGGACTAGACAGGTAGACTATTCTCTGCTGCAGCATGAAGGTTATCTTGATGAACTTTGGCATTTCAGACACACAAAAGAGGACCACAGTATCTTCCCCTAATTTTGGTCTGGGACCGTTCCAGCTGCTCCACGGTGGACCCTCAGTCTAAATTTACATCAGATCTTCCTGATCAGAGCAGCTGCTCCCAGCAATGGTCAATTCAAGGTTTTGTGTGTCTGCTGGGGTCCTTATGCTGGCTGGCAGATGTTCATTAGCCAGCTAGCCTTTCATCTCAGTCTGGAGAACAATGGCCTGGCACTCTGTCCTGCTCTTTCATGAGCTAATAAGGCATCATATCTGACCTCAAACCAGGCAATAATCCATTCAGACTCAACACCTGGGATCACGCCATATTCACAGCTCAAGTCCCCAACGACTTGGTAAACTTCTGATGGTTTTATTCAAATTTACCTTTAAAGACTTTTGATTTTGACTGTCCGTATGATCTTAGATAATGGGTAATACATTACAATTGTCTCTGCGAAGACACCAGGCAAAGAAAGGTAAATGGAATTGACCTTGTTGAGCTTTTTTCTTAATATTGTTAATATAAAACTATATCTTTAAAATGTCTGATAAATTACTGCACAGTTACTTAAGAATAACTGCAATTGAACAGATAATGAGAAACTGGCTTAAAGCAAATCAACAACAATTAATCAAATGGAAAGAAATTATAAATACAATTTATAACATGGAAAGGCTTACAATGACAACTTAATTGACATCTCTGAGTTGTGTTGGAAAAAAGTTAAATGAACTAATGCAGTGATAAAAATCTCCAGGTCCAAAATAAAGATCAGTGCTGCCAGTACTGTTTAAGGTCTGTTTGCTCTTTTTTTTTCTCTGTGTATAATTTTGTTTGTTTTCTTTTGTTGTTTGTTATATTTTTGTCTGTTGTTGAGGAATTGTATGAGTTGTTGATTTCTGTATAGCTCCATCAAAAGTGGCTTTCTTTTTTATGTGTGTTTGTTTGGTTTCCTTCTTCAGTCCCTCTTGTATTTATATCACAGTATATTATCATGTACATATAATATGCAACCTCAGTGACATTTATATGGATATATTTTATCCAGTTTCTTTTCTGATATTCCCTGAAACTATAAAATAACTAGAAAAGCACTCCAAGAGCGCAGACCTCCACCAAGCAGCTCAGTTACAGCAGTGGCTTTTCCACAACCCCTGTAAAATATACCATTCTGGATCACCACATGATCTGATTAGACAGCCGAGTCTCTGCTCATGTCTGTCCATGTGGAGAGCTCCTCCGCTGGCATTGCTAGGGAAGCCGGAAAATGTAGTGACATAGGCTTGAATAACATTTACGTCAGTTTGCAAATAAACTACAATTTCCATAATGACGCATTTGCCTTTATAATCTGTGTGTTTTTTTTTTTTTTTATGACGTCAATCTGGATGGGATCCAGATGAAATTTACCTTGATGATAGAGTTATAGTATATATATTATCCTGTAAATTTTGAAGCAAATCCATTAAGTGATGCCAGAGATAAGTTGTAGGATTTTTTCGTAAATTTGGGGATTTTTTTGCATCCAGACAAATATGCGGATCACCGCCAACATGTAATGGCTTCTTCCTTGGACTAAACCACACCACTGGTAAAATTTTCATATATATCCATCAAGTAGTTTTTGTGTAATTTTGCTCACAGTCAAACAAACAAACAAACAAACAGACCCTACTGAAAACATAACCTCCTTGGCGGAGGTAAAAAGTATATTTATTTAAAAAAAGATGGAACAATATCTGTTAAGATTTTTTTCTATGTTTGTTTAATGCTTTGGGGGCTTCAATAGAGTTGCAGGTCAATGTAATCATATTATTGTGTAAGGGACACAAATGTACAATATTGTTGCATGTAAACCCAATAAACTCATGTCTTTAAAAAATTCACAGAAAATAAGTAAATAACATCAGGTAGAAAAAGTAAAGTCCTAAAATGGGTTCATTTGACCCCAAGACTGCACAAGTTTCAAAGGAAAAAAACTGTTTATTTTCCGACAGATGCTGACTACATACCTGGAGCTCTGAAAATGACCCTTTTTGTTAGATAACACCTGCTTTCAGGTTCTCTGCTGATTGGACCCAATATGACTGTGGCATTGCAAAATTTGTCTGTTGAAAATGTCAACAGTTCTTCTCTGTTCAAAGTACACAGAGTTTTCCTTACAGGGTTGGAAATGCCATATATCTGTGTGAATCATCTGTGCTGAAATGTTACTTCTATTAAAGAGAAGTTCTTACTAAAGTTTGAAGAATATTGGGTAGAAAATGTCTGGTTATAACCAAAGTCAAGAACATAAGTGCAGATAAGTTTTACGCCTGAAGTGTATGCGACATCATCTACTGTTAGGTTAAATATTCATTAAAGTTTTTTTTTTCAATCTGGTAATATTTATTAGCAGATTTGAAAGAATATTTCTGGAAAAAAAATACACTGAAAGTTCTGTGATTTGTAAGAAATGGACACTGGGTTCCTTTTGCCTTTTGCATGGTACATTACAGAATAAAAAAACAAAGAAATAAAACTTTCTTTGCCTAGCTCAGCAGTTCCCTGGCACAGTGACTGGACCTGCCTGATTTAATATCTGTAAACAGGCAGATCCATCTTTCCAAGTCCAAAAAAGGTGTGGCCCAATCAGAGTCTTTTCGAGCAGAAAGAGGTGGGAGCTACGAGCGAGATGACAGCCGGTGTTTCATACAGAGGTTAGCATAGACGCTAACAGCTTCAGTCACAGTTTTATCAAATCCTGACCGCATTTTTTTTAGTAAGGATGATTTCACTTCACTCCCATTAGTTTGGACAAGAGTTTGTTTTATGAAATGGCTTAGGTTTTGTAGTGCATTAGCACCCGCCTACTAAATTACCTGACTGGCCCAAAATAAATGTGATTGACAGAACGGGTGCACTTCTGAAGGTTTCCCAAATGCAGAAGTCAAATACTGAATGGTCCATCTGGTGTGCCAGGTTAGCTTAGCATTGCAAAACAAAAGACAAACAAAAACTTGTGGAAATAGTTAATGTTGGTTGGTCTCCAACAGGGATGTCCAAACCCTATCCCCCCAGCGTAACCTGTGTCCTGTGGTCACCATTGGAACCAAGGCCACCAATAAGGGGGGATGAAGGGGCCAGAGTCACAGATGGGCCCACTTAGAGTTCTGAAATACATCCTGAATTCAAGCACTTTTTATCTTCAATGAAAACACTTAGCATTACTTCTAGAAGAAGCCCATTGATATAGCTTTAACAGTTGTTTATTTAAAAAAATATATATTTTTATTAAGTATGAGCCTTCATTTTTGTTGTATTCAATGTTGTTCAGAGGGCTAGGGAATCAGAATCAGACAATTAACTAATGTCAGAGTGTCTCACTGAGTAAAACCAAAAATAACAAACAGGCTACTAGTCGATGAAACATCACTAAAACCTGGTAAATATGGCACAGTTTGATAGAATATAACTTCTGTGTCAGAAAGAGCCATAGACATGCTAGAGCCCATCTGGGGCCCATTTATGATGCCTTTCAGGAGCCCAGCCATGTCTGTGGGCAGCCGTGATCAGAGTATCAAGCTTGTACTTGACTGATGAAATGGAAAACAGCATTGAACTAAAGCAGTATCATTGCTCAAGCACCAACACTGATATGAAATTTTCATCTTGGTGCAGTTTGCTCTTGTTTTGTGTCAGAATAATGTTTAAATGTTTAAGCTGTGACCTGCAAAAGGACAGCAGATATAAATTACCTTTATTTGTACCCTGGTATAATGCAAAGGCAATAAATTGAATTGCTATGTGATGTGATGTGCAGTGATCACTTCACATCTCTTCTGCACATGGGTAATGTCCAGAAGTGGACCCAGTTTTGCCAAGGCAACCAGGAACTCTTAAAATCAGTTGACCCTCTCATATTTCTTTAGCAATGATCAAGGCTGCCCATAAAGGGGTATAAAGGGTAAAGATTTTTGGGGCCCAGAGTCTTTTTAATAGTCATGTTGTTGATTCGAGGGATTTTATAAAAATGACAGACAGGGGTATGTCAGAGACAATAAAAAAATAGTTTTTATATTGAAAATGAAGCTCACTGTCCCCTTAGGTAATGAAAACTCACAAAAACTGGCAAATAGGACCAGCTGGGTAGACCTTAACCTTTGAGCCAATGATGACCATACGTATAGAAGTGCTAGAACCAACGTGGGGGCCCAACCATGTCTGTGGGCAGCCCTGCCAATGATTGGATATTTGCTTCTTTAAGCAAATGAAAGGCTGTGATGTGTACTTTTTTAGTTACTGAAGTAGGCCGGTACTCCATACCATCAAACCACGCAGTAATGGGCAGAGGGGGAAGCATCTGTTATTCAGAACATGGTCACCTGATGAGCTTGAAAACACATCCACTGACTTTCTGACATCTTTTATGACACTTAATGGCCTTTAAAATTGTTTCTGTAGCTCATGAACCTTCTCTGTTGTATTCTGATCCATGCTTGATGCCCAGCTGATTTTAATTACAGCTAGCTCAATGAGGTGCACACGAGCCACTGCATATGCGTGCTGACGAGAACAGAACACTGTAAAATACACAGAGAGCAAAAGAAGAAAGAGAGGCTGAGATCCAACGTTCTATTTTATCTTTTCGTTTTGTTTGTGACCTACACAATAAACAAAGCAATCTAGAAAGTCTGCATGGATTTTAGGAAATACTATAATCTGTGTTTTACATATGAAGGTGGAATACTATAATTACAAGAGTTTAAAAAAAAGGCCCTAAACAGTAAAAAACGTCTTCTTTGGAGTGATGTTTATGGTTTTCAAGAAAATCTGAGGATTCATTTTTGCTGTTCATCATAATCTGTTGTTTCTTTGATATATACTGTCACTCTTGCTCTTACCATTTAAAGTGAGTACACCCCTCATATTTCAGCAAATATTTTACTATAACTTTTCATGGGACATCACTGAAGAAATGACGCTTTCATACAATAAAAAGTAGTGAGTGTACAGCTTGTATAACAGTGTAAATTTACTGCCCCCTCAAAATAACCCGACAGACAGCCATTAATGTCTTAACTGCTGGCAACAAAAGTGAGTACACCCCTAAGTGAAAGTGTCCAAATTGGGCCCAAAGTGTCAAGATTTTGTGTGGCCACCATTATTTTTCAGCACTGTCTTAACCCTCTTGGGCATGGAGTTCACCAGAGCTTCACAGGTTGTCACTAGAATCCTTTTCCACCCCCCATGAGAACATCACGGAGCTGGTGGATGCTAGAGACCTTGCGCTTCTCCACCTTCCTTCTGAGGACGCCCCACAGATGCTCAATAGGGTTCAGGACTGGAGACATGCTTGGCCAGTCCATCACCTTTACCCTCAGCTTCTTTAGCAAGGCAGTGGTCGTCTTGAAGGGGTGTTTTGAGGTCGTGACAGGATAGGTCCTACTCAGAAAAGGTCATACCTGTCATTGTCTGTTGTGTTTTGCTGATTTTATTGTTTATTACTGATTTTATTGTTGTTGTTTTACACTTGTACAGTGTCTTTGAGTGTCATGGAAGGCGCTTTTAAATAAAATGTTTTATTATGATCATTCATGTTGGGGAGTCAAAAATTTGTCTAATAAACTTACAGACTATTACATGTTGTTTAAATTTAAAAAAAAAAAAGAGAGAGAAAGTGCAACTTCAAAATTAATAGTTATTTCAAATGAAACCTTTATGATTTTCTTCACACGTTGAAGATACTTTTCATTTCATAGTACTTAATGACTTTGCTATATTCATTTATTTGCACACCAAAAATCCCCTGAATGTGTTTAAGTACTGTTAAAAACAAGTGAGGTGGACTGTAAAGAGTGACTAAAGAAATGACATTTTACTTTGTGATTACTAATCTCAAAATTAAACTTAGCACATCATAGGGACTAAAATCTAATTTTCCTCAAGAAAAGTTCTGTTACCATATAAAAAAAAATGAAATTATACTCAATTCAAGTAAGCAGATAATTTTGCTAAAGTAAATGTAAAGATGTGTTTGATTTACAATGTGCCCAAAGGCCTGAGCATTTTGTACAAAAAGACAACAAAAGAAAGAAAATAGCTGAATGTTTACATCTATTAACTTTCAGGCACCAAACTTCTATCTCCATTTTTAATGATTTTCATTTTTTTCCTGAAACAGTGTAATTAGTCACCTTCCATGTTGGTGAGTGGAGTTGATAAAGTTGTGGTGATTTTTTTTTTTTTTCATTTCCTGAAAAGTAACAATTTTGGATGAAGGTTTGTGCCCAACATCGACGACATGAATCTCAGCTTAAACCGTCGGCCATCAATTTGAATTAAAAACAGAAAATGCCAAAAGATTTGCAGTGACATGTACACAGACACCTCTGTGTCTGGTGTTATTTCCACAGTCGGCCTGCGGAGCGGTCTGTCCGTCCTGGACAAGCTAACTTGGAGGTTTCAGTGTAGCTGTGGTCATCAGCCTGTCACCAGCAGGGACACATTATGTGACAATGATATGTGGTGTGAAGCATCAACATGTCATCTCTGACTACAGTATGAAGCGTCAGAGCATTGATGCCTCGCTTTGTGCCACAGCTGCCGGTGTCCTTTGGAGGGCAAGAGTCGCCGCGAGCAAGCAGTGACTTGTTTATATAGTCAACCCTAAGGATTTCCCCCTTTCTTCAGCTTTTACATTTGCATATCAGCCATGCCCCCCACACACTCCTTTAGGTAGAAAAACTATTGTAACTCCACAATGACTCACAGAAGAAGCCTTCATCCTGACAGGGAGCCTCTTTTTTAAAGCTAAATGTCTCCATCTCACTGTTACTGAGCTTGAACTCTGGATGTAGGTCATGAATTGTCTTTGGAGACATTTCATCTGTCGGATGACATGCTGCATCAAAATAAATTGTAATGCTAAATATCATTAACCTGACAAGCCAGATGGACAGTTAAATATATTTCACTAGTCCATCTGGGAAAGAGCTGATATAAAGTGTTTGGGAATGGGCAGAATCTTTCAATAGCATATGCAGCAGGTGATTGGACGATCATTTCATCATTATGGGCCAATCAGATGACGTAGCAGACACGCGCTACTGTGGTGGTGTAAAGGAGAGAAGACGAACCACTTCTTAAAACAAACTCTAGGTAAAACATGTTGGAAATAGAGTGAAAATTTCCTTACTATTGAGACGTTTTTAGTTTTATATGTTTTTCATTTATTAAAGAAATGCAGTCGAAATCTGATAAAACTGCAACTGAAGCTGTTAGTATCTATGCTAATCTTTGTCCAAGTAGTCACTTCCTGTTGTTGTCTCGCTCTTAGCTTCCACCTCTTCATACTCCACAGGATTCTGATTGGGCCGCCCTGCTTTGGACTGCTCACTGCCATGGTAGATTGGACCATGGCAAGATGGATTTGTCTGCTTACAGACATTAAATCAGGCTGCACAGCAAGATTAAAATACCATTTCTTACATAGAAAAAAATACTGTTTTCTTTTTGTCAGTCCTGTTTAGTCCAGGCTAATAGATCTCTTAACCTTCTGGATGGATCATCAATAAATTAAGAACAGATCTCCCCAAGCACCCTGGAATCGATCTAAACGACTGTGTTGATGTAAACACGCTCAGGTCAAACTGTAGGTTAAATTTTTCACATATCCAGAAAAACTGCTAAACATCAAAATGACTGATGTCTCATGTTCTCCAGTCAATATTATATATCAATGAGGAAACCCCAACTTTGGATGTCTGAGTGAAATGTCTGAAAAACTGTTGAATTGGTTGAGAGATTTCAGCTGAACCAAAGGCCTATCCTCCAGTGCCTTCAGAAAAGAATAGTTAAAGGGTTAAGATCTGGATTAATAATGAATAATAAGGATGAAGAGAATATTACAGAAGAAGATTCAGGCATTTATGCTCATGATGCTAAATTTATACCTACAAGTTGCAAGCCAAAGTTGTCTGCTGTACCATTAAACTCCAGGGCTGTGTGTCCAATCATGCATGTGATTTACTCATCCTTAAAAGTGTTTTGAGCTGTGACAGAACTCTGTTGCTGCTCTCCCTCTCTGATGATGCTTGCTTAGACGTTACTGCACTGCTTGATCAATAAAATGACTGAGCTACCACAAAGCTACAGGACATTGTGATTAAGATACTAGTGTTGTTATTCATGATGATGCTACCGCCCATTACTGATCAGTACTCAGTTTGGAAAATAGCCACTCAGAGAGCAGGACAGACATTTCAACAGAAATTAAACAAGCATTACACAAGTACCATAATTTCTCGATTAGGACACGCACTTTTTTCTTTAAATTAAGCTCTTTTTTAGCTGTGCGTATTATACATGAGTGCAAGCAAAATACTTAAAATATTTCATCTTGCTAACATCGCGATTGCAAAACATCAGATACAAAAAGCCGAAATATTCTTTCTCTGCAAAAACATTCCCGCCAAACGTGTGTAATTTTTATTAAGCTGACTGTTGAACTGTTCTAATCAAATATTTTGGGTATTAATTATTTTAACTTGTGTAATCATCATTTAATTCTGAAGTGTTACCACTCACTTGCAAACACTGGCTTTCCTGTGAGCAAGGGCACGCAAAATAGCTGCGCTGTGATTGGTCAAAGACATGGGCATGCTGATAACTGCTCACTGATTGGTTGGTACTCTACAGCTGAGCATGCTTGGGCAGAAATCAAGTAATTGTGCATGCGTGAAGCAAAAGGGGCTCTAATTTCCTGGCGCAGTGCAGGGTAGCGCACCCCGCGCAATAGTAATTTCATCTACTGCACCACCGTGCGCAGCCAATTTGGCTTATTTGGTAGACCGGCTGTGCCGAGCAGCGCACCAGGGGGAGGTGTCGACAGATTCAGCTTGGCGCAGTGACAATGTCATGCCAAAACACTGCGCGGAAGGTGCGCTGAAAGCTCACCAGCTCCAACCTGGTCTATTCTTGGTGCAGGCGAAGTGCGCCCGGTGCAGTGGTAAATTGGCTGACAGGCGCGCAGTGCGCACACGTCACCAAAACCTCACAGGCAGGTTTCCAGAGTGTCAGTGCATTGCGTGCTACACAACATAGCCTTACGCCATGGATGTCCCTTTGACCTCACGGAGGAGACATTACAGGACTTAAGATGGAGAGAGGCCGAACTGCATGTGCTGTATGAACAGGGAGAGCAGCAGAGAGCACAGGAGAGGAGAGACCACGTGGCTGCACAGCTCTGTCCTTAAATGCGAGTATATGCCTACCGTTTATACATGTTTTGGACACATGTTACTCAGTCACATTAAAAATACACAAAATCATTCATGAGAAAAATACATTTTATTTAAACGCGTCTCCTTCCTCTCCCTCCTCACGAGCTTGGACTGCTGGCTGGAGAAGGAAGGATGGAGGCTGAGGAGAGCCGTCCTCCCCTGGTCTGGCCTGGAAGAAGAAGAACAGTGAATCTTAATTGTTATTTGCAATCTCCTCCTCTTCTCAGTCAAACTGGAAGTTGCTCCTGACATGCCATGTTGTCAATTGTAGTGGAAGTCTTATTTGCACATCAAGAAGAGAGGACTGAGGAGAGCAATTATTGTATCAGTCGCTACTTATATAGAGGGAATGCAGTGTTGTCAGGATTTAACAACAAACAGATACCCTTCGAACCACAACCTTTTTTCCCTGCACTCTGAATCTGATAATACACGGAGGGCCAGGCAGGATTTCTCTGTTTTTAATTACCCTTGAGGTGTCCCAGCTCATTAGACTGAATCACTGACGCTTATTCAAGTGTGTGTTTATTTTTTAAATTTGTGTGGCTATTCCAGTAGATCCAAAATATACCTTAGATGTGATTACCATCTACAAAATATTTTTTAGCAGTAATTTCCACATCAATTGCGGTGTGATGTGATTGCAAAAAGCCTTTCGTGAGAGAAATTGCATTTTTCACTCAAAGATAGTAGGGGACGCAACCAGAACATGGTCACTGCACTAAAGCTATCAAGAACATTAAATGTATTTTTCCCTTTTAATTGAAAAGTACAACATTAAGCACTGTATCACATTGTTGGCAGGTTAGAATAACCAGTTTTACCACCCTTCTCAGCATGCTCAACTTTATAGAAAGAAAAATCCTGGTGTAAGCTGTTGGAAATGAATTCAACTGTCACATACTGAGAAAAATGTAACCATAGAATTTTCTCCAGTTATCAGGTGTTTCACATCTCACACTGGTGTCAACAATGTTTTGAAATGCTCTCCATGCTCTTAAAACAATTTGCCTTACCTGCAGCACTTCAATGAAAGATCAGCGTGATGGATTTTAAATGGCAGCATCTCCAAGTCGACATGTTTGTAGCCCGGGGTGGCTGCAGAGTGTGATTGCTCTTAAGAAGACTGAAGGGTGTACTATTGCAAATCCATACTGAGCCATGAGCCCACTGATTACAAATATTACAAAGGGGAACACAGGGGTCAAATTAGATTGATTTAACAGGGACAATTTGCTGAACAAAATTTAAAGCACCTCTCCACGTAGATCAGACGTGCCTGGCCTGGTCTCGCAGTCCAGTGAAATAGAGGGTCTTCATCTTTGTAAAGCTCAAAAGTTTCAGTTCAACACTGCTGACATGACAACATTTTGTTTGCCATGAATGGAAGTACTTTTTCAAAGGGCTTAAAATACCTGTACAGTCACCCCACTCAGGGGCACCTCAAGGGTAGAATTTCAATGTACTCTACACACCACAGCAGAGACACCTTGACTCTAGCTTCCCACGCACACACATTTGCCGTCGAAGTGAGAGAGAGAAGATAGGGAGTGTTTGATACATTTACTAAAACACCTGTGATATAAACGAGAAAACATTCATATTTTAGATTTTTTTCAAAACCTTGTTTAAAACTGAAAATATCTTTGTTAACGGTAATACATTTTGAACAGGAATGAGGAATTTCAAACTGAATTCACATTTTTAAACCCGATTTTGAGCCGTTCACTGGGCTTCTATGAGAAGTCAGAAATTAAGCAAAACATTCAACCACTAAAACTACATTTTCTGTTCAGAAATGCAAGTGAATAACTATAATGTGACATCTTAATCAAGAAATATTGATGTGATTAACTATTTTTTCTGCTTTTATATAGAACAATACTTTTGAAAAGTGTGTGTCTAATAATAAAAGTTATATTTTAGCATTGTAAATATAATTTTAGTCAAAGAGCTATGTATAATCAATCAATAATTCAATCAAACATTATTTTTATACAACATCTGCGGCACAAAGTGTGTTACAAGGACACAAGGAAGTTTATTTATTTGTCATTTTACATTTTCTATAAACAGATAAGTCCACTCCTCCCCCCATATGTACAGTAAATATAGAAGTGGATCAGGATTAATGGTTGTCTGCCTGTGAAGTTTGAGCGCTGACAATAATGAAAACAGTGGATCAGTTTGTAAGAAGCTGTGGGGCTTTGTAATGCTAGTGTGACGAGTCTGCGGTGAGTGACTTTTTGTTCTCTGGACTGTTCCTGCCTTCATGCTCTTTCTCTGTCGCTGCAGCTTCCTCACTCCTGTGAGGGGGCGTGGTCTTTGGCTGCTGCAGCGCACCTGAGTCTCATCTCCTGATCACCGCCTGCTGCTTAAGCCTCCCGTGAACTCGTCACAGTGCTGGTCGATTCCCGAACCTACTCGTGGCGTTGTTGGCTTCTTCACTGTTTTTTTCCGAGCATTTTTGTGTTTCCTCTGTGTGTGATTTTTGGATGTACCTCTGGTTTTTGCTCTGGACTAACTGTTCCTCTCTCTGTCTCTTTCAGTGCCTCCACTCGCCCAGATTCACTCAGCCACACTCCGGTTCCTCATCCCCCTCTGCCTTCCCAATTCATTCACCCCTCTAACCTACAATAAATCATTTCTGGTTGCACCTCAACAGACTTGGTTGCTTTTTGGGTCCTTAAAAATTATTACAGATAGTTCCGTCTCAGCTAGTCAACCTGTGGAAATGAAAGGGGTGGATTTTTAAAATTAATGTTTAAAATTTGGAGTTTGCTATAGAAGTAGGAATTCGAGTTAGACGGTAGATTTAAGAATTGGACTGATAAGGGTATCACAACATTTTTCTCACTAACAAATAATGGACAACTAAGGGACTTTCAGACCCTTAAACAAGCTTTCTCTTTGGAACAACGAGATTTCTACAGGTACCTACAGTTACATAATTATTTCGAAAAATGCAAAAGACAATTACTCTGTTGATTTGGAGGACCCGATATTAAAAGAAGTATTAAGGGCATACACAGGGGACTCTAGTAAAGGTATGATTTCTAGACTATATAAAGGTTTTCAGACAAAAACCATACACACCACTGATTATGTTAAGGCTAAATGGGAAAAAGAAGGAAATTTTAAAATAACAACAGAAGACTGGTACAGTTTTTGTGAACAATTATGGAAAAGCACGAGCTCATACATGTGGCGGGAGTTTGCATGGGAATGTTTAATGAGATTCTTTATAACACCAAAGTTAAAAACTTATAATACAGGTGAAGTAGTCAAATGCTGGCGTTGTTCCAGGGATCGAGAAGCAGACCACTGTCATATGTTTTGGAAATGTTTTAAACTTAAAACTTTCTGGTTTGATATACATAAAATAATGGAGGAAATGTTCAGCACAAAGATACCCAACCACTTCAAAACATTTATTTTAGGAAAAGATGCTTTCTTGATGGGCTGTCTCACCAAACATCTATTTAGAATAATGGTATTGGCAGCTAAGAAAAATATCACAAGACGATGGACGCACCCAGAACCTCCCACAGTAAGCGAATGGGTAGATACAGTAAATGAAATATATCAAATGGAAAAAAATTACATATTCATTTAATTTACAAATGTACAAATTTAGAAATATGTGGGCAAAATGGGGCACCTACATGAAAAGGACACTACTAAGGACAATACTCGGAGCACATTTGTTTGACAAAAAACATGTTACACCTGTCAGTGGAAAGGGAAATGAATGGATACTTGCTCTTTTTGACTGAACTGCAATATTTTCAAACTGCCACAATATCTCCTATTGCTTCTTTTTATGTTCTTTATTTATTTATTTTTCTTCTTCCTTTTCAGGTTTTTGGTTTCATACATCCCTGTTATGTTATTTAAATTTAAAAAAAAAGAGCACTGAGGCTTTACTGTATTGAAAACGATTATTGTGGAAATTGTTCAGCAACCTAGATGATCAACATAAAACAGACATCTGAAAGTATGTATATGTATGTACGAACTGCAATACTCTGAAAATTAAAAAACAAAAAAAAAGAAGAAGTAGGAATTCGAGTACCACAGGCTCCACCATTCGGATGTTTTCTTCAGGAAACGCGTATTTATTTTGGAATAGTGTTAAAAGTACAGAGGCTAACAGTAAGCATCACAAAGATGGCACGACCCTGTTATCAGTGTCATTATTTGTCGGAAGGACTGTACATGCTGGAGGACAGGTTTTAATGCAGGACTTATCTGCTGTGAAAGCTGAAATTCTATGGAGCACGTGGCCAAAAAACTATTTAGACTACAACATCAAACTTTTGAATTGCAGGCAGACGATATGGAAACTGAAATGAGACTGTTAAACTGTCTCATTGACTTATGTACAGCATAACATTGAATCTAAACTCCTTGAAGAAGGTTTGAAAGGTTGTTTCATTTGATTAGTTCTTCCCTTCAATAACACCAGTTGGTATTGTATTTCATACCACTGTAGGCACTGATTATTCACCTTTAGAAGATGGTATAAAGTGTAAGGATTGTACATTTGTGGAATGAGTATCACTCTTAACAAGTGCTTAGCGACTCTGCTGGTATTCACTCTTCTTTTGAGCTTCAAGTGTTGCCAGGTGTGTGCCAGTCACAGAGCCCTGAGTTTTAAATGAATAAAGTGTGAAAATGGCCAATATGTGTTGTTTATTTTCCCTTATTACTGTGGGAAAGCCCATCCATTCAATCCATCAAGCAACGTAAAAAAAAGACTGAACGCCAAAAGGAGAATATTGAAGAGGATTTTACAATTTTTCGGGCAGTATCCACATGTTTATCCATGTTTCTCATTCCACAGAAGCAGTATCCTTACAAGTTATATCTCATTAAAAAGGTGACTAATCAGGCTTTTCAATGACATCTTATGCAACACGTATTACTTCTATTACAGGGGAGAAATGCTTGACTGAAGTAACATTTTTTTTGAGGAGTTTAGTTGGAACAAACAATGTCAGATGGATATTAATAGCATTCAAATATGTAACAATGCAGCTGAAAACACAACAAAATCAAATGTGTTGTGTAGCTTGAGGAGTGCCTGACGTGAATCATAATGTCTGTGCCCCCTTCTATATTTAAATTCACACATTTGAAGCCTTTGCTGCATGCCCCTCTGCAGCATCTTTCTGACAGACACCTGAAAAAGCCGTATCTGTGAGCAGGCATCCATGGGAATAAGCTTTGAAGCGATTACATTTGATAGCAATCTTCAATGGGACCTTGAATGACAGCTATGCATCTGTTTGGAGACAAATGCAAAACAAAATGCTGCCACTCAACTGCAGCTTCCACTTTCCCCCTCTGTCTATAAGTATAAACAGAGAATTTTTTTTGCTTGGAAAACAGTGAAAAAGAAAGACATCTCGGAGTGCCTGGGCTGTCGTTCAGTGCCCAGTAGACAGAGTATGAAGTAACAAACACTGTGCTGTCACGCAGACATGCCCCGCTACTTACTTTTTTGATGTACAATATGGCGCTTTGAAACCCAGTCTGATCACACCAGGAATATAAACACTTGTCCACACTGTGGCGGCTGATATATTATGAAATGTCAGACATAACTCTACAGGACGACTCTTGACATGCACATTTTACATCCTTCCACAGCTGAAACAGTCCTGCTCATGTCAAGCTGTGCCGTCTTTGGCGCTTTGTCTGTTCAGGATCGGCTGCCGGGCTGCGCGGCGACACAGTTGCTTTATTCGGCCGTCCCTCTCTCCCATCCTTCATGAAAAAAGCATCATGGTTGACACATCTTTGATACCATTCATTTATTTTGTCTCAGGACGCTGCATTTCAAAGAGGGCCAAGATGCCAGTGTTGCCAAATGTGTCCCAAATAAATGATATCCCAGCCAGAATGGGAGCTCCTTAGAGAGTGCCCTAGCCAAAGGCGGTAAATCAATGGGGCTGCGCCAGCATCCCAGCAGCCTCTGTGCGGGAACACACAGTTGGGGGGTAGAGAAGGCCTCAGTTGACTTGGCAGCTCAAAGGGCCTCTGACCGAGAGCCAGTGGGATCCTGGGGGAGCTCACAGCACCTCTAGGGCCACTAAGTGAGGGAAGATGGAAACCAAGCAGGGGGACGAATTACAATGAGGCCCACGAGGAAAAGACAGGAGAGAAGAGAGAAGCAGAGTGAGGGAGTTTTAGCCTATGTATACAGGAGGAGGTTCAGGGGAAGTTGATCCTTTTATCAAAACATATCAGAGAAACTTCCTCAGACTAGTAGATTATGTCTGATCCCAACTGCATTTGCCAGCTATTATCTTTTATAATCTTTTTATAATCTTAAATTCATCATCAGCGATCATGGGACAGTCTCTCTTGCTCTCCCCAAAGTTTACATGATAATGTATAATCTTACCAGTGCATTTGCTTGTTCCAGTGGCAGATATTTTCTGAAACATGCAAGCAATTCAGTGTCTTGTTTTCACTTTTTTCCATGTACCAAGATATCCATCTGAACATATAGATCCTCCTCCGTATATTCTGGTTCACATAGGTAGGGTTTTGAATCTGCGTCAGTCCCAAAGAAATCATCCTCGTCCTCTATCTCCTCATAAGATGGGCCATAATCTTTAGTAGCAATCTTCTTCTACTCGTAAACAGAGGCTTTGCTTTGCTGATATGCTGAGAAGCACTTCCGCGGTGGTTTGCGCATGCGCCCTTGCAGCTTAGTTTCGTAAGTATTTCTTTCAAAAACTGAATAAAATGCTAATCTTAGTCTAAAAATAGGTAACATAACATCACGCGATGAATAAAAAATACAAGCACAGAGGACCGTGTAGAGCAGGGGTATTCAATTAAAAGTCACCGAGGTCCAGTTAATAAAGTTTCCACCAATAAAAGGTCTGAACCGAAGTCCAAATTGTGTCTTATAGCCTTCCCCTATGTCCACATTTTTATGGTTTCAACAATATTTTTTGTCAATTTTTAATGTGGGATATGTTTTATTGAGTGCACAGCTAGCTCCTTTACCATAAATAAAAAAAGTCCTAGGCAAATTAATTAAGGCTTTTATTTTAGATTAAAAAAGAAAAACCTGAAATATAATAAATAAAAAATTGCAAACAGAGCCAAATAACCATTTTTTCTCTTAAATGAAAGAGGTCCCAGCCAAGAATTGAAGGCCTACACATCAAGTTAAAAAGTCAACATCTTCAGAAAACAATAAATAAAAGGTGGCTCTTTTTAGGAAAAAAACAAGTGCATACAGAGCACTGACTAAATATTTTTCCTCTTCTTTTTTCTTAAATAAGAGAGGTCACAGCCTAAAAAAATGAAGACCTACACTTCCAGTAAAAAAAAGTCAACATCTTCATAATACAAGAAATTAACTCTTAAAAGTACAACCATTTTTCATCTGTAACTGCTTTTCTGCTGTGTTGTTGCAAAAATAATGTAACAAGAAAGTGATAGGAAGATAAATATTTAATTTGTGCATGTTTCAGATTTTGCTCTCTCTCTGTCTTTGGCTCTCTGTCCTTAACTCTCTCTCTCTTTCTCTCTCTTTCAGTCTTTCTCTCTCTCTTTCTTTCTCTTTCTCACACACAAACAGCGCTACACGCATTGCATGAACCCACACTCACATAGGCTAATAAATAAACAGAACAGTGTTGATAGAACTTGCAAATATGAAACATTCGGAAATAAACTAGTGCTAAAAAACTGTAGAACTGCAACAATGAAAATAACACGAGCAAATGATCAACCCGATTACGAAACAATAAGAAAAAGAACAGGATCAGCCCCGTGGACAGCGCAGCGCCACCACAGCGCAAAAGCTCTCAGCCCTCATCAGCATTTCCCACACACAGGTCAGTCGCAAAGCTTGCAGGTGACAAGGGTCTTATTTTTTTGCTCATACGCTGAAAGTCTCACGCATTCAGCGTATGAGACGCAGCGTGAGACTTGAGAGCCCTGTAAAGTTGAAACTTCAGAACGAGGCGCTACTGAGCGGAAGCGGTGAAACGGATATCCGGTCAAATTTTCAAAATAAAGTTGAAGATAACGATGTTGATCGATGTTGATCGATGTTTTGAGTTTCCATCGATTTGATTGGATCATTGCTTAACCAATCGATGTATCGATCCAACTCGATGGATCATTACACCCCTAGTTGCTAGTCTTTTATTATTGGTCGAGTATATAAAAATAAACATGCAGATAAATCTAATGCTGTAGCTTTTTCAAAAAAAATAAGAACCAATACTTTTTGCTGTCATTGTGTCTATACCGATACTGATACCAATCATTTCCAACAACACATATACAGTATAATGTTTATGAATTTGACATTTTCATTAACCAAAAGCACATTTGGAAAACATGAAGTCTAGTTTCAAGACTATAAGATCTAAACGAAACTATAGTTTTAAGATTTACGCCAGAGACAATGAATTAAGGAGATAAAACTTCTTAAAATCTAAAGTAACATACGTTTCTGATGATTTAATACTTGTTCTTTAAATACAAAAGAAACATCTACATAAAACAGGTAGGCCTGTGTTCCAGTGATTTATAAATCTTTTTTAATCAACCAAATAATTATTTGTTTTGAATAAGCAAAAAAATATTTTGTGGACAGTAGCAATGCATAAAATTGTGTTTTTTTTAGTTTCTTACAGTTGTGTTATGTCTGTGTGGATGCTTGCATGTTGGTACTGTTTGATATGTATGATTGGTCTCCACAGTAACATAAAGCAGAAAATGGCACTGACTTGGCAAAGGGAAATAGAGAATGACTGACAAAATGTGGGGCGAGGAGCACAGATTTACATTTTGTCGAAGTACTCGTTATTTTAGGGGAGTATTCAAGACCAAAACAGAACTCGTAAAAGCATCGATACTTCAATACTCGATATTGATACTCTCATCCTTACTGTAGCTCAGTTTCAGAAGCTGTTTTCCAAGAGTATGAACATGGTGTGCCTTAAGATTATGGCTTGATCTTCGGTGTACCTTGAACAAATATAAGTTGGAAAACCACAGCTCTAATGTATTTTTTCCCCTGTATGTATTGCAGTAACATAACAGGGTACCAATTTAATGGAAGTAACTTGTAATGCAACAAGTTACTTTTAAAATTGATGCTTCACATCCCATCAAACCCTTGGGGATCCTCACGCATACCCCTGATAGCTTTCAATGGACAGATTAGTGGAACAAAACGTCCTTGAGAGGCTCCTTTGTGTGTGTGAGTGGACATAATGTGCATGTGTTCAGTCAAAGAAACAAAGAGAGCAGATAAAACCGTTCATGTTCATCTCTGGTCGCCCATATCCTCGAGCTTCCATATCTCCCAGCTCTTAACATCAATTAATGTGTGTAGCGCTTAAAAGTAATCTCTATCATTTAAATGAATCTAAAGCCCCTCGGCGGAGCACAGGAAGCCCCATATCAACTCACCAGCTGCTACCTTTAAAGTCCCCGATCGTTTGAGTCGGGCTCTGGTGGCTAGTTGGGATATTGATGTGGTGCCGTCTGCCAGTTTGCCTCCTCCCGCTGGCCACTAGCCAGACTTTAGCAAAGACATTAGCGAGGAAAAGTCATAACCCACCGGCAGCTCTGTTATCGTCAGCCTGAGCGATGAGGTGAAGAGGCTGTTTTCAATGGTTTACACAGGCAGCAGTGTTTGCTTACAGCCACATCCATAGAGGCTGTGTTACACCTGCATCAGCAGTGCTAACCTGCAGCCACATGAGTCATTCTCTTATGCTAATTACCCTCATCTACATTACTCTGAAGCTTTACCTGCATGTCAAACAAAGGCAAATATTTAGAAGTCACAAATAGCTCATGATTGGTGTAACAAGAAGTGAAAATGGATGCATACTTGAGATTCTTGATTTTACCCACAAATAGTGCCAGAAAAAAAAATCTGAAATTAGAAGCTGTTGCATCTGTATATTTAGCTCTGATACAGTAATCATTTTAATTATTATTTTGGCATAACGTTTTCAAAGTGTTTGTCTATAAGAAAAGACCAATTTAGAGATGCAACATGATTATATCAGAGTAGTTGTTCCCGCAGCCCTGAAGGGGACATAGGATAGATTATAAATAATTACAGGAATAAAAGGAAAGACTTTTGTAAGCTTTTGCAAATGTCTACACCTTTCATCTTGTCTTTATCTTTTTTTCCCCTTTACGGGGTCCATACTCACAAAATGTCAAAAACTCTCTGCTCCTGGGTCAGTGTAACAAAAACCAGAGCCGGTCCTGGTCATTTTCACAGCCTGGGCAAAAGTATGATTTATGCACCCCGTCTTCATCATCTTACAATGAGTAAAGATATGATACCCAGTAAAATTAAAAATGTTTTTTAACCTACAGTGTGTCTTTTTTGTGTATTTCACATTTACACATGAACAGGGATTCAGTTGACTCGACTGCATAAGCTGAACTTTATTTTTATTATTATTTTTTAATTAATAAAACTAAATTAAAAACGTAAGCAGCGTAGGTTGGGTCCTCGCTCTGTTGCAAGTCACTCGTACCTGCTTGACCCCAAAAGTCCATTTTGAAGGTTTCATCTGACCCCCTTTGACCTGCTTCAAGTTAACCTGATGTGTATGCCTGCAGCTCTGTGAGGATCCACCATGAACGCAGGCAGACAGACAGAGAAGTATCAGTTTTTACACTTTTTTCAGTGTAATGTGAGAAAATTAATACATAATGGGCCTAGTACAATTACAGAAATAATCCTTGTAATTGTTCGGTGACATTGAGAAAATATCTCTGCTTTGAAAGAATTGTGCTCTCATTTTGATTATTTGTCAGCCTTTGTGGGCACTTTGAGTTCAATCAGGGGAGAGTGGGAATTGTAGTTTACAAGCCAAGGGCAGGCTTAATGGATTAAAACATTCAGAGGGATTGTTGTTTAGTTATAATGATCACACCTGCATTTGAGCTTCCACAGTCATGCCTGCTGTCAGGTTTTCAAGTTGTTTTCCAGTCTGAAATACCCAACCAGCAGGTTTGTTCATCAGAGGGAGTTTGTTAAGTTTCTTATTCAGATCTAATAACAAAAAAAAAAAAAAAAAAGAAACAGACTCTGCAAAATCCACTGCTTTCAGGTCTGTTCAAAAAGATTGCAGATTTTGTCTTATCTGAACTGTAGCACTTGCATTCCAGTGTCTTATGACTTTATTTCAATGACATACCTGAATTCAAAAAAGCTTTTTTCACTAACATTAAAATTGATAAACAAATTGCAGAATTCAGTATATGAGTACTTTGTTAAATGTGCAGTTTTAGTGTTTGTTTGCAAAACTTTTCACAACAGGCCATCAAACAGAATCTTACTAATTGAATTTTGCAGATCCTCTCATTATCAGGGGATAAAAAGACAACTGCTGAGAGTAAAGAAAAACACAAGAGATCACATTTCAATTGGAACACAATTAAACACAACAATTGTCAAATATGGGCACTTCAGAGAAAGCAGTAACCTCAGGTGATGAAGCTAATTTGGAAGACCTGTTCCCATCATTATTGAGATGCCTTTTTTTCAGCAGAAATGAACATATTTACAGCTTCAATCCACTTTCTTTACATAGCACATAAAAAATACTGTAGTGCTGCACGGTGACTACCAAGCAGAAATAAAACAAAATTAAATAAAAATTGATAAAATAAATAAATCTAACATTAAAAACCAAACGATAAATTAGAATAAATTTAAAAAAAAAAGTAAAGCATATAGACACAAAAATACAAAAATAATAAAGACAACACACACCAATTTGTTTAAACACTTGGTGAAAATATAAAGTAGTCTACCTCCATCGAGGTTATGTTTTCTCCAGGGTCTGTTTGTGTGTTTGTTTGTCTTTTAGCAACGTAACGCATAAACTACTGGATGGATTTACATGAAACTTGTACCAGATGTGTGGTTTGGTCCAAGGAAGAAGCCATTACATTTTGGTGGTGATCCGCATATTTGCCTGGACGCAAAAAATTGGCAAAATTTGGGAAGAATCCCATCACTTAACATTGCACATCCATTTCAAAAAATCATATCTCTGACATCCCTTGATGGATTTGCTTCAGAATTCACACAATAATATATATGATATAACTCTATCATCATGGTCAGTTTCATCCCGATCCGATCCAGACTGATAAAAAACATGGAAGTTTATAATGGCAAATCCCATTAATTTCTCCTCGGCTGCTGTGAGGGTTCCGCCCCCTTCACGTCATTATGGGAAATGTAGTTTATTTGAATACTGACATCAATGTTTTTCAAGCCAGTGTCACTACATTACCCAGCTTCCCTTGCAATGCCAGTGAAGGAGTTCTCCACATGAACAGACATGAGCGGAGACTCGGCCGTCATTAACAGAGCCCCCGGTGATCCAGAATTGTATCTTGGCGGAGGTCTGCGCTCTCCGAGTGCTTTTCTAGTTCCTCATTTTTCTTCTTTCAAATTTTGTGGGAAAAGTTCTAAAGGTCATCAATTATGACAACCATTCGGCTCCTTCTAATCATTAAAATTTAAGGCCAAGAAAATAAGAATAAACCCTTTGTACTATTTATTAAGGTGAAATTTCTAAAAAGAGACAGGGCTGTGGCACAGAAGGCATAAAGGCAGCATAGCACACACTTCTAGTTTAAAGGCCATAGTGTCACGAACCAAGGCTGAAACATGCATTGACTGACTTATATGTGTTTGAACTGTTAGTGTTCAGTGTGAATTAAGCATAATTTCCCATCTACATATTGAGATATTAAATATCATGTGCTCTCCTAAAATATGACCTGATGAAAAAGCTGCTAAATATCCACTTTCCACTCTCAATTAAAGATCTTTAGACTTTTTTTTAAACAGGGTTTGAGTTTGTCACTCTGTTGGCTATGGTGAGAGCCACATTAAGGAGCATGGTGATTATTTGTAATAAAGGGGATAAAAATAATTTACCCAGAACTGATTTACCAATTGATGTAGCTGCTAAATCCATCCATTCTATATCAGCATCTTTCAACCTTTTTCCAGTTTTCAAAATGTAAAAAATGTGGTCAAAATGTATTAAGAAGGAACAAATCATCTTTATGACCCTGACCACAAACTTAAACAAAGCAAGTAAGCCCTGTTATTATTTCAGACTCCTGGTATCAAGATCCAAGATCTTCATTAACAATACTTACTTCTTTACAGTGGCCACTAAAATTTAGAGCTCACACTCCAGAAACATGTTAGCTGAAATTAAAGATGTTATTTTAATGGTGAGTGTTGATATAAACCCAATCATATGCTAACTTGGACGGTAATGATTTGATTTTAGGAGATAAATAACATGCATAACATCATATGCCAATGATCTGCATGTCCATTACAACTTTGGTTGATGTTTTAGGCATGTTAAAGGCCCCCCTGACAAATCCAGAGGGCACCTCAGAGTGTTGATAAAGGCTGATTCATACTATAGTGAGATGTTGGGTACACCCAGGACTTGTCGCCAGCCAATCATAAAGCTGTCAAATAAATACAGACAACCATTCACTCACACTCACAACTAAAGCTGGGGACACACTACAAGATCGTTTGGCAGTTTTATGCATGAGTCCCAGTTGGGCAAAGTCTACAGGAATCTTAGTTGGGGATATTTGGCATGGTTAGTTCTGCTAGTGAGTAAGGGGAACAGACCCTGCATAACCTCAGGAGTAGTCAGTCAAGCATAGTTGAATATTTGGAGCTCGATTTGGACCCAGTCTGGTAGTCTGAACTGATTATCAACCCAACTGCAAACAAGTTTTGCCAAGAGCCAATGAAAAAGAGAGCGAGCAAGATTATCAAAACAATGACGGCAAATAATGAGAGAGGGAGAGTGGTGATGAAGCAAACCTGTACCACGCCAACAGAGGAGAGATTGATTGAGTTGTGGGAGGAGCACGAGTGCCTATAAAATGTTGGTTGCTGTTAGGGACCAAGCAGTACAATCTTGGGACACAGGATTACCCATAGAAAGTGAGTTTTTATTTCACCCAAAAAAAAGTCAGTCATATTTGCAAACCAAAATGTAAAGAATTAGGCCTATACAAGAGGTCAAACTAAATATATCACTAAAAAAAGATAAAGTGCTAACTTCACAAAACAGACCTAACTACAAAAGCACTCCGACAGTGCAGACAAGCAGCTCAGTTGCGGCAGTGGCTTTTCCACTCTGATTGGATGGCCGAGTCTCCGCTCACGTCTGTCCATGTGGAGAATGCTGTATTCCACTACATAGGAACTGGGAAGAGAGGAGTGTGAATGATGTGATCTCCGAGTTATCAGCGTTCCAGTTACAAAGTCAGAAAAAACATGCAGATCTACCAGGCTATTGTTAGCCATTGAACTCTTCTGCTGGCATTGCAAGGGAAGCTGGGAACTGTAGTAACATAGGCTTGAAAAATGTTTACGTCAGTTTGCAAATAAACTATAATTCCCATAATGATGTAAATGAATGGGATTTTTTTTTTTTTTTGTGACGTCAATCTGGATTGGAGCACCACCAAAATGTAACGGGTTCTTTCTTGGACCAAACCACACCTCTGGTAAAATTGTCATGTAAATCCTTCCAACATTTTTTGCGTAATCTTGTTAACAGACAAACAGACAAACAGACGCAGATGCAATTCTGTCCTCCCTGACAGAATTGTTTGAGAAAACAATCCACAAATATAGTGTGGGGTCATCACACTCTACAGACAGTTTGTTTACAACAACTTACTTATCCACAACAAACCGGCTTTGATAAGGCACAATTTCAGACACAGCACAGCTTACGTGTCCTTCTGGCTCATGTCACGAACCTCACACAACCATACATCAAAAATCTGAATTATCCCTTTAAGGGCAATATAGACTCAGCAGTTGACCCAACAATCGTTGGTCTGTGGTAGGAAACCAGACTACCTGGAGAACACCCTTGCATGCCCATGGAGGACATGTAAACTCGTCACAGAAAGGCCCCACCTGACTGGTGTTTTGAACCAATGACCCCCTGGCTGGACCACTGTGCAGCAGTGTTAATTTTGACAGCACTTTTTAATTTAGTTTTAGTTATTGTCTTTTGCCTAAAATATCTTTTAGTTTTAGTCATAATTTAGTCATCTAAATTGTTTTACTTTTAGTCCAGTTTAAGTTGATGAAATTTCACATTTTAGTCGACAAAATCGACTGTAAATTTAGTCGACTAAAATATGAATTGCAAAGTGTAGGGCAATTTTTAATGTTTCCTTGAATTTCTCTGAAGTCGTGTTTTACAC
The DNA here is from genome assembly GCA_037902135.1 of Cetoscarus ocellatus. Classification (NCBI taxonomy): domain Eukaryota; kingdom Metazoa; phylum Chordata; class Actinopteri; order Labriformes; family Labridae; genus Cetoscarus; species Cetoscarus ocellatus. The sequence continues at coordinate 1,808,116 of JBAMNC010000361.1, forward strand.
TTGGATCCCGCCACCATAAAACTAAGGCATTTGTGATTGGATGTCCCTCTTAACTGATCCAACCTTTCCACACAACCAAAGTAGCTGTGATTCCTAACTTGTCTCTACTTTCTACATGAAGAAATCAGGTCTGATTGGATTTAGTCTCTGTCAGACATTTTAGTTTACTTTTTATCTGTTGATGAAAAAGTCAGTTAATTTACTTTTAGTTTTTTTTTTTCAATGTACACTTGTTTTTTTTAGTTATAGTCTAGTTTTCATCAGGGGAAAAAGGTTGTTGACGAAAACTATGACGAAAAGAATTAGTCGACAAAATTAACACTACATCTTAATCTTTTAAGCTCTCATTTAATGTAGCCTGCTGGGAGAAACAAAAATCTGTTGCTGTGGATACATCACTCTCATCTGCTGTAACCTTTAGGCCTGGGTTCTGCAGAAGTAAAAGGTCAGAGTAAGAATTGCAACTTCTTTAAAAAGCTGGAAAATGTCTGACTTGTAAATGAGTAGATATGTGGAGGAGATGATCAGATGACCAAAATGGTCCATTGTGTCTCATTTTACATAGGTGGCAAAAAAATACACTTTCACAGGAGTATTTCTGGAGACATGAATTAATCCCTTCGACCCTCTTTCATTTCCCAGCACTTTTAAACCACATCTTGTCCTGCAAAGTGCTCCCTTTGTGTACTGTTGTGTGCTTCTGACTGTGTGTGTGTGGCATAGAGGAGGCCATTACAGCGTTGCTATTTTAAATGCTATAAAAACCTGCAGCAGAAAATGACTGGGGTTGAATTACTCCAATGAGCGCACCGATCAATCTTTGCTTTTTACTTCCATCCTCCCACCAAGTTCATTTCACTTTGTTGAAACACGCAGAGAAAACCACATATTGGGTAACATAGACCCATTTAGAAAGCAATTTAAGGTACTACACCGATCCCACGGCCAGTGATGGAGTGTTGCCTCTTAATTATACTGTATCAGCATTGCAGGAAAAGCTCTCAGATGTGACTTGTTGCTGTCTGAAAGAGCAGGAGAGTAAGTGTGACTCAGACATAATGATAGATCCTGGTGTCATTCTCTATTAAGATTAAAATGACAGCTTCCACTTAAATTCACATATTAAGATGCAGTTTTTTTAAGAGATAAAGATATCCAGAGATAAAAGCGTGCTGATGGTTCGCACTTCAGCTTCTCAGTTGAATAAATAATTACAGAGCAGAGCAGACTTGGCATTTAAGTAGTGTCATTAAAAATCAGTCTGGTTACAATTTAGTGTTGATTTTTTGCAAAGGTTTTGTGAGGAGAGGTACTTCTTTATGGATCATCTGCGTAAGACTGAAATATGCATTTGATCAGCTGGGCCTGCAAGTCTGAATGCAAATAAAGCTCTGAGATGCAGCATCAAGCAAAAAACACCACAGAGGCTTTGATAAGAGGACATAAAATCTTCTTGTTAATCTGAGTGGTATCCAATAATATTAGTATGAAGACATCATTTATGATGCACCCCTTTAATCAGAGCTGGTTGGTGAAAGGTACTGAGAATATAAGAGCGCTGTGATGGCATTTTTTCTTCAAAATGTGGGTACTTTATATCCATCTAACTATATTTTACATAATTTTACCCAAAAAAAGTCTTATTCTTTATCCAACTGAGACAGTTTGGAACGAACAAAACTGAGCCATCTGTCTGATTTTTACTCTGTTTGTAATTCCAGGGACAGATTTAGGATTCTTGGCGTTCCTTTTGATTTATCTATTTATTTATTTGATGGGGGCAGTGCACATTAATGAACATCTAGTCAGAAAGCAATACATGTAAATATGCTGGATTATAGCATAAATGCTAATTTATATCCGCAGTCCCTAGGCAGGTACCAAAAAAAACATGATAACAAAGACACACAAAAACAAGACAGAGCAGGACCACAGATCACAATAAGACCACATCAGAAGACAGTACTTTTCTAAAAACTCAAAAGTCAGTCATTACAGGACTGGTTTGCTTTTTGCCACTGCTTGAGGTGTGTTTGGAAAGTTTGTAATGTGGGACACTCCCTTATGGAGAGTTGGAGACTGTTCCAGATCTCACTGGCCTTTACAGAGAAAGCATTTTGTTTAAAGGCTTTTTTTCTGTGTGGCACCTCACAGTCCCCTCTACAGGAGGCCCTGATCGTAAGACAGCTGTGAGCCCTTATTTGATCAGACTTTTTCATTTAGATTCATAGGGGGAGACATAAGATGCTTTTTCCACTTCAGAAACATCCCCCAACTTGTTAAACAAAGTCCCGTTTTATGCAAGTATACACTCTTAGCACACTTTACAATACCTATTCTTGCTTGCCCCACCTTTGTATGGCTTAAACAGACCTTTAGAATTTCACTTTATGATGCTGTTAGCAGACATGCCTCCCACCCCCAAAAGCCGGCTCTTGTGGGAGAACATGCCTGGCACAGTCTGTGTGGGCACAGTAAACATCAGTGCACAGCCCTGGTGAGCTAAAGCCAAATCCACTTCTTGAGAGATGGATGGTCTGACACAGCTCATGAGAATTTAAACTGAAACAGCCTGTTCTGAGCAGGAATGAAACAAACAGGTTTACAGAGACGATAAAAAAGGAAAGAAAAATTATAAACAAGATTCAGAGGAAATCTAGGACCCTTGTAGGATATAGGAGAATATAGGATGTGGAGGTTCTGCAGCTCAGCTTGTTTTGCCCATATCACACTGCTGTCTTAAACATGTACACCACTGTGATGCTTCACCTCCACTGTGTACATTGCAGAGTTGGAATGGGGGGAGCAAGTTGATCCCCTCTTTGCTTTGACTCCAGGGATGGTAATAGAGATGTGATATTGGAGAGAGGGTCCCAGCGGGAGACAGGAGCACAGTGAGTGAGTGTCTCTGGTGTGAAATATAATGGAGCCTCGTTACAGTGGCACTGTGAAAGGGGCTTCTGTCTGTCAGTAGGTTGATCCAAAGTTAATGTGGGAAGGTGTTTAAAGTTATTGTGGCTTCAAAAAGCATCCACAAGCTAATTTGATGACATCACATGGCTTTTTGAAATGATTTATACTGTCAGCGGTTGGACATTAACACTTTGAGTCGAAAATATCTGACAGTCAAACAGTCTTTGCATAGAAATTTCAAGAAAATGTGAGCATGACATCAACATTTCTGCATGCTATCAATTGCATTTGACAGTGCATTCATTCCTTTATGTGTTGCCCTATGACAAATATTATGTTCTTTGAAAACTTAATGCACATGGAGAGGACAGTTTGTAGCTTATATATTTATTCTAATGAAAGAGGAAAACTCTTTTTTTTTAATTGAAATCATCGCCTCCATCTGACAGAGTACTGTGGAACCCTGACATTACCATCCACAGCTATTCTGTTCCAGCATGAGTTTTGCACTCACATAAGTTGTCCTCATGTTGCAAGAGTAGATAGCATCTGGTTGGTTATAATTCCCTGTCTGCTTAAAGATAAGTAAAAGCTGTATCTGTAATGGTTTGTGTGGAAATATAAATGGCTGCAACAAGCCCATAATTAAGTTACATCCTCCTAATGTTTAAGAAGGGGGAAATTGAGTCAAAATTCAGGTATAGTATTGTCGAGTAAGAAAATAGCCCAACACAATATGGGACAAAATAAGTCCAGACCCTTTTGTCCACATGGGGCACCAAACTTTGTTTAAGTTCCTCACAGGAGCTGCACATGGGAGACTGTTTAATTTCTTGTGAGGGAACAGCATACTTCACTGCCCTCTAACTGCTTAGCCAACCAGATTGGAGATAATTTTCAGGTCAGTGCACAAAGGCCTGTTGACTTGTCTCTAAGTGTAGCTGGATCCTTAGGTAACCCAAATACATTCCTTCAGACTGTCAGTGGTGAGAATGTCCTCGGCACAAACTGTGATGAAGAAGTCTGGGCCATATGTACAGTTATGTAACAGTCCTGGAGAGGGCTGCAGTGACATGACCATCAGAAATGCTGCAGAGCCTCACGGGGAGATTTTCATGGAATCAGAAATTCAGCACTCGGCTGGAAAACGACGCTATGAGCCAGCGGTACCACGACTCATGTTGTGTCACAGTTCATACTCGTGTTTATACGGCTTAATCCCAGCAGTATGACTGAACACTGCTCTGTACCCAGGTCATGACTCACCTGCTGTCCTCTTGATGCTTGTCCACAGCAAAATGTTGCTAAAGAGGAAAATGGAGAAAAAAACAATAAAGCAGGAATTCAAACTTGTTACCTTTGCCTTCAAGAACTCTCCACTGAAGTTGTGCTTAAGTAATTGAAATTAATGTCAAAATGAAACCCTCTTTAAAGTGATTATTTGACAGAGTTAGAAAAACAGATATGGCCAGGCTGTTAGTACAAAATTCAACTCTTGATATTTTGTAGATCTGTAGGGATGCATGATATTTCTGTCAATATCATTCCCTATAAAGAAATACCACATATTGCCTTAAAAACAAACCTGCGCATTTTTCTAGTTGAAAAAAAAAAAGACAAAGTTGATACCACAGCAGAATAAATAGAACTCCTGGACCCTAATTATTCAGAATATTTTGATTATTTCTTTTCATTCTAAAATTAAATAGAATGAAAAGTCACACTTTAAAACACTGTCCAAATTGTACAAAATCTATCCGCACAATTAACATGTTGAGGGTGAACACCTTTTATCTCCATCTTTTTTTTTTTTTTTTTTTTTTTTTTTAGGTTTTGCATATTTTTTTTTAAACAGTGCTATTGGTCATCTTCCATGTTGGTAAGTAGATTTTAAAATGTCCAATTTCCATTTAAATTTTTAACAAATCATCTATAAGCACATGCAAAATTCTTTAATTCAATGGCAGAGTTTTTTTTTTTTTTTTTTTTCATTTCCTGAAAAGTAGCAATTTTGGAGATAAGAGGTTTGTGTCCCACAATAAAATGATTTTCTATTATCTTAACAAACAAGTTTTGAGATGATAAAATCATCATTGACATTAACCCATACTTAGTTTTTTGTTTTTTTTTCTTTTTACCCTGATCCATATGTACAATTTTAAAGGCTGCCAGAGTATGTTTAAATTTGCCAGTGATTAAAAAAAAGACCAAGAAAAAAATTCTAGTCATCACATGCTGAACACCCTGATCCAGCTGTATTCTCAGCCTGTCTACTACACTCTCTTAAAAAACTAATGGTATACTGTAAATGTAGATGACAGTGTTATGTTTTGACATCACTCTGGGAAAATCTACGTCTCTACGTCTCTCATCGTTCAAACTTGCTGTTCCCCACTAATTTCGGTTATCAGGTGCTTCTGCTTCAGCTCTGTGGTATAATGATGGTGGGCATCACACATCATCTACCTCCAGAGGTCAGCCAATGGTGACATTCGGTACAGAAAGTGGTCTCAATCTGTAGAAAACAGTCGATATGCAAATTTCAAGCACAATGTGTAATTACTTTGGACTGAGCAGTCAAGATTTGATACATACCTTATCAAATATACAATAAATATGATTTACATAGGCTTTTATATAAAACAAGATTTTGGGGTGTAGTAGCATTAATTATCATCAGTTATATGATCTTAGGAAAAGAGAGAGTGCTGTCAAATGTGTGAAAAAACAATTGTAATGTTAAGAATAAAAATGGTAGATTTGGTGTAAATTTGCCCACACTTTTCCAAGTATAGCCAATGCATTTGTATTTAGACAGTGTGCTGGCGTTTACTTACAATTTTTGATGGCTGAAGTCTATAAATAGCCAATATTGACTTTTGAGAACTCATATTTTGAGTCAGTGGTATGATTACCTAGGCCAAAAGGTCATTGTTTTTTCTGGCATTTGTCTGTTAGCAAGATAACTCGATCAAAGCTGATCATAGCACAAGGAAGAATTGATCAGATTTTGGTGCTGATTTGAATACAGATGCTGATCCAGGAAGTTTTTTAAAGATTTGTTGACATTGCCAGAAGGGGGAGTTTTCCCTATTTTCACTTATAACTCAACGAGTTCTCAACAGATATGGATGAAATTTTCAGGGAATGCTGGTCATGACAAAAGGGAGAAGTGATTGGAATTGTTGGCGGTACTCTGAATCGTAGATTCATGATTTTATTTTATTTTTTTCAAAGATTTGTTATCAGTTTGAGAAAGGGCAGTTTTCCATAATTTACCAAGAACTTGTCTTATTATGCTGGAAAGGCTTTGGTAGAGGGTTGTGCTCTTGGAGCACTGTGTTTTTAGATGAAATGTTTCCTGTAAAAAACAGAAATGATAAATTAAAACAAAACATTTTTAATAGATTATTTGGTGGAAAATGATCACATTATTGATGTCTTTTTGAGAGATACTAGAATTGTGCCTGTCATCACTTTTCTATCCAAATAAATATCGACACTGCTTTCGTTGATAAAACTGATATTCTCTTACTCTCATATAAAAATTTGTTGCTTTATGTTGATTTTGATATAACTTGAAAAATATGTCAATACCACATCCTAATTGTGAATAAAAATCTGACCCTAATCTAAGATCAATTAATCCCTGTCTTTAACTTCACCAGTGGTTGTTCAACACATCAGCCGCCCGTCGGTACACCCCCCACCCCCACCCATCCACCACCAGCACCACCAACACATGAAGCGTTTCCGAAAATGAGGTGATTCAACAGCCTCCCACCAGGAGGAAATACTCTCAATCTGCTCTAGTCCTCACACAGAATTTAATTTTAATTAAATGGTTAATGAGCCATGGGATTAATGCCAATGACTTTTTAAAGCAAACATCTATAAATCATTAAGGCCCCATTTGAAAGGGAGAGCGAGCGGGGCTAACGAGTCTACGTGCCTCCAGCTGCCCACTGCCTGCACCCTCGGCTCTCTCTCTCTCTCTCTCTCTCTCGCTCCCTCGCTCTCAGGGGCCACATCAGTCTTAGCACTGGTCAAATAAACAGCAAACTCACTCATATGTGCAGTGAATAAAACTCATCTTAAGGAGATCACATAAAAAAAAAAACCTCACAGATGTGGTAATTATAAAAGATTAGAAGCTGATGTAAGAAGTGGATAATAACGTTAACTCGGCATAAAGGTCACTTTTAGAGCGGTTTGGGTTTAAAAGATTTTAGGTCTGATATGATTTAAACTTGAAGAACTTGTGACCCATAATCATGCCATACTCTATCAAATAGTAATGATATGGGGGAAAAAAGAGTTTTGGAGCATAGATGGTGAAATGGGCATAAGTGGTTGTATGTGACTCCAGAAAGAAAAATCTTTTTTGTTTCCCTCATGGTTGACTTCATTATTAGCCACAATGTCATAAACATCGTAGGTTGACTCATTGTCAGCATCAAGTGTGTTAAACAATGATGAATATACCTGTATAAACGCCAAAAGTTTGTATAATTGCTACGTTGATTTGAGAAAATCATGGTTTGTTTGCAAATTAGGAGAAGTGAACAATAATCCTCATAACTGCTGAAGGATGGTCTGTGATTGGTGGAGTCTGCTGCTCTGTAACCACAGAAATGATTGCCACTTAAGGTTAACTAGAATTAAAGTCTAATGTCTGCAAAAGAAACATGTCACTCACTGAATGTTCATGCTAAATGAAAATTATTGTCGCTGAAGTAGACTGTGTAATATTCAGCCATGGTTATCTCCTGCTGTGTAATGGAGGGCTTTACCAAAGCTTTCAACATTGTATTAGATAACTGCAAATCATTTTCTGAAGCATATTTAACAGTAAAGTCTCACCCAACAGAAGTACAGGACAATCTAACACTAATGCTTTCATTATAGTTGAAAAGAAAAACCCTGTTTAATAACCCTGTTTCGAATTGGAGTGAAGCAGCCAGAAGCCATCAGTGTGATTCTGAAAATGTACCTATTTCCTGTAAGAAAAAAAAAGAAAATATAAGGAAGGACTTTCACTAATGTTTTACAACAGCCAATAGAGCTGAATAAGCTTTGCGCCATCATCGTGCATTAGCTAGCTGTTAGTGAAAAACGGAAAGCATCCCTGTAGAAAGCCACGCCCATTTGTAGTGTGGCCTTCAATACCATCAGCAAGCCGAGTGTTTCAGGTACCACTCCTGTATGCTAAGATCAGGAAACTGAAGCTACAATTCACATAGGCTCACCAAAACTTAACAATAGAAGATTGGAAAAATGCTGTCATGTCTGATGAGTCTTTCTGCTACAACATTCAGATGGTGAGGTCAGAATTTGGCATAAACAACTTAAATGCACGGATCCACCCTGCCTTGTATCAGTGGTTCAGGATGATGCTGGTGCAACCGTGTGGGGGATATTTCTTTGGCACACTTTGGGCCTCCTAGTCCGTCCTGTGATGGCTACTTCCAGCAGGATATTGTGCCATGTCACAAAGCGAAGATCACCTTAAACTCATTTCTAAACCATGACAGTGAGATCATTGTACACCAGATGTCCATCCTACAGAGCATCTGTGGGATGTGTCGGAACTGGAGATTCACAAAATGAACCTGCAGCCAACACATCTACAGCAATTGTGTTAGGCTATCATGTCAATTTAGTCCAAAATCTCTGAGAAGCGTCCAGCACCTTGTTGGAGCTATGCCAGCAAGGTATGCCTAATAAAGTGGTTCATGAGTTTTTCTTCCAACGTTCATGTCATAAGAAACATGGGCAGCATAAACCAGTACTGTACATGACTGGAGAGAAAATAATATTTTTGTAAGAACTTGCTAATGTGCTTGTAATCAATAGTGGTGATTCTAAGACCAGTCTAGTTTGACTTGAAGGTTTTCATAGAAGCAACAAAGGCAAAAGGAAGGACAGTTTAGCATTAATCTGTAAGGTCAATAGAGTTGGATGACTAATGCTTTTATAAACACTACAATTAAGATTTATGTAGAAACAACGAGAATGACTAGCTGACCTTTTGCAGGAGTTATTGAACATCTGTAATGTTAGAACCTCTGCCAAAAGGGTTATTTTTGCTGGCATCTGTTTTTGTCTACCTGTGTAAGATAACTCAAATGTTAATGATGGATTTTCTTGGATTGTTGGTTTTGGCACAAGGAGGAACTGACTTAGTTTTGGTGGTGATAAGAATCAAGGATATTTTAAAGTATTTGTTAACATTGCAAGATAGGGCAATTTTAAAAATATTTAATGAATAACTTTGGCTTAAATTAAAAAAAAAATCAAATTCTGTCAGGTAGGGACTGATCCTGCTGCTGTTATAGAGGGCATATTGACAAGACCAAGAAATCAAGGCCACATTAACTGTAAAGGTCAGCTGGCCATCAATCATGACTCTGTGATTTCTGGCAGAGCATGAAACTTTTGGATCTGAGCTGGCTGCATTCCTACTTTAAATGCTCACATTATACACTTATTTGACACATCATACATCAAAACTATGAAGACCAGTGTGAAACATAAATAAACAAAATTGAAAGTCTATATCATTGGGACATGTGTGTTGACATTTTTTACATTTTGATGCAAGGATGGAGAATAAATATGGCTTTATTGTATTTATTTAATTTATTGATTTAATTTTTCAAATGTATGTATTTGGACAGGGGTTTAGGAAATACAAGTCTTCATTTGCTAATGACAAAATAACAGTTAACAGTTCCAACTTCTTGCAGGGTGTCCTTATAACTGATCTGCAGAAAAAATAGACCAAGAGACTAAGACATATTTGCCTTTTTGTGACCCTCACACTGAGCTCTCCAGTTAAATTTTAGTTTATTTTTTTTCATGCTTGTTTCTGGACACATTTGACCTGCAGACTCCGTGGATTTCAAGGCACAGATGACTCCTTCCCTTTGGAGTGCTTTCTCTCTCTCTCTCTCTCCTGCCGAGATGTGCAGCTCATTATTAAAGAGGTTATGCTTCAGCTGTTTAAGGGTCACATTCTGAGTATTTATAGCCCCTATAGGACTCTACCGGACAATTCAAGTAAATGACTATATTAGTTTGAAGCAATCAATATTACGATGTAATTATGATATAATGATGGAGGCACTCAATGATTAAGAGATCAGTGTCACACTGAAGCAGCATTAGCAAAGAGGACTGCAGGATAAAGAGTAAGTGTGCCAATGTAAGAACACTTTTATTTGACATTCAGTTAATTTTTCTCAGAGTAAATCTAATCAGACCTTAGACATGGGGTTTCACATTTAAATTTCTACTAAATCACAGCTCCTCTCTCTGCCATGAGCTTTTATTGTCTTTGGGAAGTCTTCTTTTTATGACTCAACACAAGCAATGTGGAGACATCATGTTTTCAGGATGTCCATCTATTTCCCCCTCTGTTAGTCCACACCATTCTTGTAAACAAGATAAACCAAGGGCATTGTAAGGTAATTTCCTTGGACTCAACAGAAATCAATCAAAAATGAAGTAATTACATTGAGGGCTTGTACGTCAAGGTCAGATCATTGGCCTGTTGTTCATACCAAGCCTAGAATTGCTTTCGGGAGATTTTGGTGTTCAAATGTCACAAACACTGTGACTCCAGCTCTTAAAAGTAAACAAACAAACCAAAAAAGAAAAGCAAACCCACAATATCTCAAGAAGAGCTTGCAGGATTTGATTCGGATTTCACAGAGATTTTTGCACTGAAAAAAGGAAGGCTTTTACATGAAAATTTTACCAGAGGTGTGATTTGGTCCAAGGAAGAAGCAAATACATTTAAAATCTGGGACTGTGCCTTTTAGAACAACCTCAATACAATTGGAGCAACAAGGTCAGGGTTACTGTGGCCTTCAATTTGTCACAAAACATGCACCTCCACCCATAAATACATACGTCCAAAAACTACTCAAAGACTAAAAAAGCACTCCAGTCATTCTTCTTTACCCACCACTATATTGTCACTGTCCGCAAGGCAGTTTGATGTTATAAAGTAAACTCTGAAACCAACTTTTAGGTTTTTTGACACAAAAATGAATAGAAGAAGAGTACCAGCAGGCACTATAGCTGTAGAAATGCCTTAAGTCAGTCAAACCCAAAGTCATCACAGTCTATAATGCGATATGAAGAGTCATTCATAAGTATCAGATATGAGCAGCCAGTCACAGCCTGCAGAGTGAATTGAGGTCCAGCTTTGGGATATCAAATCTTCTCCTCTCTGGCAGCTGACTAAACGGATGAGTGTGGGGGCCCCTCCAGCAAACTGTGAATGTTCACGTCAGCTGTGGATGAGGGAGCCACTAACAATACAAACCACAGCGTCCATTGGCACAAGATGGATTCTACGCTCAGTATTATGAGTGGCCAAAGAGTGGCATGGCTTTTGATTTCTCACTATAAAGCAATAAAATAAATGAAAACAGAATTGAAATGAAGCATAAGCATTTAATTTTGTCCCCATTTCATGTGTTTTCTTGTGATTCAAACAGGACAAAACAAAGCTCCCCCAAAATGATCCATTCACAAAACTGATGGATAAGTTAGTTATACAGTTTCTATTGCAATGAGCAAATGGCTTCTTATAATATAGACATTTCGAAATCTATTGTACATAATTTAAGAAATACAAAGAAACCTTTTTTGTCAAATCCTCAATCTGCACAAAATAGGGTACATTGAACCATTCCCATGCATTCTGTTTTACAAGAATGACAGTTGTTCTTTTTCATTTTATGAGCACGGGTTTAGAGGTATGAAGCCACACAAACCTTTGGTGTATCAGGCTCGTCTTTTCTAAGAAGTCCTTTGAATGAGCAATTATCCAATCATGAAGGTCCCATGTCCTGCAAAATCAATTTTCTTTCCTGTCAGTGTTGTTAGAAAGGCCTTGAAGAGCACAAGAACACATCTTTTACTGAACATTCATTTCACAGAGAATTGCTCCATGCCTTTTAAAATAAATTGCCATTTACAACACTCTGCTTTTTACTTCCTGGAGTTTATTATGTAATAGCTATACAGTCTTCACCCAGAGATGGCAAAGGTACCCAGATTCCTTACTTGAGTAAAAGTAAAATACCTATGTAAAAAATGATTTGAGTAAAAGTAAAAAGTAAAAAGTATTGATCCAAATATCTACTCAAGTAAAAGGCTGCAAAGCTATTAAACACAGGATAATTTATATGGAATCTACTTTAGCAATGTTATTGTTTGAACAAAAACTACCTGCCTAGTATCCCAATGTACTTCACTATATAGTCCTTTAGGCATTTGTATTGTACACTTAAGGTTAACACATCACACTTCTGAACACTGAATTTTGGACCAGGAGTAGCTTCTAAACTATGGTGTCACAAATCATGCTCATAGGCCCAACTCTTAATCAACCTTTTTAATAGCACTTTTTTTAATCGCACATCAGGCAACAGTTGTTTCTCACTGTGCGGAGCGGCAGACCTGCTCTGACACACACACCACACGCGCAGGCTTGCACGCATGCACGCATGCACACACACACACAGACAGCAGTGTCTCCTCCTGCGTCTGGTTTATTCTAGTGGGTACGCTCTGACATACTGTGATGGATGTTTGTCCTCTTAGGGCCTCCATACACTGAAGACATTTTTGCCACATTTTCATTTTTCATCATTTATACACCGTCCAGTGATAACAGCTCTGAGTCCCACTTATGGGCCTCCACCCACAGGTTGAGAACCGCAGCACGAGTAGACTGTATTTGGAGCTTGATCCGTCAAAGATTGTTTTTATATCATGGACAATACGTGATGCAGGATACCTCAGGATGAATTTATTATTTAGAAAACAGTGAGTGAGTGAAATAGAGGGTCAGAGCTGGACTGATGAAGAATGTTGAGTTTTGATTCATCAACAGGCTGACTCGCCTTTTTTAAGTCTTTGTGTTCACTTAAACAGAGCACATGAGCTATCAAAACACCGTTTGAATGATAAAATCACACAAAGTGACCGATGATCCTTCACTGTCCCTGCAATGATCGTCTGTCTGCGTCTTCACGCCCACCGGCAGACAGAAAAGCATGCTCAAAGACACAGAGCGGTTCGGGAGGCATTTCGATCAAATGTTCACATGTAGATCGGCTGCACTGCAAAATGACATTACCGTCAGACAACAACAGTAACAGCCACACTTTAAATGGAAAATATCAGGCCTGTAGTCCACAGAGCAGCTCGTGGCTGCATCTGACAGCGGAGAATGCGTCCTCTTGGGCAAAATGGGGTCCTACGCACAGTGTGTGTTTTGTGTAAAGGGAGGGGCGGCGCTGCTTAGGCTAAACATATAAAGTAATGAGCCTTTTTTGGAAATGTAAGGAGTAGAAAGTACAGATATTTATGTTGAAAATGTAACTAAGTAAAAGTAAAAAGTCATCAGAGAAATGAATACTTCTAAAAGTACAAAGTACCTGAAAAATCTACTTAAGTACAGTAATGAAGTATTTGTACTTCGTTACTTGCCATCTCTGCCTTCACCTATATGTGTGACACCATGACTGTTAAAGTCCACTCTGCAGCCTATAATCCCTCCTCTCCCCTCCCATCAGACATTATTTGGATAGCCAATCAGTGCAGAGCTCCTTGTCAAAGCCTCCCGTAGCCTACTTGCTCTCTCAGATCTACAGGAAGGCAAAAAGAGCTGCATCTGATTTTCTACAGAGATAAAATGTTTCTATTCTTTTTAATTCAACTTAAATCAAATCGTGCCTAAACACCAGGGACATGGTCTAAATGGTCAAACGTACCAAAACATTGGTAACCTGACAAACTGGATGGACCGTTCAATACATTTCACTAGTCCATCTGCACAAAAGCTCATAGAGAGTGTTTGGAAATGGGTAGGACCTTTCAAAAGCATATCCAACAGGTTGATAGTTCTATCAATCACATCGCGGGCCAATTAGATTATGTAGTGTAAAGTACGAAACATAAATCACTTTGTAGAACAAACTCTCAGCAGAACATGTTAGAAGTGGACCAAAAATATCCTTTCTATCAAGAAATGCTTTCAGGGTTATTTGTTTTAAATTTAATAAAGCAATGCGGTCCATATCTGACAAAACTGTGACCGTTAGCATCTAAGCTAATCTCTTTACGAGCAGTGACTTGCTCAACGTAAATATTAACCATGATGCCAAGTGGGGATCTTGGAAGGGGATAAAGAATTGTTGCATCTGCCTATGACACAGCCAGCGAGCTGCTCTAGTTGATGACGTAGTGGGAGGTGAGTGGCATCTCGATTTTTAGGGCCATGTTTTCACCCCTTCCCCTTGGTCCTCGAAACAGAGGGCCAAGGGGAAGGGGTAGACAAAGGGAGATGGCTAAGGGGCACAATTGGAATTGACCCCTAGTCTGTTTTATTTGTCCAAAGTTGTTACTTGGGTTTGAGAAGAAAAATGATCACATGTTGCTTCAGTATTGCTTGCATGTTGAATCTGAAGCTTTTGTCTGTTATGTTTGATTTTAAAACAGGTTTGATTCTGATTTGATTCCATTCAACTAATTTTAGAGGGACATTTGGCTGTTCAGAGCTGCGGCTGTGATAAGAGCAGCTGCAGCACTCATTTTCTCTCTCTCTTGCTGAATCTCGCTCCAAACACCACGCTGTGCCCATTCTGTGCACCGCAGTCATGAAACACAATAGAAAAGGACAAAAATGATCTCCTCAAAAAAGTTTGGAAACATCATTTTGGTCAATCATTCCTTCCCTTTTTTATATTTCTTGTATTATATTCCTGTGAAAGCCTGATTATTTACCTCTATAATGAGGTATAACCTGTCAGGATTGTGCTTCTGTTGAGTAACACAGATAAACCTGTGGGTTGTGCCCTCCAAAAAATTGCCAAAATATCTTGCAGTATTCTCCAGCTGGTGTTCACTCTTGTTTTGAGCTGCTCGGTTGATCAGATGATTGCACTTTCCCATTGAAATAATGAATAAACAAAACATATCGGCCATTTTCATACTTTGCTCATTTTACACTGTCAGGGGCCTCAGTACCGTGAGCAAGATCCATACTCAGCCACAGCAGCTTCTCACCTCCTCTTCATGCTGGTCACCAGCCTGCCTACATTTTGCTGTCAGACCACATCCCACTCCTCCACTGGGGAGTGTTGAATTTCAGCCAGTGTGGTTGTGTTGGTCACTTTGGCATGTACAACACGCCTAATGCCTCAGTCACACATTCCCGTTTCTCACTGCAATTGTGCACGACTGTACACGATTGGCAAGGCTGGTTTGATCGGCATGATATGGGAAGAAATGACTGTCTCTCCCCCAGACACACCCTGTACATACACCGTCAGTAATGCTTCTACAGCACTTGGGGGGCGTTTGGCCCGCTTCAATTAGATCAATACAATGATACAACGAGGATTCCATGAATTTCCATCCCGCTGACACAACGTCAGCCCCGTTGGAGCCCAGTTTGTGTCGCGTAAGCCCTGATTGAGCCCCATCGCTTGCGTTTTTCATTCCCGTAAGAGATACGTAAGAACAACGCTGTGAAATCGCCTCGAACGGGACACAGTCGGGGCACAATCGGTTACGTCCTTGTCAATCGTCCTCAGAAAGCTTTCTGGTTTGAGCCACGATCAAACACCCGAAGATGGCTTCTTTTTCCTACTTCTGATTTAACACTTAAATGGGCATATGTGTACAATTGTTTGGGAAGAACATTTTTGCATTCCAATGCATCTTGGCTGAGAAAACATTTGGATTTTTTTTCTCTCAGAATAATTATTGTTTTCCATATATAGTCTGTTTCTCCGTGGAAAGGATTCCAAAAAAATTGAATTTTCAAAATGTTTCCATAACTACAACCAAAATATAACATATCTTTCGTGTTTTTCCAGGTAACATAAGCTTTCTAAAATTCAACATACGGTCATCATTTGATGGCACAATACATTATCCATGTGGGACCCTAGACCCCAAATGTCTACTCTGACAAAGCCAGCGACCGAACACCCAACTGTCCACCTGTGGATGATTTATCTGACTTACTCCCCATTCCAGCGTCTATTGTATTACCAAGAAGAGAATTGAATGTAAAATCTCCAGCGGCCTGTGTGCTACATTTACCTTAAACCAAATCACCCGAGCCTACTGGTGCTTGACAGTCTGGGCTGGTGTGCAGACTCCTCAGCAACATCCAAGAGAGAGCCTGTGGCTCTGCTCCCCCTTTACGCACTTTTATTTATTAATCTGACTTCTCCTTGGCCGAAGGTGTGATCGGCTGAAATTCAAACATGGCTCGGCAAAGACACCATTATCTCACCAGTAAGAGAAAAGCTGGAGCTGTGGTGAAGACATCTGTGATTCTTCTTTAATGGCCTGTAACGTTTACTTCCATCTGTCTCGACTTCCAGGTGCATTTAAGATTCGGACTCTGTAGATTTAGATGGTTGGTGTTGCCGAGGCTTTTGTTGTTGACATTGATGCACCACAAAATCACTGTGTGAGCACTCTTTCCAACAGTGCTGTCTACTGAAGTGTTAACCGCCCTGACACTGCTGGTTTTACTGCGTGTCTTGACATGTCAACACCCCCAGACTCATATTTTCCTGTTAAATAAATAAAAAGCCAGAGTGTGGAATAAACAGAGATTCTAAATAGGAGCTGACAGCACCACCGGTTTGGAGACGGATGCGTCAGTGGAGTTTGCTTTTCCTTTTTTTTTTTTTTTTTTTTTTTATTCTGCTGACAATTGCAGGCAGAGAAGAAGACAGATAAGAGGTCTGGGTCTTCTTTTTTTATTTTTTTGGTGTCACAGAGTTCCTGGCTGGCACTGCAAGAATCGGCAGAAGATCTGGTCCCTTGGGGTTAAAGGATGCTTATTAAATGGCAGCACAAAGACAGCCGGCCACTCAAGCGGACAGGGCATCCTCTGCATGAGGAAGGTGAGTTGGTTTAAGAGCGGAGATGGATGCTTTAAATAATAATGATGCCCTTTTGGAGACAGAGGTTATTGAGGTTCTGTGTGAAACAGTGTGTGTTTGATCAGGCATAATGACACACTTCCAGGGCCTTCGTCTGCACCATGTCAGAGGGTGTGTTAATGTGAACTTGATTAATATGATCGTTATTGCAGGTACCTCAGCCAAGGAAGTGGTGTTTTTGCCAGCCTTTATTGTTTGTGTGTTTGTTTTATTGTGTGTTGGCAAGATTAATCAAAAAGTTTTCAATGGATTTCAAGGAAATTTTCAGTACGTGATTAGATTTCTGTGATGATCTAAATCTGAATGTGGATCCAGGAATATGTTAACATTACTGGATAGGGCAATATTCCACAATTACAGTAATAACTTAAAGAGTCCTTAATAGATTTGATGACATTTACAGGGAATGTTGGCCATGGCACAAGGGAAAAGTGATTAAGTTTTGGTGGTGATCCAAATTAGGTTGTGGATTTAGAAAGTCTTTCAAGGATTTGACAACAGTGCAAGGGAGGGCAGTTTTCCATATTTAGCAATAACTCACCAACAATATTGGAAATTAATTGAAAGAGGTTTTTGTTCTCTGAGAAGTTCTAGCTTTTTTTGTCTTTCTCTGGCTAAACAGCAGCTTTGATCCATTTTATGGGCAAAGGCTAAAAGGCTAAAATGCCTCATATGTTGCCCCTGATCTGGAATGAACTGTAACGTTAAAGTAAATGCTATGAAATGATGAGGTCATGAACTGTTAATACTGACTCAAAAAAAGCTCTCCAAGGATTTTGATGAAATTTTAGGAAATGTTGGTCATGGCCAATCAAGAAGGTGATTTGATTTCGGTGTTAATCTGAATTCTAATGTGAATTGAGGAACGTGTTAATATTGCGTGACAGGGCGATTTTCTCTTTCTCTGATAATTTTACCAGGTTTTAACAGATTTTGATGACAGTTTTCAGGAAAGGTTGGTCATTGCAAAATGTGAAAGTGATCCAATATTGGTAGGAATCAGAATCCGGATGTGGATCCTGGTATGTTTTCAAGGACATTTTGACCGTGCAATGTATGGCAGTTTTCCACATTTTTGACATTGGTGGAGGTTCGTGCACCCAGAACTTCTAGCTTCAAATATATATATATATATATATATATATATATATATGTGTGTGTGTGTACAGTATATACAGCATCTATCTATATCTATCTATCTATCTATCTATATATATATATATACACACACACATATATATATATTTGTGACTGTATGATTTTCTTCAAAGCTTTCTGCTTTAAAATGACCTTCAAAAAGGCAAAATCCTGACATTTGCACTCTTCCAGATGTTTTGTTAGAAAAAAAAAAAAAAATTGTCTTTGTGAAAAATGAGTCCATTCTTCTTTTATGCATTTATTGTGTATATATTTAATTGAGACAAAAAAATGCAGGGACTGAAAGTTTTAAAACTCATAGAAAAATTGGTGGAGCTGGCTGGCAGCTTTTCAGGAAAATGCGGGTGCTGAAAGAGTTAATTGTAAACCTCGCTCTCCCTAAGTGATTTTTATAGATGTTGTTCCGTTTTCACTGCAGGTCTTAATGCTCACTTCTGATTTTTTGTTGAAATCCATTTTCTTTGTTTTCTTTTTTCTTTTACTAGCTGTCATGTCAGAGTGGTGGTATTAAAAGCAGATCTATACTTCATACTCCTCCACATGGAATGATAGTTTTACAGACACTACAAGAGGGCGTTTGACTGTTTTCGCTGTCTGAACCAAAGCATTTCCACACTGCTAATGTGTTTGTCATGGGGCTGAGACTGCTACATCAACAAGAAATATGAAGTCATCCCCAAGGTTATTGTTTTTGTAAAGAAATTTAAACAACACTTAAAGCCCCTGAAATTAATTGAAGAAACCCAAAGCCATAGAATTATATGAATTGTTGAACCAATTTCCCACAGACATCAAAACTTTAATTTCCCCTTGTATATTTCAATTATTGTTTTAAGACTTCTCTCTCACGAATTTGTATTTTATTTTTTACTTATTTATTTTGTAATATTCTGTTTCTTAGGCAATGTATGCCAAGTTGAAACACTGAATATGTTTTTGCCATGGTTGTTATGTACAAAGCAATGTTACTAATAAAGAATAAAAAATAGTGAATCAAGTTGGAAATGTAGGGGAAAGTAAGTTATTGTTATGTAGCCAAAATCAATGTCACTTTCTGACTGTCTTAAATCACCAATATTGCACTATTCAAAATATTTGTTTGTATAGTTATTTTTCATGCCAGTCGATGTCAAGTTTTAATTTCAGAATTAACTATATAATACTATACAACATTCAACTTTGTAACGTTATCTTAACAACAACAATGCCCAAATACATGGATGACAAGTTACAGCTGTACAAGTTGCACCTTATGTGCACACGGACTAGCCAGCATAACTTACAATGTAAATACTTTGAAAAGTAAAATATTGATAATTTATGACAGAAAGTGAAATCGATAACAGCTACATAACAATAACTTACTTTCTCTTATGTTCCCAAATTCATTTGGTAAAACTTCTGGAACTTTGGATGCTTTCAAAAAGTCCTTCCTAAGTCCTGTCCTATCCACTTTACCTTTTCCCCGATGGAAAACGTCACAGGATCAAGGAAAGGAGGGACTTTTGGGAAAGGAAAGTAGAACTGCGGTGAAAGAGGAATTCAACAGCACTTTCACTTGGTGTCATATTTATGCGATGACGATTTCTTGTGACACAGGTAAGCCATGAAGAAACTACAATATTCCAAAAATGAGAACTATAAGAAGCGTCTTATCTTTTTCTTTGTACCTGCCAAAAACTTTTACCAAGTATTATATACAGATCTTCATAGTCCCAGAAAACTCGCCTTTTCTCCATTGGAAGTTTCCATAAATGTTCAGCCGTATTTATATACGTCACCTGCTGCAAAGCATTATGGGGCACTCCTTTCTCCTTTCCTTTCGTAAAGGATGATCTAGTGTTTTCTGAGCTAAAGGAGTTAATAAAGGAAGCAACGAACTTCCTTTCCTTAACTTTTGGAGAGTTCAAACAGCTCTTATCATGGCTGATACTGAAATGCTTCCCGGTCATTTCTTCAGTAAGGAAGGTTCCTTTGCCAAATAGGACTTTTCGAATACACCCTTTCTGCCTCAGTCACTTGCTTCTCCAGCAAAAAGAGTTCCCACAAACCTGGACCAATTACACAGGCACTCCGGTCACTTCCGTTGTGACTTAACGCAGCTGTGTTTTGGCTGTAAACAGATCAATAACAGGTTTTTTATATAAAAAATGTTGAACAGGATTAAAGCTCCTAACTGGGATACCCAAGTCCATGTAAATGCAC
The DNA here is from genome assembly GCA_037902135.1 of Cetoscarus ocellatus. Lineage (NCBI taxonomy): Eukaryota > Metazoa > Chordata > Actinopteri > Labriformes > Labridae > Cetoscarus > Cetoscarus ocellatus. Next base: position 1,828,383 of record JBAMNC010000361.1, read on the forward strand.
TCAGTATGTTTGTTTACTCTGCATTTCCGACTGAACATCTAGTAGACATTCATGTGTGTATTGAGATGTCTTCTCGTTTCCTCAGCATTAAAAAAGCTGGTGTGAAAAACAGAAGCAGCATGCAGAGCCTGGGGAACAGATGGAGGTTTTTAGCTCTGATTTTACATCTAAAGGACAAAACCACAGCGCTGTGGTTTCACTCAGCTGTCAAAAACTGAGTGGCACTGCATTACATGGATGATTACCAATAATTCCCTTGCCGGGAGTCAACTGAAAAGGAAGACAACGATGTAATTACAGTCCCCTTTGGCAAACTGCTTTGTCATACTACAGAATAATGATATGCTCTTTTGACTCAAAACCAATGTCTCCGGATCAGGCGGTAATGGCCCTGTAAATCAACAAAACGCTTCTTTTTATAGAATCACACCTGGTGTGCGGACATGTGAGACAGTCAGGAAGTCATTGAAATCAGAGGAGTGTAAAATAATGCCTCTGTGCACTCAGAGGCACTGGAGCACATACTTCTATGTTTGATCCACAAGGTCTCTGACAGCTGTATTAAAGTAAATCAGGACGCTCAAAAATCCACCTAATAATGTGAAATGTAACCCAGCTGCTGCACGAGCTTTAATTACTATACAGCACACGTCCTCCAGAGGCTGCTGGGAAGATTTCCAATTCCCTATAGCTTGGAATTACCATAACTTATCCGCGGGGGGTTGACAGGGATCTTGATTATTACCAAACAACTCGAATGTTCTTTTGTCAGCGGCAGACTTTCTGCACCTTTGAAATCTCACATCACTTCTGTTTGACCTGCTCTGTGGAGGATCTTCTCTCCACTGGGATTTCAAGCGATGTCTCAGCCTGTGCAAGATTTTGTTTTAATTCTGCTCACTGCACAATCGCATTCAGCTCAAGTACCCTTGACCCGTGTTTCTATGTTACATGCCACAATGCAGATTGTAAGGGATTCACAAAGGGGGACAAGGTCTTTGTAGCTACACATGACTTGTCTTAAAGAAACTGGGATTTCTCTCTGTTCCTTTTTTTCTTATTCCCAGAGTTTGTTTAAAGCTAGAGAGTCAATTCTTTAAGGAGCCGAGAGTCAAGGTAGCTTTTTCACTTTGTTATTCTGTTCATGATGTCATCTGAAGTTGATCAATAATGTTCATAGTGGGGAGTATCGAAAAGTGACCGTGTACCTGGATGAGGAAGTTCTTCTCAACAGTTTTATTTGAAATGAATATTAATAAAATGACAAAGAAAAAGGATTTGGAACCTTATATTTAAAGCACCTTCATAAGGACAGCAGCTTTTTTAGTGCTAGACAGGCCTTCAGTTAAAATATTATTGGCAGCAAGAGCACTGGAAGACATAATTTTAGATAGAAGTAAAACAATGAAATATAAGAAATTAAAATATGACATCATATGTTTCACAAGAAACCAATTACTAAATGCAAAATATCCTCAATTAATGTCTACTTAAATGTAAATTATTCATCAAAGGCTCAAATTTAAGTGGATCTGGTTCAGGAAAATTTCATATAAATTAAAAAAAAAATATATATATATGTGTGTGTGTGTGTATATATATGTATATATATATGTGTGTGTGTGTATATATATATATATATATATATATATATATATATATATATATATATATTATATATATATATATAAATGAATTCCTTTTTTAAGACTATTTTTGGCCACGCTGCAAACTGACCATGGGCTGGATGTAATAAGCTGGTTGCCGCCAAACCAGCACCTGGAATTCATATTTTTATACCCAAGGTTCACTGGGCTTCTCTTAGAGGTCAGAAATTAATAAAGCATACTATTCAACCACTTTTTTTTTCTCTCTTAAGGAATGCAAGTAAATAACTATAATTAGACATCTTAATCAAGAAAATATCATTGTGCTGTAATAATATAGATTTTTTCATTATTATTTTTTGTAAAACAGTAAATGTGGAAAATTTGTGGATAACATATTTTAGCATTTAAAACATAATTCAGGTTAAAGAGCTTTTACATACTGGTGGATTAACCCTTACAGGCACATTAGAAATGATTTTGGTAATTACCAATGCGGTTAATTTAGACAAGCTATGGCATAAATGTTACATTTGGTTGTGATTTAATATATCTGATACATCATATTTAACAGTGTTGCCACTGAAAACCTGTATGGCTGACTTAGGCACACTCAGAAAAAAACCCCAAGAATCAACAGAAAACAAAAACAGAATTGATAATGGCATTGCTATCATTACAACCTAGTCATTCCCATCCCCACCGCCTAGAAATGATCAAATTTCATAAACTTATTCTTCAATGAATTTTAATGGACTTTTCATGTGTTATTAATAATTCAAATTTTCGGACACAGCGTCAGTATTAGCAAAACACAATTGTCCAGTTATCTGAGGAGGCACAGAATCAGTTAAAGTAGTATTAGAAAGGAGAGCTTCCCATCAGGGAAAAGTACATACCGTAAGTTAATAGCTGAGATAACGAGGTAAATATTACAACATATAAAGTTCCTACTGGCTGCTGCTTAAAGACAGACATATTGTAACTCTTCCAATTCCCCCCTTAAAGCAGCTTTGCCTTTGTCTTTCACCAGGTTTCCAGCCTGAGAAAGAAAACCACTCTTTGGGTTAAAATGGCTCCAGACTGTGAATGAACAGTCCCTGCAGGGCTTCAAAAAGAGGACGGACAAAGGAAGTGACTGCTCGACCAAAGAACTAAAGCATTTAGCAGGTAAAGAATGAGGTATTTCTCCTAGGAGTTTGTACGCACAAAATCTCCACACAAGGGACTCTATTCAAATTACATAGCGATTATAGAAACCCATAGGTCACTTCACAGTCAAACCTCTTAGTATAGAGGATTTGAAGGACATTTTGGAGTCCCTGAACAGTGAGACTGGGACGTCATTTGTCCACTTGCCACAGTGCTGTCAGCAAATCCTCACCCTTGCAGTCTGACACCAATTCACACCAGTTCCCAAGACTCTAATGACTCTCACATAAGCATATGTGTAAAATATGGATTTGTCAAACCTCAGGGAACTAAAGGCTCTCTGAGGCACTGATGGATACTGAGTATTTAAATGTCTTCAACGTCTCATGATACCGCCCTCGTCTCTGAAAAGTACATCTAATGGCCGAATCAGACTGCACTTATTTTACTGAGGCACAATGTTAGACTGCACTATAGAGAACTAGCACCTTGTTGGCTAACAGACGGGCAACATGGCGTGCTTAATCCCAGCCAGTGTTTGTATGTCATGATGTCATCTGCTGTCTTTACAATCAACCAAGGTCAAAGATCATCACCAGATGGTTACAATAATGGTTACAACAGAGGAGCGCTTTGTGACAAGTTTGGAGTTTTGTGCTTGGAAAATAAGACAACAACAGCAACAACAAAAAAGGATTATGGACAATATGACCTGTCTGTTTCTGAAATAGACTCTTTTAAGAGCCACATCACAGCAGTAGATGAAATCAAAACAAAGCAAAACTGGAGGTGAACATGAATTGAAAAGGGCAGGTAGCATGCTTAGTCTGAAGAAATATTCTCATTATTTTAATTTAGTTAATTGCAGAGCTTTTATTCCTATGATGAGATTTAAAAAGACAAAACAAAGTACAAACCCTAATTCCAATGAAGTTGGGATGTTTGGCAACACACAATAAAAACAGAATACAAAGATTTGCAAATCATTTTTGACCTTCATGCAATTGAATACACTTCAAAGAAAGATAGTTACTGTCAAAAATTATAAACTTTATTCATTTTTTGCAAATATTCACCCAAATTTACACTTGTTGCCTGCGAAACATTCCAAAAGCTGGGACAGGAGCTAAAAAAGACAAAAAGTTGAGGAATGATCCAAAACAATGTTTGGACCATTTTACAGTGAACAGTTTAATTTAAAACAGGCAAGTGTCATGACTGGGGTTAAAAGGAGCGTCCCTGACAGGCTCAGTCATTCACGAGCTAGAATGGGGTGAAGTTCACCACTTTTTGAACGACTGCGTGAGCAAATAGTCCAAGAGTTTAATAAACATTTTTTCTCAGTGTACAAGGAATTTTACGATTTTATCATCTACTGTTTGAAATATCATCAAAAGAATGTGAGAGTCCAGAGATATCTCTGCACAGACACAGCAAGGTTGAAAACCAACATTGGATGCCTGTGATCTTTGCTCCCTTAAGCAGCACCACATTATATACCAACATTGCAAAAAAACCCAGTGTCACATTGATTAAAGAGCTGATTATGTCTTTGTGAGTTTCATTACTGCCTTTTAGTGTGCTTATCATATCTCCTCTGCGTGATAAAGGCACATAGTTTTCGGTATTAGAACTTCTCCCTCTCAGGATAATTATGACACTAGAATCTGCCTAAAACAGCTCATTCTGCTACCATTGGCACCCCCACCGTCAGATGAAACCAATTGGACCTATGTAGAAGGTGAGAGCAAAACACAAAACATAGCACCAAACACATAAAACATATACAAACACACACAGCCACATTGAGGTGAGTGGCAAGTTAACTAGAGTTAGGCTCACAGCCACAGGTTTAGACTGCTGCATACTTGAATCCTACTATGAGAAAAAAGGGGGGGCCTTACTTTTGTTGAGGAAAAAAAATAAAAAGACAAACAGCATGAGGGCCAATGAAACAAAGTTGTCTGACTATGTGGGCAATCTATTTAGCTGCTCACATACCTAAATATGTTCATTCACATTTATTCATCCTTACAATCTACCCACATACACATATCTACATGTTTGCACACTCTTGTACATCCAACCTATAGGTATAGGCGTACACATATAATATGTAGCTGTTTTGAAAAACCAAAGATCATGCAATTTTTACCTTGAAGTACATAAAAGAATTTATATGCACTATTCCCTTCCTTTCTCTAAATATAGTTTTGATTTATTTTGGTAAATTTTATTTTTCTTCTCTTTTTTTCCCCCTTTTCATCACAAAGAGAGAAACTAGACCATCCAAATATTCACAACAGTCATTCCTTCAGTCGTTGCAACAGTTTTGATGGGGCTGACGTTATTAGTGTCACATTTTATGGCAAATAATAACCATGGCTCTCATCCTCCCTCATGTTATTAGTTATTATTTACCAACAAAAAGTAGAGAAACAGAGAACCAATCCAATAATCATGGGTCTGCAAGACAGAGCTGTGGAGCTGACAACTTTACGAGCTGGGAAACTCACAATTTTACCCAGGGGAAGAAGAGGATGTGGACGGGGAGGAAATGTGTCTGCTGAAGGTCTCCGCTTCCTCATGAGTTGAAAAGACTTTTGGCTTACCCTCCACAACCACTCTCAGCTTTGCAGGATACAACAGCGAGTACCTAATGTCAGCAGAGATCCTGCTGACATTAAGTACTCTCCTGCTCTGTTTCTTCACCAAATTGGCACTGAAGCCAGTATATATGTAGACTCGAGTCCCAATATAAGTGATCTCACGTTTCTCCCTGGCCTTAAGATCCTTTCTTTGTCCTGAAATTTTAAGAACTTCACCATGATAGGTTGAGGAAGTGCAGATCTGGTATTGGAGCTATAGGTGGGAGAGCGACAGGCTCTTTCGATGACCGGCATAATGGGAAAGTTTTCTTTGAGAGATCTGCTGGTTCACAATGGCAATTATGTCCCTTGCTTCCTTTTGTTCCGGAATATTAATGAAGCGTATGTTGCAGGACCTACTTCTGTTCTGGGCATCCTCAACTTTGTCCTTCAAGTAGGCATTTTCCTTTTCCAAGGCTTGTACACGTTTTGATAGCTCATCAATGCTGCCTTCATTAGCAGACACCCACCGTTGAATCTCCAATATTTGTTCACTCATTGTTGAGAGTGATCTCTGAATAAGACTCCGTCCAGCTTGAACAGTCTTTATTTTCATGTCAGAATGAGCAGTCAGATCTACTTGACTTGGCATTGAATGGTTTGGCAAATGCTCGTAGATTGACTTTGGCCATGATGCTCGACAAACAATTTTCAGCCTGGGAAAGATCACTCCACAGAAGAGGTGGTCAGCGGGAGAGATAAAATTGTAGATCAAAAGGTCAAGAGCCAGTGCTATGTATTTATGTCAAACTTTGTGAATGGGGTGATTAGAGCAATTAGGGCAGCTCAATTTAGAAAAGCAGTCTGTGGCCTGCAACAGACGCTCACGCAGCTGCGTCCATCTTCCAAAAAAAGAGTGTCTATGATAAAAACAGAATACAGGTGTATCAGGGGTAGCCTGGCATGAAAACCAGAGGGTTTATTGGACATCAGCGATGGTAAACATACACTACCGGTCATTAAAAATAAATTTATGTACCAACACTGAGGCAATATGGGCTCTTTAGTGGTCAGTAAGGGGATTGCCTGCACTTTTTATTTTCATCACAAATAAACCACTCACAACAAACGTTTCATCTTCATCCATCTGATGAAAGCCGTAGAATCTGGCAAATCCAGCTGTGATGCAAGGCTAGAAGGGCCAGAGAGGATAACAACATTGGGCCAGAAACTTCAAGGAGATGGTCTGGTAGCATCTGCACACTAAAAACCCCTGGGTTAAAAACAACCCAACTTGGGGTTTTTTATGCCAACTCCAGGGTTGAAAAGGGACCAAATACTTCTTGGGTTATCTTAACCCAGAAAGTTGGGTTATTCAGATTCACCCAAGTTTTGGGTTGAATCAATAACCCATTTTATGGGGTCAAATTAACCAAACCCTCAAGTTGATTTGACTCACACTCTTGGGTTAAATCAATAAAAGCGTTAAATTTATGGGGAGCTTTGTGTTTTTTCAACCTGAACCCTATTTTCCCATCTACTTGTATCTAAACGGGTGGTTTACATGTTTACATAAATTAGATGGGAAAATAGGGTCCAGGTTGAAAAAGAAATGAAGCACCCCTTTAACAGTCTAAATGTGTCTTAATCTATAAAAAGAAGCTACCCGGGAATTTATGACAAATATTTATTTATTGGAACATTGGTTTTTACACATATACATACAGTACATTGTAATGGCAACAAACAACGGTACAGTCTGGACTGTATCCAACAGTAACAGTAACCTCAGTAACGGTTGCAGTAACAGTAACCCCGCCGCCACCACCGCCTGTTCTTCCCATACCACCCCTCAGTTTTGAAGGTGTGCTGACACTGTTAAGTCGTGTGCTTTTATGGCTGTGGGTGGAGATACAAGGTGAGAGGGGAGTACACAGGTGGACCACAAACAAAGGACTTATTGCTATCTTTCAAGCATGCTCCTCAAATCCACATATATTGATATATCTTCTGTATACTTTGCACTACTGCAGTTTGCCTTCATGCTGTCAATCCAGTTTGCCTTCCTTGTCTCCTTTGTTTTCGAGCACAAATTACAGACTTCCTGGCTCTCGTGCCGCTCTGAGAGGCTCATGTTCTCTCATTCATCCCTCTCTCCGTCTGTCTCTCTCATATTGTGGACAGCAGCAGTGAAATTGTTCACCAAGGTGCCATCTTTTGTGTTGGGATAATTGCCCATGAGTAGAAGCTCATCAAGAGGAAAAATTGAAATTATTTCCTTGTACTCAGGGACGGTGAACCATGGAAAAAAAGTGATGAATCTGTATATTTCCTTGGGGATCTGCTGCGCAGGACAGAGGTGGCTTGATTAAGCCTGAAGAAAATTACACACCCCTGCTGCTGCAACCATGCCCTTTGCTTCTGTTTGTTTTATATTTTAGTCATGTAAGAGTTAAATGTTTGGTTACGTTGCTCTTGCGGAGCAAAACAAACACAGATTACTTTGCTCCAATCAATCACAGCCGCTGTTGTCTTCCCACAATCATGCGGCCTATTTCTCACTGTGGCTGGATTCAATTTTCCAAACACAAAATTAAACATCTTGTAAATTATGTTTATTGTCCCGCATATTTCCCTCCTGCAATCAAATGCCATCAGCCATTGCTCATGTGCTAATTGAACTTGGGTTTTTTTCTCTTATGTAAATTTCTGGGGAGCTTAATTGGGGTATATATCACTGTTAGCGTGCATTATTCAAGTGGCCTATTCCACCATCAATGTAAACATAATGTTTGCTCTGCAGGCTTGTTTTGCCTCTGGGCATTTGATGTAGATTCAATGTGATGAAGACACATAGGGGAACCTCTCCCCCTCCTTGTTCTGCAGCACACACGCAGTCATACATATATGTATGCATATGCCTCTATGATTTCTCCCATGTAATAACTACACACAGAACAGGACTCAGCGCAGACAAAGTCAGTCATGTCTTAGATAAAGGCAGACATTCCTAGATAGACTCAGGATCTCAGGATTTAGAGAAAAGTCATACAATCAAACAGAAGAGAAAAAAAGGGATAAATAAATGTTACATAACCCATCAATAAGAATAAAAGAAATATATTAACAAGTGTCCCATGTTAGAGGGGCCTTGCATGGTAAAGAGCACATAAATGGTCCAAAGTGAAGTGTGCTACCTAAAAGCTCATTGAGCACAGCAGCTTCAGGGCATGTTGGTCTTTACTTGCTATTTTGAAGTTGCAAGTTCTTGTCACAAAGCCAGGTTCAGGGTGCAAAGAGGATGGATTATAGAGCAATGCAGGGATGATGTATTTTTGTAGGCAGCGCAGAAGTTAGCATCACACTTGTTCCCTCAACTGCAAGCCTACTAAAAGCCTATGGGACTGTTCACTGTGTTTGGATCATTGCTGATATTAGGCTATTTAACTTGCGTGTTCTGCGCTTTGTGACAATCTTAACAAAATAACCAGCTTTTAAAGATGTGTTAAGCAATCAGTAAACTACTATGGGAGTACAACATGGGGCTGTATGAATTATTGTGTATTAAAAAAAAAAATCAAAAAACTATTAGCCACTCCAGGCCTGAGTGTTACGTTTCATTAATACTTGTTTCATAAAGTGCTACTTTTATTTGTACTTACAGTCAAAGTATCTGCAAGTGCAATTAACATGGCTCTCTCAAGGCCAGTTGGCCATATCTGGCACGGGATATGATGAAATATGGCCCGCAAGATAATTTTCATATGTTTGTCATTAAAGGCTCCCCATTATATGGCACTCCAGTAACTTATACTACAAATCCCACAATGCACTGCAAGACCTGTCCCGCAGGACCAGTGCACCATCCTCCCACTGCTTTAATTTCACTCTGATCAGTGGTAATCAGGTAAATGTATTGGTGAAGGCTTTTTCAAAGACCTGCATACTTGCTGAACACATAGGTATGCTGGTCAAAATTCAGATTTCTGATTTAAAAATTTTCCACTTAATACTGTTTAAATAAATGTTTACCCTGTTACGCAGGTAACCTGGACTGTATTTTAATTTTGTCCTATTCTGTGATTGAGTTTGACACCCCAGCTGTACACTGTTAAAAAACATCATCTAAGGCGGCTGGTAGTCTAGTGGTCATGTCCGTGTGCTCCGTACAGACTCAATGCCTTTAAAGCAGGCTGGCCACATTATCCGACTTATGTTCCTTTTTTTTGTTCAAATCATTGCCCACTCAGAAAATCTTTGTGCTGATGATCCTATTTTCTTTTGTGGTTCACGCAGGGACACAAATATTAACATCAGTTTGTTTCATAACCTGCTTAAAACTCCTCACAGGAGCTTTGACAGAGGTACTGTCCTGGGACCTTATGTAAAGTCTACTAATGGTCATGGTCATGGTAGATCTTAATCCTGTGTGTATCTGCCTGTAATCTGTACAGTAAAAAAATCATTACACATGTTCCTACTTCAATTCCCCACACACAAAGGCATGATATGTTAAGCTCTGCATCAGGTTCAATGCATATGAGTGAATATTTAGTGGAAAAGTTGAACGATCATCCAGGAAGGAAATCTAGTATTCATGAGCAGGAACGCAGCCATCAGCAAGGTTGTGCAGCTTTCACTTTTACTGCAAAGAAAAGCAGTAACATTTCCTGAGGCCAAGGGTAAAACACACTAAACACATATAAATAACAGGTATGAAGGTTTCTTGAAGGTATTTCTTTAAGTGCATTTCTCAAGGACACAGAGATAAGTTCTTATTGATGGGGATAGATTCTCTAAATCATGCAGCACTTACAGGTGTCCACAAAGATGATGACTCACTCTTTGTTTTGTCAAACACATTTCTGTTGTGAATAAAATGCAACGATTTGCTTTTACAGTGTTCAGATTTGAAGAGCTTTCCTTTTTGCTGTAGTCATGATGTTATCCTGTAAGGCTCTTAATCCTCACAGGGAGAGGGAGGGAGAAAAAAGAGGCCATCGACAGAAAACATTACATCCGCTGTGATAAATATCCCTGTCTGCACAGTAAGAGTCGCCATTACCATAAAACCTCCACTTTGCAGGTGGCAATCACAAGCTGGCAACACAAGAGGTCCAGCAGAGTTTTATTACAGTGAACTTAAGCACAGATAGCAGTTTATAACCTCATCATTTCATAGCCTCTACTATAAAGGGACAGTTCATGACAGATTACTGTGTTGTGGGTATAAGGGGCAACATTTATGGGGCAAATTTGTCTTTTAAATTTAGCCCCTAATATGGATCAAAAACTGTTGTTCAGCCAGAGAAAGACGTAAAATAACAAGAATTGCTCAGAGAACACAAACCTTCACCATGGCATTTCCAACACTGTTGGCGAGTTATTGTCAAAAATGTGGAAACAAGTGGCAAAGTTAGAAGATCATTGAAAAAAATTCCTGCCTCCACATTCAGATTTGGATCACCACCAAAATTGAATCGTGCCATGACCGACATTCTCTGACAATATCATCCAAGTGTGTTGAGATGTTGGTGAGTAATTAGCAACAAATCCTTGAAAAAAATTCTTTCCTCCACATCCAGATTTGGATCCCCACCAAAATTGAATCAATTCTTACTTGTGCCATGACCAACATTCTGTGACAATATCATCCAAATCTGTTGAGAAGTTCTTGAGTTATTAGCAAAAATGTGGAAATCTGACCCATCCCACAATGTTAACAAATCCTTAAAAAGTATTCCTGGATCTGCATACAGATTCAGATCACCGCTAACATTGAATGCTTTCTTTTCTCTACTATGACCAACTTTCCCAAAAATACCCATCGAAATCCATTCCTACCTTTTTTTAGTTTTGTTAACAATTAACCAAACTAGTCAAGTCGGTAGCAAGAGAGTGGAAATTTCCCTGTTGTGGAATATTAAAAAATTCCTTATTAGTATTGGTAATATTGGGATTGTCGAGTTCCCCAATCTATAAAACAAATTTACCGTCTGGTCCAAATAAAGAAACCTTGAACCTTGAACTAATAATGTGAAAACTGGGCTTTCTCTTACTGTTAACAAATCCCTTAAACAATTCCTGGATCTGCATCCAGATTCAAATCACCACCGAACTCAAATCACTTTTTTTCTTGTGCCATGAAAATTTCATCACAATCCATTCTTAACTTTTTTTGAGTTATTGTGTTAATAAACAAACAAACACCGGCAATAACATAACCTCTTTGGCAGAGGTCATAATCGTTTCATCACAAATACTTTGTAAGTTAAGATAATAAATCAGAGGTGAGTCTGATGTATTATTTGATGATCTCTTATATGTCATCCAGTACCCGGCTGGCCTAATAATAAAAAAGAGGAAAGGATTATGGCCACAATAAGGTAAATCACTGAGAGTGCACCCAAATTCCAGTAACTCTGCTGCACACTAAGTGCAAGGAAAGAGGCCAAGGACCAGAGAGTATAAAAGCCACTATTTTAGAAACAGATCCATTAATTTATCAGAAAGATGAACTCAACTGATCAAAGACTGAGTGAATACCTCAGGGTGCAGGGACTCAGATAGGACAAGAAAGAACAGAGGGAAACACGGAGGGACAAACCTCTGCATGGCATGTATGACTGAGGAAGTGGCTCAGTGGCTGGAAAAACCTGGACTGAACATGAATAGACCCTCAGCACAAGAGCAGTTGAGTTCAGGGTCTACCACACAAGGTTGGACCCCAAATGTAAGCTGTGCAAACATGCTCCAGGAACAACTCAGCACACAACAGCAGAATATAAGATGCAAGCAGGCAAGGTGTGCATGGACCACCTTAATCAAGTGGCCAGCATGGCATACAGAAAGATCTGTAGAAGCCCCAAGGTCAACATGGGAGACACCTCCCAAGGTGGTGTTGAATGACCAAGTCGAGACACTTTGGGACTTCCACACTACCAATTTTATCAACATTACTGTTTTTGGTCCATTTTGCTCATCTACATTTGTGATATAATGATATTAGTGTTCTCAGCTTAATTTAAGCCAAATCACATTGTGATCAGTATGTTGCTGGCGGAAGGACACGCTGACTGTGTTGTGTAACAAAGTACTGTCAAAACAAAACAGGGTGTAATGATCCAACACCTTTTGTGGCTTGCTTTCACTCAAAACTATTACCTCTGAGGTAAATTTTGGTGGTTGCTTGGCGGAGGTCTGCGCTTTCTGAGTGCTTTCTAGTTTTAATTATTATACTCAGTGGCCCCATCTGCAGTACAGCCCTAGCTTACATGCTAACTCTGTGGCTGGGGATTATTTTCAGGCTAATGCTAGGTTCCTCATACAACTCCACTCAAAAACTTCCAAATTATCTCTTTAAGTGCTAAAGTCTATGCATTGAGCTTTCCACCCTAGGCTACTGGAGTGTTAACAGGATGACAGGAAGAAGACCTGACCCCAATGACTTTGTTATCTTGTGCATAGAAGTATTCTTACATGTAGAGAGTACATATAAAACACACCAAAGGGCATAAACAACTTGAAAAAGCATAATCGGATCTCTTTACATTGCTAAAATGTGTTTTAGAAGCCAAACATTTCTTTACCACCACTCATATCTTGTCCAGTTCATTTTCCAATATCTTGTGAAAAATAACTAATTTTATTAATGTGAGTCACATTTGTCAAATAAGTCCAAATTAACAGCTAATGATGCAGAAAACAAAGAAACTGCAGCCTGAACTGTTTGCACTGAGTGTAAATGTCTGCAAATTGGGCAAGAATGATATTATTTGTACAATGACCTGAGCTTAGGTACATTAATTTAAAGACCATTTCCTTATGCAAGGCTGTTGATGGGGCAGCAGGTAACGCTTGTGCCTCACAGCCAGAATGTCGCTGGTTTGAAGTTTGTTTGTACTCCCTGTACATGCCTTGGTTTTCTCTAAGTGCTATGGTTTCCTTCCACAGACCAGAAGCATACTTGTTAGGTTAAATGTTGAATCTAAATTGCCCATAGACGTGTGTGTGTGTGTGAGTGATTGTCCGTCTCTATGTGTTGTATCAGATTGGAGATTTTTTATCTTTGTGAGGCTGAAGATCTCCCCATTTGATTGAAGCATGACATTTGTGGCTGACATTCAACCTGATCACCTCCTCACCTGAGCCCGACACCCCCATGTGAGACCTGTAGCCTGAGCTTAGAAACGAGCTGGTGCAAACCATCCTGCTGACTGCTCAGGATTTCACTGGAGCTCTTTGCAGACCGGCATCACATTACTTCTCATTAATTTTGCTTTTGTAGCTCGCTTAATATGCTATTGACTGCATTAGTGCAGAGATTAATGTGTTGTTAAATTATGTTGGCTCATGGTGCGTTCCTTTATTTAGATATACTGCCTAGTCAGCTGCTCCAAGGATTATTTTCCATGTACAGAAGCTCATGGCTGAATGCTGAGCACATCCACAGTGGATCTATAGACTCAGACCGGTGATCCTCTGCCAAGAAAGATGTAAGGCTTTTTATTAGTAGCTAATGGTGCAAAAACAACATTATCCAAGTCTCTGTCATAATCACACATTTATGTTTGGAGTAATTAAAATAAATGTTTCAGCTCTGTTGTATGATGATTCGAAATTTGTTGATCAAACTGCTTTGGTCACTATTTACAACCACTACTGAGCAATTTTTTCAAGTATAAACATATTATTTCAGCAGATGAGACTTGCCACAATGCAAGTTAATGATCCAGAAATTGGTGTTGTCACTCATATGCATTTTGTTGTGATGATAAGGGGCAGTGAAGGCAGAGTTGATTGAAAATTTAACTTTATTAGTAATTAATCATAACACTCATCATAATTGTACAACCAAAGCTGCCCTGCTGAATCAGAATAGTCTCCACAATCCATTTACAATAAAGATAAATCCCAGTGCATCCCCTTCTCTCTCTGTGCATGAGACTGAGGTGATAAATTGAAGTTGTCTGACTTTAACCTGAGTGAAAATTGAGTTCCTGTCAATCTGTTCATGCCATCTTAATCTATCAAAGTAGACCTCTGTCCTGTCAGTAAAGCTGTATGCCCTGCTGTTGGCCAAAAGAACCACACAATGCTTGCAAGAGCAACAGTTTAGCATTGCTCTGTACGAATGTGAGTGTTTGTTGTTACAAGAGAAGAATAAAAATTAAAAAAGGAATTAAAGCCTATTTCATAGCCCTGGCTATATTTCACACTTTTGATGGTAATAGGAAAAAAGGAACACGAGACCACGCAGCCTGTAGGTGTTTTCTGAGTTTGGAATGTTTAGGCCTTTTTTTTCGTTTTTTAACTTGCAGTGCATTTCTGCTCTCACAGGTGTTTTCCTCTAATTGAACTACACCGTTTGTCTTTGTTGACCACTTTAGATCTCTGCTTAGTTATTTGAGTATTGTATAAACTCAAAGTACAAAATCATCAGATATAGACAGACTTCTATGGACCAATAATCTTTCTACTCGCAAACTTTAAATTCCTTTCTCCTTATATAAAACCAAGTAGTATTGTGTTTAATATGTTTGATATGTTTTACAATGAGGTTCAACTTGTAAGGATCATACAATGAAGCAAGGACGAGGAACCGGTCCTTTTGGAGGTTGTCTCCCTGGGACGCCCGCTTTGTGGTCTGTCTTAGACTTCACCAGTCTCGCAGAACTTGGTCTTAAGTTTGGATATAATACCAGGGCTGACACCAAATAATGCTGCCACTCTACGTACCTGAACACCAGCATCGAGTTGCAGGGGATTTGGCATATTATTTGGAGGTGCTACCCACGTGTTAAGATGTGTGCTCATTCCACAAATGCATGATTCTTACAAGTTGTACTTCGTTGTAAAGGTGACTAATCAGGCTTTTCAACATTATAAAATATAATATCATTTAAAATTATTATTGAGAAGAAAACTGACAGAAATGAGATTTCTGAACTTTTTTATGAGTATGTGTGTGTGTGTGTGTATAATAGCTTCACTACATATCCTCCTTTGTAGCCTCCTGAAGAGCGCTGCATGTTATTGGTGTATGTTTAATCATGCTTTATTCAAAGAACACCCCAATATAGCAAAAACATTTTAAATTTGGCTAAAATCAAATGCCTTGGTTTCATAGATTTTTTTTTTTTCTCTCAGTCATCATCGCCCTCTGTAAGGGCATTGTCTTTTTTCTAATGCTGCCAGTTTCAACAGCTCTCCAGTCCCCTGTTTGTTAATTATATATTCTATCATACACTGTATTTGTGTGTGTGGGGGGGGGGGGGGACCCGTGACCCATGACCCGTGACCCCCCGTGTTGCCAGCTGCCAACTCCTGAACTTATGAACACACTGTTAAAAAGCTTTATTCACAGAATTGTATGTGCTTCAGCAGTGATGATTCTTCAAACATGATGACAGAAAGAGAAACTTACAGCACACACCAGGGTTGGACAACCGGCAAACTGGGGGGCCACATGCGGCCCTCCAACTCCATTTATACAGCCTGCCTTTAATCTAAAGTGATTTCAAAAAGCATGTTTGTGAGGAAAATCTGACAAAATCTGCCACGACAACATTGCAAATAGCAATATTTCAAAGAAAATAGAGCTATAATTGTCTGTTATAATTCATGTTAAATTCCATTCATCATGCATCAGGTAAAACTGAAGTACGAATATTAGTAAAAAATCACTTTAAAGACCTATGATTGCTCTGTTACATGCAACAAAGAAGAGGGTCAAACTGGTCTGAATTCACTGATGGCTCATAAGATTAAGTATTGCTTATGGCAGTTGAGTTTTGATATACATAACTGTTGATGAGCTAACGTTGTTTGGCAGGTATCTATATTTGTCCCTTTGTGGCCCTTTTGGTGACCAAATCGCCCATCCTTGGCAAACACTGTTCAGAAACATATCTCACTGCTTGTGCAGAGTTAGTCATGACAAGATATCCAGGGGATCTTTCTGCTGTGTTCAGAATTTAAAAAAATGACAGTGTAAACTTCTCATCAGTGGATTAACAGATTTTAAACTGCTTTAATTCTCCCTTATTAAAAATTTGCTTTTTGGGATTAAAGGAACTCAAGAGTGGCAAACCAAAATGCAGACTCTACACAATCCTCTGCATTAAGGTATGCAGGTGTGTGTGTGCTCCTTGAGAATAAGACAGTTTGACTGATGTGATGCCAAATCTTAGGTGTGATCCTGATGCATGATTTCTCTGAGCAGGATGAGGGCCCATCACAGGTGAATCACAGTGAGCGTATCCTCTGTGTGATTTAGTCCTCTCTCTCGTGTCTCTCAATGTCTTCTTCCTCTTCAGCATTTCTTCTTTTTCTTTGTCTTAGGTGACACGTCTTCACCTGCGCAGGCCTCACAAAGCGCGACAGAAAGGTGACACAAGCAAAACCCAGCATAAAACTGCTGCCTTGCAAATCTGCTGCCTTGATTTAAAATTACTGTTGGGAGAGAAAAAAGAGATTTTCTGTGCTGGAGGTTAAAAGTCTGAAAGAAGAAAGACGGGCAAAAGTTTTAGACTCACCTTCAGCAACAAGAACGCATTTCCTTATAGCTGCAGCACACCAGAGGATTTAGACTGATTTAAAAAGACCAAAGATTTAAAAAGAGATGCAACTGGTTTTTAACATTTAATCAAAAGAATACACACATCAGAGAACCCTGAACTTCAGAAACCTTTATCGAAAAAGATTTCAGAGAGCAGATTTGACTTGACATTTTTGTGAACAATGCTTTTGAAATGTAACTTCTGGAAAAAATAATATGGAAGGGAAAGATTGTTATACTTACATTCCCTTCATAGGTCTTGCATTAAAAAGTGTACTTTTGCACTGGTTATTGTTTTTGTCTACTGTTCCATATTGTTTCCTTAACTGCAGGCGAGAAGTGCATTGTTAAAAACATGTGGTGTACGGCAGTTGGGGGCATGTCAGTCTATATTTTGCTTTTTTGAGGATGCATGTTCTCAGCATAAAGCCAGGCGCAAGGTGCAAATGAATTACATACCTTGATTGCACATTTCTGCTTATCTTTTTTTACCTTGACTGTCTACAACTAAAATCCTTCGAGTATCACCATCAGGAGGCGATGATGCATGCAGACAAGTGTCTCTCCTGTACGTAGAATGTACATGCAATAGTTACAACAGGGTTTCTAAACTTTTTGACGTTCTTTAATTACATGCAAAACTACAGTATAACCTAAAGCTGAATGTATAAAGTTAAAACTAATTATTTTTCATGTGTTCTGGGTTCAATAAAATACTCTGACTTAAAAGTAGGATACATTATTCTATCCCTATTATTCCTTTTATCATATTCGTTATTCAGCACTATAAGCCAAATTTTAAATGTTCCATGGCCTGGTGTGTTTGGCCGTTTACATCATGTCTTAGGTGTCTTGGGTGTAAGCAAAGATTCCATCTAAGTTGAATAAAACTCTGAAATATAAATTCTGTAGAGGATCATATGCAGTGCTTTTTCCCTCCCCTTTGGAAACGTTTAAATCTGAGGGGGTAGGGAGGCTACGGGAGGCTATTATAATGAGCCCTGCACTGATTGGCTACCCAAGTGATGTCTGGTGGGAGGGTGTGAGGAGTTACATCATAAATCCCAGGAAGTAAAAAAAAAACAGATCTTTTGTTCTTCCTGTTATGTCTCACCAATGAGAAACACCCACACTGTAATTTTGCATACACTGGGACAGACAAATTTAATGACTCTGATGTAACACAAAGACATAATACCTGCGAAAGGTTACTTGCTTTTATGTATACAAATGTCACTCCTTGTTTTGAGAAAATCTTTAGTCATGTGAGTGTTTTGTCTTGCTTCTGGGAGTATTACGTGTGTTGGAGCGCACATAAATAGAGCACCAAGGAGCAATAAAAGCCACACTGTCTCTCGGCTCTTTGTATGGTTATGAACTTGAAATTCAATTTTTCAACAAATGTCTGATATATAACAAAAGATATGTGCTGCAGTGCATCCCATGTGAGTGAAACAAGCTCATTGGCGTGCATGCTGTGATCTTGTGATGTGTTCCAATGTCTCTAATGCGTCCTCAAAATAGCACAAACATTCTGCATCGCAGACTTTAGAATGAATAAAGGAAATTTATAACACAGTTATTTTCTGATTTTTCAACCACTCATGTTCAGACAAACACTTCCTAGGCTCAATTGGAGTGCATCATCATTTGCTATTTTAACAGCTTGAGTGCAAAGGATATATATGACACACGCGTCAGGCTGAAATTTGGGAATGTACTTGAGCTTCATGCCAAAAAGCTTTAAACCGGACATACCAAAGTACCCTGACACACTAGATGGACTGTTCAATATATTTCACAAGTCCATTTGGGCAACAACCCATTGTTTGGGAGTAGACAAAACCTTTCAAATGCTTATCCAGCAGGTGATTCGACTCATCAGTCATGTTCATTACCGGCCAATCAGATGGGTTGTTGTGGTATAAGATACAAAACATAAGTCACTTCATAGAACAAACCTTTGCCACAGCGTGTCAGAAGTCGAGCATAAAAATAATTTCTATAGAGAAATGCTTTCAGTGTCTGTTTTTTATTTGATAAGATATGTGGTCCAGCTCTCATTTAACTGCTACGGAAGCTGTTAGCATCTATGCTAATCCTTGTACAAACAGACATTTTCTGCTGTCAGCACGACCCAGTCAGCTCCCACTTCTTCCTGCTGTAATGGACTCTGATTGGACAGTGCTGCTTTGGGCTTTTAGATTGGAGCTTGGCGAGATGGATGTGTCCAATTACAGACATTTAATTGAGTGGATCCAGCTGCTGTGCAAGGTTAATACAGTAGGGTCCAGTGAGATAATCAGTATGACTTTGAGCTTTTGTTGTATGAACATCTGCAGGAAACATTAGCATGTTTGCTCCTTTTTTGAAGAAGCATTACCCTCGCTGTGTGAAATAACAAACAACATAATTTTCTCTAGCCTTAAAAACAGATTTTCAACAATAAATCCAAATTTGTTCCCAGCCTGTCTTGTAGTATCATAATAGCAGCATCCTTGTGAATTTAATAAGACCTTCCTCTTGCTTGTACAGGTGTGGAGCAGCTCCTTTTATTGGTTGTAAAAATTCCCACACTGTGATTTATCACCGACATGCTTGTTTGAGTTTTACTGCCAAAGTGGAGGGCAATGTTGACAACCCACAGATCAAGCAGAAGCAAACATGAGCTACATGTGTAAATCTCTGTCAGTAATAAAGGATATAAGATCACACAAATGTAAATCCATGTTGTTTCCTGTCAGCTAATTCATGTAAATCATCAAGGACATCCACGCAAAACAAAAAAATGTGACAAATGTGGAGGCAGCAGCCAAATGATTATTTTAAGATGCACAGGGGAGCGAGCCGCAACAACTTTCTGACAGTTTCATCATGCATTACTACACAGCAGTTCCTCCCAAAATTGACATCGCAGGCTTTGATCAAAACCCAAACAGCGCTGTGACACTCTGAAAGAAGTGTTTCAAATGATTTCTGTGACAGAGAGCATAGTTTCAGTGAGTGTGCTTCAAAGGATATAATCTTGATGTGAGCCTGTGTAGGTAGGTGCATGCATATGAGCAGAGACCCTGCACAGCCTCACTTACATCTGAGTATGTAATCCTGCTGCCATGCCAGAAGAATACTCTTTAGGGTGCATATTCCTTATTTTTCTGTGCATAATCACCCCCACCACATCGCCTGTTAAAATTAAAGACTTTCAGTGCTGATGTGTATATTTCATCATGCCTGTTGTTTAGTTTTTCCACTCTGTGATGAATCGGAGCTGTGCCCTTGTTGAGGCATTGTCTGCGGGTAGCGCAGTGAGTCGGACTGATTGATGGCAGACAGTGGCTGTCACCCCCGGAGAGTAAGCATTTCTGTGTCGTCTCCCCACTGAAGGTCCTGTTGAGCTTGTTAAGGGAGAAAACACTTTTTGTTTATAGCCGCTCTGACGGCAGCGGCTGACAGCTCCTGCTGAAGAGGAGAGAGACATGGAGAGAAAGAGACAAAGAGAGGCACAGTTAGAAAGGGAGAGTCAATACTGGGGTCTCATTCCACCATTTTCTTTTTTTTTGCACACTAGATTGATTTGCGGCATATTTGGAAAAAAAATGTGAAATTATCACACCAATGTTTTGGATGTGGAAAAGGTTTTGAATTATAGAAGGCCAAATTAACTACAGTACAGTTAACAACACAATTCAATGTCATTTTCACTCAATGCTGAAGAGACGACCCAAAAACTTATTTGAAATACTTTTGCACAACAGCTTCTCAAAAAAACTAAGTATATCTGTGTTTCATAAGCATATAAGAAAGGCATGGCTGCTCCATACTATTCATTGACCCACAGCTGTTCTACTCTTTATGCTGTCTCTAGATTCACCAAGAAACAGCTTTTAGTGCTAAAAAAATGAAGCCATTGCCAAAATGCCAAAAGCTGCAGCCTCTTGAGTGAATGCTTGAGGCTGACTGAAGAAGAAAATGACGTTATATGACTATGCTAACCTTGAATTAGCTGGACCAGCCTGATTCAATGTCTGAAATCAGGCAGATCCATCTTGCCAAACTCCAGTTGAGTCCCAATAAGAGTCTTTTGGAGCAGGAAGAAGTAAGAGAGACTAGTGAGACACAGCAGGAAGTGACTCAACTTATACATATTAGCATGTATGCTAACAGCTTCAGTAGCAGTTTTGTCAGATTTTGACCACCATTTCTGTATTAAATGAAAAACAAATACCAACACTACAAACTTCTCCTCAGTAAGTATATTTTCACTCCACTTCTGACATGTTTTGGCCTGAGTTTGTTTTGCAGTAGCAGTTGTTTTACTGTTACCTACTGCAGTACCCAATTGGCTTGTAATAAATGCTAATTGATGGAACAATCGTCCAATCCCCTGCCGGATATGCTTCTGAAAGGTTCCCCCTCCCAAACACTTTCTATGGGCTCTCTTTGAGATGGATTAGTGAAATATACTGAACGGTCCATCTGATGTGCCTGGCTATGACTATGCATGATGACTGGACTGTTCTTACAGGCAGTGCTAACATATTCACAGCATGGTCCAACAAACGACTTCAGTCTAAATACTAAATATCACTGCTGTCTGGCACAAACCTCTTATTTCACAAACTGCTGCTTTTCAGGAAAAGAAAAAAAAAAGCTGTAGTGCTTAAAGCCCCTGAGAGCACAAAGCAACAAAAAAATTCTTCATATGGTATTTATGATCCAATATATAAACTAACTGAATGTCTTAGGACTGATCTTTGAACGATTTTTAAAATATCAGCAGTTGAGGGTGCTCAAAAATTGGATGCAAAATGAGTGGGCTTTAGACAAACATTTGTGATGATTACAAAAAGGCAGCAGGTCCTGTTCACTCAAAGGCAACAAAACGACTTTACTCCTAACAGCTTCAGTAGCAGTTTTATCAAATCTGGACGGTGTTCATTTATGAAAAGAAAAGCAAATAGCAACACTTAAAGCATTTCTTGATAGAAAGATTATTTTTGCTCCACTCCCAACATGTTTTGGCGAGAATTTGTTCTAGGAAGTGACTCACGTTTGGTACTTTACCTCATGGCAGAATTGCACACCTAATAAATTATCTGATTGGCCAATAATAAATGTGATTCAATCCATCAAACTTTATTGAAATAGCACTGTTCATACAAATTTATTACAGTTCTAAGTGCTTCACTTATGGGCCAAGAAGTGACTGACAAAAGATAAAATTTTAATAATGATAATAATTATGGATTTTTCTGACAACTAAGAAGCAAAGAAATGCTCAGCGGAGGTCCATCTACTATGTAGCAATCACTATAATTGTAAAGATAGTAGATAGGAGGTCTAAGGATATAAAACCAGTGCACACAAGCTAAAATAAAAGAAACATTGAAATCAAGAGGACTGATAGAAATACAAAAGGAAAGAAACATAAGAAAAGACAAAGTAATAAAACGTAGACCATAACAGACAGAAAGAGATGAAAGCTACAACCACCTTAAAAACTTGTTTAAAAGATAAAAAGAATATCCAAAATGATTGATGATTAAAATGATTGGCAGAACAATTGTCTTATCATCCACCAGATATGCGTTTAAAAGGTTCTGCCCTTTCCAAAGACTTAATGGGCTTTTGTCAACATGGAACAGTAAAACAGTCTTATTTGTGTGTAATGAACAGTCTATCTAGTGCATCAGGTTATAAATCTCCCACGATGGCAATATTTTTCTCAGGTCTAATCATGAAAACAGATGACAGATTGTCCAACAGCTTGTTTTTCCTACCCTAAATACAGGATCTTTTCTAAATTAGCAATTAGGTATACCATATGTCAGCATCAAATTGGTATGACACAACAAAAAAACATCTGAAAACTGATATCTGTTCACCACACAATAATTTGCTGATGGTCGATGTTTTTAAAAAGGACAGATATCAGTAGATACCAATGCTGAACTGATAATGATGTTCATCCTGAGTGAGTGAGAGGGTGTGGTATCAGACATTTAATAGACACACCCACAGTGTTCTCCAGCGGCATTATCCTGGAGTGTAATTGTTTATACTTTGGTATTTTCTTTGTTTAAATTTGAGAAGATGTTTTAAAATACAGTCTTCTAATATATATATAAAAAAAACGTTTTTAATATCTTAATGAGGGCTAAGGTTGAGCATCCCTACAAGAAATTTTCCAAGAACAGATCAACTTTTTAAAGGTTGTTAAAAATGCTCCATTTCTTCAAATAATAGCCTTCTTTTTTGTTGTTTATCTTCTTCCAAGCTTTCCAGATGCAGAGATCATTAGACAGCAAAGCACTGAGCCCCCTCCCCCTTCAGTTTTTTTCCCCTTATTTTTCATTATTTCATTATTTAAAGTAACGCTACCTTCTTCCAGACCTGTTAATTCCTAGCACTCATCAAAATAGTTAGTGAAAACTTCAAACAATTAATCAGTCAGTCAGTCATTATTTGTACAGCACCCATTCATGGCAAGTGTTATCTCAAGCCACTTTACAATAGAGCAGGCTAAAGCCACACTCTTCATTTTATAGATTCGTATAAACTGAAATAATGTTTGCCCACCCTTTGCAGCCATAATAGTGTCAACTCTTCTGGGAAGGCTTTCCACAAGGTTTAGGAGTGTTTATGGGAACTTTTAACCATTCTTCCAAAAGTGCATTTGTGAGGTCACACACTGATGTTGGAAGAAAGGCCTCTGGCTCTCAGTTGCCGCTCTAATATCATCCCAAAGGTGTTCTATCGGGTTTCAGGTCAGGACTCTTTAGCAGGCCAGTCAAGTTCATCACACCAGACCTGTCATCCAGTCTTTATGGACGTTGTTTGTGCATGTTGCGTAATGTAGGAAGAGGAGGGCCAGCTCCAAACTGTTCCCAACCAAGGTTGGCGAGATGGAATTGTCCCAAATGCTCTTGGTGACCTGAAGCAAGTCAAGTTCCTTTCACTAGAAGCCTAGGGGCCTAGCCCACTCCTGAAAAACAACCCCACACCATAATGCCCCCTCCACCAAAGTTTACGCTTGGCACAATGCAGTCAGACAAGTACCGTTCTCCTGGCAACCACCAAACCCAGACTCATTCAGAGGATTGCTCCACAGACAAGTGTGATTTGTCACTGCAGAGAACACTGCTCTAGAGTCAGCAGTGTGATTTGCACCACTGCATTAGACACTTTGCATTGCACTTGGTGCTGCTCTGCCATGGAAACTCATTCTATGGAGCTCTCTACGCAATGTTCTTGAGCTAATCTGAAGGTCACATAAAGTTTGGAGGTCTGCAGCTATTGACTCTGCAGAATGTTGGCGACCTCTGTGCAATATGCAACTCAGTATCCACCGACCCCGCTCTGTGATTTTATGTGGCCTACCACCTCGTGGCTGAGGTGCTGTCATTCCCAATTCCTTCCACTTTTATAACACCACTGTCAGTTGACTGTGGAATATTTAGGGGGTGATGCAAATTTCATCAACTGGTTTTGTTTACAGGTGGCGTCCTATCACAGTACGATCTGGATTTCACTGAGCTACTGGAGAGTGACCCATTCTTTCACAAATGTTTGGAGAAACAGTCTTGCATGCTTAGGTGCTTGATTTATACACCTGTGGACATGGAAGTGATTGGAACACCTGATTTCCATTATTTGGATGGGTGAGTATATACTTTTGGCAATATAGTGTATATGCAGATCTCCATGATTCATCACATCATTGGCAGAATATTAAGGTATGAAACAGGGCCACAGTGGTCATCCATAATCACACTGAAATGCAGTCTGGCTCTTAGAGTATCCAGTGGCAAAGCTCACAGTCCAGCAAGCAGGCACTGTACCAATAAAAGTGACTGTACAGAACAACTCAGTAAATTCTGTTAATTGACTCTCAAATAACTTTGTAGCCACATTAAAGTGGATGGTATTTATTGATGTTGAATACAAAGTACAGACCTACACTTGTGGTAGCTTGTTGCTCATTTAGCCAATGAAGCTTGAACCAGAAATACATTAATGCTTACATCACATGATGCTGAACTGCAGACGTAGTATTTGGTTTGCAGTTTTGGACACAGCTGAAGAGATACAAGGAGACAGAGAAAGAAGGAGAAGAAGAGGAAGGCACCCCATAAAAACTGCTCTCTCTCTCTCCTGTCTGTCTGTCTTGCTGCTTCCTGTCTCTCCCTCTCAATCCTCCTCTGGCCCTCCTCCCCCTCTGTCTCTCCCGCTCATCTGTCTTGCACTGGTGTTGTGAAATCTGGTGAAATGAGCATGATGATTTAAAATGCAAATTTTCACTTCCTGCACAAAAAAGTCAGAGGAATCAGCTGCACCCATCTGGACTGAATTAGGTGAATGAGACAAAACCATAAACAAGATTTTCAATCAACTCCAACAAGCAACTCCAAAAAACATGGTTCAATTCCCATGCTGTGGAGGGCAAAACTTCCCTAAATATTGAAGTAGTCTCACTTTCCACAAACTCAGAGTTTACAATCAGCCATCTTTTCAGCATGTCTTTCATTTGAACTGAAATCTAAAACAGCTCTCTCTTTCATTATTGATCTGGACTGTGGATATGGATAATTGTTTTGATCATAAACACTCCTGATCAACAGGTTGGACCTCCTTTTGCCTCCAGAGCTGCCTTAATTCTTTTTAGCAAAGATTTAAGAAGTTGTTGAAGACATTCCTCTGACATTTTGGTCCATATTGACGTGATAGCATCACACAGTTGCTGCAAATTGTTGGCTGAACATCCATGAAACAAATCTACTTTTCCATTGCATCCCAAAAGTGCTCTATTGGATTGAGATCTGGTTACTGTGGAGGCCACTTGAGTCCAGAAAGTCTTTGTCATAGTCAAGAAACTGTCATCCTGTTTTTTCTTTAGTTAAGTTACCTGTTTTGTTCTCGTTTCATGTCTTGTCGATGTGTTTCCTGTTTCATTTTTGAAAGTTCACATGTCTCTCCTTATTTCTGTAGGTTTAGCTTCCTGTCTGGCGTTGTCACACCTGATCCCTGATTGTGCTTCCCCAGCTGTGTCTCATCAACCCTAATCACCTCATGTATTTAACCCCTCTTCCCCTGTCTTGTTGCCAGATTGTTGTTCCTTTGTGTCACTTTCCAGCGTTCCTTCCATAGTCATAGTTTTCTCATGACCTGTTTTGTTTAGATCTTGCCTTTTTGCCTGTTGTTTTTTGAATACCTTTGCCTGACTGTGCCTGCTTTTGTGTACTGGATCTTGGACTGTTAATAAATCTTGCCTTTCGCTTCAAGGACCTGTTTCATCTGTTTTTTGAGTTCTTTTTGTGCTTTGAGAGTTCTAACCATGGCAGAAACCAGTTTGAGATGGTGATACCTTGTGAATGTCGAAGCAGAGCCATCTAAATGTAAAATTTTGGCCTTAATGTTATGTTCTTAACTGACATCCAGAATAGTCTTCTGCTGCTGTAGCCCATCTGCATGAAGATTTGATGTGGTTTTTGCCAGAAAAGGTCTTCTGCATGTCCTGATAATGCCTTTCATTGTGCCTAGCCTTTTAATATCTACGACCACTCTGGCCATTCACCTCTGACCTCTGGCATTAACCAGACATTTTCACTCAGAAATCACTGCAACTCTTCAAATTTAAATTCAGTATACTACAGCTAGTTTGACAAGGCGTTAGCCACTGTCCTAATTGTGGCTGTGGTTTCTGTTTAACCTTCTAGCCATTGGCATACAGCAACTAAAGATTGCTAACAACCTGTTGCTTCCTGTCTGGTGCTTTTTAACCCACTGCTATTGGTGTTTGACTGCTATGGCCTCATGGGACAGCACAATTTACATAAGACAAGAACAAAGACTGACTATAATATGACAACTTAATTTTGTCTAAAGGCCATGGCAGGGAAAGACTGCCTTAAAACTGCAAAATTTGGGTCATAAACCCATCTTAAAAATAATGACTTCCGTCATGGAAGCACAACCCAACATTAGAAAGATTCCTAAGATTTGGCTTGGACTTTAGGAATTTGTCTGCGACTCTAAAATTGCCAGGAAAGTTGATAGGTGTGAGGTCAGAATCATGTGAATGTTTGGAAACCTATGCATGCACATTCAAACTTGTCTGACTAATCAGCAGTAATGGCAAGGTAATTGTAAAATGTTGTAAGAATAGTTACTAGTTATTAAAAATATTAATAAAGCAAATCAGCTTCACTTCACCAAAACTACAGCCTGGAGGAAAGTCAAAACCTAAGTTACAGCGACAGGACAAAATTAGTTCACTATACTTAAACTACCATCATTTATTAAGCAGATATATAAATCAAAAATAATGATGAAAATGATAGTGATAAAAATGATCAACAATAATAATAATAATGATAATAATTTTGTAGTAATTCTAATATTATTATTTTCGTTAAAAATAACAGTACACCCATAATAATAGTAATAATAATAACAATAACAATAATAATAATAATAATAATAATAATAATAATAACAATAATAATAATAATAATAATTATTATTATTATTATTTGTTGTTGTTGTTGTTGTTGTTTTTATTTGTATTTTAACACCAATTTCAACTACAGCAAAATTTTCTTTCTTTTCTACTTTTTTCTTATTTTGCGTCAGCTATTTTACTGACCTTCCTTATTTTATTTCTTTCAACCTTACTACCTTTGTGATATAAACTTTACATTTGTTGCATTGTCCTTAAATGTTTCTAAACTGTGCTGCACAAAATGAGTTCCACCTTAGAAATAACCATTTGAAAGGACTCTGCTTACTCTTTTAGTTACTTTTTTTGCATGAGCTTTAATAAAGTCATTGTGGTTATCTACTAAAATTAATTCATTTCCATATTAAAGAAGTAATTAAATAAATGTTTTAACAGACTTGCATCAGTTCAGTTTCATGTTTGTCATTCAAAATATTGTCACTGTTGGTAAAAAACTTATTATTTCGAAAACTGTTGCTTACTGGAAAGTAAAAAAAAAAAAAAATGTTCTTCTACCAATTGTCCCAATTCATTTTATTATTAATATTTTCTGTAATCTGCTTTTTCGTTTTTATTTATAAAAACCCTCTTCACAACATGGATGGCAACCAACTGCACAGTTTAATCCAAAAATAAAAACCATGAAAACCGAGATAAGAGGTTTTGCCCCAACAACTCAGACTTGCTGGAATCTTCCTTTGACATTCAAAGTCTTGTTTTGTAGCTAAAATATAAAATAACAAGTTCTTATTCTGACTACAAAACTCAAATATAATGCTCAATGCAGGAGGTAAATCTTAGGAGGGCTGATTGATAAGTTGTGAGCCTCATATTTGAGGGTTTGACTTTTGGCAGACATATTGCATTATCTTTCAACATAATCCCCTTCAGTATTTATACACTTTTGCCAGCGATGTTTAAGGGCCTCAATGCCACTTTTAAAGAAGTCCTTTTCTTGACCGTTCAGAAAGTCCTCCACTGCATGTATGACGTCCTCATCTGACCGAAAGTGGGTACCGGAAATGGCCTTTTTCAATTTTGGAAATAGATGAAAGTCTGATGGAGCGAGATCAGGTGAATAAGGCGGATGCTCAATCAATTGAAAGCCACAATCTTTAATGGCAGCCATGGCAATGACAGACTTGTAAACAGGGACATTTTGTTCATTTTGCAAAAGTCACTTGCCTTGTTTACTTCAGAGTGCTACCTCTTGGACATAAACTGACCAAATGACACCAGTCTTCGGGTACACAGCCTTAAATGGTCAGGGAATAGTAGATCTGAAAAAGAACATTCCTGCTTATCTTCTTCAATACAAGGCTCACAACTTATCAGTCAGACCTCTTAGCTCACACTGTCCCTGTCTCCCCTACTCTGATATCCAACTTGTTCATTGTTTCCTCTTGTATTGAGCACTTTGTAGTCAGCTGCCGACTATGATGGGATATAGACTTTTGTTTGCTGGTGATAGTTAATCTTAAGTGGGTTTTTGTTGTTTTAATCTGAAAAAGCCTGTGTGTGTTCAATGAGTGATGCTAATGGTCACTTTCCTGCAGTAGCAGCCTGTTCAGTGGCAGCAGCACATACGAAGGCTGGAAGGATCAGGCTGCGTCAATGTTGTAAAGAAATACACAGTGGTTGTCTGCTGTTGTCACTGCCTTTGCGAATCTACTTGCGTCTTTTACTCATAACTGATGTGTTGTTCCGCTGCTGATCTTGGGGAGTAAGTAACTTGTTTTGATGCAACCACAACACTTTTTCAAGAAATAACTAAAATGCTGAAAAGCTATTTGACTAAGAAAACAACAACATTACCACAAAGCTACTCACAGTGCTATTTGTGATATTACTGTCTATCACTCCGAATTACTCATCTCAGAATTTTCACATTTAAAACAACTTTATTCACACATTCATGTCACAGTTAGCAACAATTTTCTGATTTGGTTTTGCAGATAATACAAAGCAGAAACAGCTGCTTAACCAGTGGTAGCCTTCTTAACTAGCTGTACAGTCTCATTCATGTTTTCCTTCCTGTATTGGCAGAAGGCAAACAAACAAAAGAGGGATGGAAAATCTACCAAGCTGTGGCATTATCCAGTTCATGGTAGGTCTTGTTTACAGCTCATGAACAGAGCTTGTTGTATTTCTTTCTGGGGATCAAACTGAGGCAGCCACAGTGAATATCTTTGTTTTGGTACATGAGCATGTTTGTATTGGGAGTGTCTGAACACAGAGAGCCTCTTTTGCTGTTTTCCAAGTGAACAAACTTGGAACAGCAGATCCCGAGTCACAGTCAGATGAAATTATCCTGCAGCAGCTCAGCCACTGGTGAAAAAGTGGAAATATGTACCGAGGCAATAAGCTCTCTTCTGGGAGAGCTTAAAGGAGGGGAATAAACAACATCTAAAATTAACGAAGGTAAGAGTGCCCAGACACGTTCTCCCCTCCGTCCTCAGAAGACCCTCCCCCTTCTTCCTCCATCTATTGCTGTAGTCACCTCAACTGGGAAGCACTTCAAGCGGGGCCTCTTTTTCACTCCCAGATGGGCTCACCATAGAGTGCTCTCTGTGTGTGCTTGGGTGTGTGTGTGCCTCTGAAGGGGGAGATGTGGGAGTGAAGGGTGCTGGTGTGATCTGCGGCGGCGTGCCATTTGAAGTTGTAAAGCCAAGCGTCTAACCACGGCCCGACACTGACTCATCTGCTTTTTGATCGCGCCGCTCCTGATGTGAATTTCATTTGTGCCACTCAAACAGCAGGAGAGGGAACTTGCACGCCTCGACCCTCTGTGTCTCTCTGTGCCGCTCAATCTCTTTACCTCGCCCACATCAGACCTCCCCCTGTGCACCCCCTCTTGGGCTCTGAGGACTGAGAGGTGGTGAAGGTGGCAGTGGGAGGGGCCGGGGACTGGTGTCCCAGAGCAGGGGGGAATGATGGAGGGGTTTATGAGGAAGCTCCCTCTGAGCCACAGGCAGGGGAAGGCTCCAGATTCCTGGTGTTGTACTAACACTGCCATTTAAAGTAAAGGAAACATGAAAGCCTGTTTGATGTTCAAAGGGCTCACCTTGCTCTCGACAGCAGCAAGAGCAAAAGAAACAAGCAGAAGGGCCACGCTGTTCAGCCTTTGTGCAGAGGTGTATGTGGCTGAAGTGTCCCAATGAGTCTCTGTGAGGGACGACCCGTTTTTAGATTGTGATTGTTTCATCTGTTTAGTAATTATGAAGCAGGAACCTCCAGGGCTGGGAAATGAAATGACACAGGAGTGCCAAAAATCTGCAGCTACTCAAGAGGCCACTTGAGCCTGGCCCTAAGAGTAGGCCAATCCTAACTGGGATATTGCTCCCACATCACAATTCAAAAGAAGTTTTCAGTGAAATTTTGTAGAATTGTATGAAAAATCGATACATTTTTTTGTAACCATTAGAGAAATTACATATATACCCCCCCCCACACACACACACACACACACACACACATATATACATATAAATAAAAAAAAAAAAAAAACCTTCTCTCACCCACCCCCCTCTCCCCGGTGGGGTGGGTGGCTGTTCATCCTCTTCAGCTCGGGTCCTCTACCAGAGGCCTGGGAGCTTGAGGGTCCTGCGCAGCATCTTAGCTGTTCCTAGGACTGCACTCTTCTGGAGTGAGATGTCTGATGTTTCTCCAGGGATTTGTTGGAGCCACTTCTCCAGTGTGGGGGTCACTGCCCCGAGTGCCCCGATGACCACAGGCACTACTGTTGCCTTCACCTTCCAGGCTTTCTCTAGCTCTTCTTTGAGCCCTTGGTATTTCTCTAGTTTCTAGTGTTCCTTTTTCCTGATGTTGCTATCACTTGGGATGGCTACATCAATCACAACGGCTTTCCTCTGCTGCTTATTCATGATTACAATGTCCGGTTGGTTGGCCATTACCATTTTGTCGGTCTGTATCTGGAAGTCCCACAGGATCTTTGCTCGGCCATTCTCAATCATCTTGGGAGGTGCTTCCCATTTTGACCTTGGGGGCTCCAGTCCATATTCTGCACAGAAGTTCCTGTACACTATACCGGCTACTTGGTTATGGCGTTCCATGTATGCTTTTCCTGCCAGCATCTGACACCCTGCTGTTAGGTGCTGGACTGTTTCAGGGCTCTCTTTGCACAGCCTGCACCTGGGATCTTGCCTGGTGTGGTAGATCCGGGCCTCTATTGCTCTGGTGCTCAAGGCCTGTTCCTGTGCAGCCATGATTAGTGCCTCTGTGCTGTCCTTCAGTCCAGCCCTCTATAGCCATTGGTAGGATTTGTTCATATCAGCCACTTCAGCTATCTGTCGGTGGTACATCCCATGCAGGGGTTTCTCCTCCCATGATGGTTCCTCTAGTTCCTCCTTCCCTGTCAGTTTCCACTGTCTGAGACACTCACTAAGTGCTTGATCTCTTGGGGCCATCTTCCTGACGTAGTCATGGAGCTTGGATGTTTCATCTTGGATAGTGGCTCTGATGCTCACTAACCCTCTGCCTCCTTCTTTGCGCTTAGTGTATAGCCTCTGGATACTGGACTTGGGGTGAAACCCCCCGTGCATGGTGAGCAGTTTCCGAGTTCTAACGTCTGTGGCCTGAATTTCCTCCTTTGGCCAGCTTATTATTCCAGCTTGGTATCTGATCACTGGCAGGGCATAGCTGTTAATTGCCCGAACCTTGTTTCTGCCATTGAGCTGACTCTTTGCCTTACTCGCTTCAGGTACTTGGTCGTTGCTGCTTTCCTAGTGGCCTCTTCGTGGTTGCCATTTGCCTGTGGTATGCCAAGGTATTTGCAGCTCTCCTCCACATCTGCTATTCTGCCTTCTGGGAGTGTAATGCCTTCTGTATGGACTACCTTCCCTCTTTTTGTCACCATTCGGCCACACTTCTCCAGTCCGAACGACATTCTGATGTCACTGCTGTAGATCCTGGTTGAGCGGCTGGTTAGCTCAGCAGGTAGAGCGATGGGTTGACCGGGGGGTCAGGGGTTCGAATCCTGCCATGGGGGTGAAAGACAGCTACCAGTGTGGGTCCTTGGGCAAGACCCGTAGCGCTATTGCCCTCCTCATTACATGAGTGCGTTAAAACAGAAAGTCACACCGGCTCAGACGTCGCCCGGGTTAACAAGGTCTGTGTCACATGCTGAGGAACCAGGGCATTGTGATGACAAGAGGGCTTCTGGAACAACACAGAGAAGGCAATGGACACGAGATATTTGTATTTGTTTATATATATATATATATATATATATATATATATATATATATATATATATATATATATACACATATATATATATACATATATATACATATATATATATATATACATATATATATATATATATATATATATATATATATATATCAACAAATACAATGTCTTCTTGTAACACTACCACAAAAACCAAGGCTGCCCATAAAGGGGAAAAAGGGAAAAGCTTTCTAGGGCCAAGAGCCACATGGGGTTCCATGATGGTTAGTAACGTCCACTCTATATCCATGATCATTTACATCTAAATTCTCACCATTTCTTGTTCAAGCAGGGGGAAATCATTTAATTTGTCATAACCCCTTTCAGTCTGAACTCCCCCTTCTCCTGAAATGGTAAAACCCTTATTGCCGTGACATTGCTGTTCATAGGACCATTATATTAAACAGCACACTGCAGCATGCGTATGTTAATATCAGTATTTTCTTTTTTATGCAAATGTTTCATTTTTGAGTTTTGTATTCCTTTAGTTGAAAATGAGGGAGAGACATTGTGTGGAATTGCATGGGGCAAAAGAGCCACAGACCACAAAGAAGCCATGCCAGCTGTGAGGCTACATGTTGAATTAAATCTGAGGAGGGCCCATATACTAGACCTTTAAGGGGCCCAGGCCTTTCTGGCCCACTGGCATGTAACAACCAGGTGGTGGCTCCTAAATTTAAGGTCACGCGCTTAAGGTCAAGGTCATAAAGCATCATGTTTATCTGTAGCTCTCAAAGCACTTCCAGCTTATTTATTAACCTCAAGGATGTTATTGATAAGTTTTAAACCTGGTTTTATATCATTATTTAATTTTTGTTTCGACAGACACAGCTATCAAATTAACATCAGAGTAAGTACAACAAAATATTCAGAGGTTGTTCATTTTTACTCTCCAAGGAGGTTATGTTTTCACTGGTATTTGCTGGTTGTCTGGTTGACCATGAGCAACAAAACAAATTCTTAGCAAACTTTTGAAATTGTGAATTTTTCAGAAAATGATGGTTTTGGAACAAGGAAGAACTGATTAGATTTTGGTGGTGACCTGAATCCAGATGCAGATGTCAGAATATTATTAGTATTTAGAGGATTCTCATCAATAGGCAGTAGGGCAGTGATTCATATTTTTGATAATAACTGAGACAAGAATGTCAGAAAAGCTGTGGCAGAGGTTGGCGCTCTTGGAGCTTTTCCAATTGTGAATTTTTAAAAGAACACCCACCTGACAGGTTCATCACCTCTTTTTTTTTTTGTTAACCCTCTTTTCAGATGAAGTGTTTATTAAGTCCATATCTTACAGAGGGGTGTGAGGGATTCTTTGGCCTGCAGCTATCTGATTTAAGAGGTTTTGTGTTTCATTATGTACATTGTTAATTAGTGTCCTGTAAAAAAATGGGCAGATCATATAAGATTAGTCTTTTTTTCCACTCCTTTTCATTTATTATTTTTGCCTATGTTCAAATGTTCACTCTAATACAAGTGATGTGATTTTAAGGCCACATGCTTGAGGTCAAGGTCATGAAGCCTCATATTCACTCATAGCTCTGAGAGCCCTTCCAGCTTATTTATGAATCTCTGTGTATTATTGATAAGATTTAAACATGATCATGATTTTATTTTTGTTTAATCAGAAACAGCAATAACACCTCAAATATTCAAAAGTTTTTATTTCTACTTTTGCCAAGGGGGTCATGCCTTTGGTGGAATTTTCAGGGGATGTTCACGAGCCAGAAGTGATTACTTTTTGGTGGCGATCCAACCCCGGAAGAGATTCCAGGATATTTTTTTTTTTAAGATTTGTCAAAATTGCGCGATCGTGCAGGTTTACACATTTTCACAAAATATTCTGACCTGGTTCAGATCAAATTTGAAGGCAGAATTTGAACCACGTCAGTGCAAACAGGAGAGAAACTGAAATTAAAGTATCAGTCTCATTACACTGAAATAATCAAAACCAATACCAAAGTTGATCTTGACATTATCGATATTGTCGATATTTGATAGGTCAGCCCAACACTTTTGCCTAAAGGATGAGCTGATTGGGTTTGAGCCTCCTGTGTAATTCCTGTGCTATTGAACATAAAATACTGTGAGGACTATTGGTCAAACTTTGCACAAATGTCCAGTCTTGAATAAAGAAGAGGGGATTCAATTTTAACATTGATACTGGTTTGCTTAAAAATATTAGAATGTTTAACACATGTTGTGTTTGTCTTGGACAAGCATTTTATTTTTCACTGCTAACACTGGCTTCATCATTAACACCAGGCATTGTAAATATTTTAAACACATTTGTCAAGTTTCGTTTTTTAACTGCGGCCAAGCTTATAAAAAAATGAAATCAACTGAATGATCACCAAAGTTTGTCAAATCTTAGGGCATTTTGATCACTGAAACAGAAGGATGTCCAGCAGCAGGACTTTGTCTCATCCATCAACAGCCAACAGGGATCAAGTTTGAAAAATGGTCAAACGGATGTATGCCTTCCCCTGTTTCCTCAAAAGCATCAAAATGGCAGTTGAAAGAATAAAACTGGGCACACTGCTGGCTGTGTGCATCCATTATAAATCATGGTGAATCCACTCATTTTTGAGAGGAGGCTCTGCTACACAGGCTCTTTTGATGCACTTTCACCAAAAGAGGGTTCCTCTCCTAATATTGTCTTGTCATTGTTTACCCAAGTGTGGCGTCATGCAGTATTTATCCCGATGGCAGTGCTCTACCCACATACAGCCATCACTGTCATGCAGAGAGCTGCTGAAAGCTTTGCAGTTCACCAGTTTAACAGCTTTAGGAGTGTTCACACCCTGCCCTTACTTCGGCGCTCTTAAGGTATTTATCCAAAAAATAAAACTACCTAGAATTTCTCACCACGTAGGTGGCGATGCACATTTTAGAGGGTTGTGAAAGCCTTTTTTTTTGTTTTTGAGCAGGATAATCAGAGGTTGTGTTGGTGCTGCATGTCCAAAGCCTGTCTGGCAGGTGCAGGGAATCAAAGGAAGAGCGTAGCAAAAAAGGTTTCAGAGCGTAGGATCTTGGACAGAGCGGATCTAAGCTGGAAAATAAAGCATTTCCCGTCCTTCATTTCTAAGTTATCAGATGTCACTACAAAGCGCACATGAGAAAATGTCAGTATGTATTTCTGGTTGTGGGAGTGCAAGGATGGAATCAAGAGTGTGCGAGTGGGAAACAGGGAGAGAGAGAGAGAGAGGGGGGAGACAATGAGGGTGCTGGAGCATGGCGGTGGAGCAGCATTGTAGCAGACATGATTACGTGCCTTGATCTTTCCTATGGCAAGAACAAGACCTCAATCTCTCACTATCTCCCCTTTAATCAAATCCCTACCTTTTTTGCCTCCCTGCCACAAAACTGTCACCGGCTGAAAATAAGCCCTTTTCCTTATCAAAGAAGCCAAGGGTTCAATTGATTTCCAGGCTAGAAGATTTTTTATTCAGAAACTTTGACGCTCGCACACACACACAAAATCGTACGTACACATCCACACACAGATAGAGAAAACACCTGCAACCCCCCATCAGGCAAATTACTTCTGACTTTTAATTTATTTCGGCAGGAAATGGAAAGCTACATCCTAACCACAGTCAATAGGGGGGGACCAGGGAGGAGAGGTGTAATCAGGCGGCTCACCAACTCCAAGGCCTCCATCCTGTCACTTTTAATAGCCACTCAGACCACACAATCTGCTCGGCCTGATATGCTCACGCCATTCCCATAGCCCGAGCCGCAGCCATCTCCTCCGCCCCCCCACGTCCTCCGCCTTTTCCTCCTCCTTCTCTTCTTCCTTCATGTCCCTCCTAATAACAACTGAACATTTCTAACACTTCCCCGGCGCCTCACATGAAACAAATCACAGCCAAAGTGCTTTCTGCCCACCGTCTATCGCTGCTGAAGGTGGATCTAAACTTGGTACATGGAGATTGGCATGTTTCATTTACATTCAGAGTGCTTCTCCTGGATTAGACACAAGGAGAGATTGGATTTTAAG
Source organism: Cetoscarus ocellatus (assembly GCA_037902135.1). Classification (NCBI taxonomy): domain Eukaryota; kingdom Metazoa; phylum Chordata; class Actinopteri; order Labriformes; family Labridae; genus Cetoscarus; species Cetoscarus ocellatus. The sequence continues at coordinate 1,865,044 of JBAMNC010000361.1, forward strand.
TAACCAACACAGGCTCATGTCCAGTTTAGGGTTTGAGTGCAGTTGGCAGGGCAGAAGCATTAAGGCTAATGGCTTTTTTTGTTTGTTTTTGTTTCTCTTGCTAACATCATGGTTTCTTGCAGTAAAGCTAATTGACTTCAAGTTTTCAGACATGAAATATTGAAACATCCTCAACTAGAAAGCACTTAGGGAGCACAAACCTCAGCCAAAGTAGCTCACATATTGCTGTTACATCTATAAGCAATCGTTCCATGACAATGTTACCATTAAAATATGATTTCTTGTCCCTGAAAACCCACACGTAGCACTCAGAAACATTTTGATATCATTATTAGTTAGACAGTTATTTAGTAAAAAGAATCATTTGCTAATGGTGGTTATCTGGATCACCACCAAAATCTAATAATTTCTGAGTGGGGCCATTACCAATATCTCCCAAAAGTTTCAGCAAAATCAGTCGTTGTTGCGTAATCTTGCTAACAAACAGCCAAACAGGCAAACAGACAAACACACACTGGCAAAAACATAACCTCCTTTGCAGGGGTAATAATAGAGGACTCCAGCACTCTAGAACCCCAAGGATCACCGATACGTGTGAGCCTATAGGGGGTTTAGCTCCACCCTGTAGGGTTTGTTGGGTACGTTCTGCACCCGTCCAAGGGGTGCTGAAAAATGAGACAACGTGCGCCAGTTATTTTGGCACCTGTTATTCTTATGTAATTGTGGAAACACCTGTAATTGTGTACTGTGCTGAGCCGAACTGAACCAGACTGCTTGGTGGAAACGCACTATTGAGACCCTGATTCAAAGTAAATGCATAATCAAAATTCAAGTGTTTTTTTTTTTTTTTCTTTTTTTTTCTTTGTTAAACTGAGTCTGAGTACAATATGTTATATTCTGTAAACTACAGCCAGTTAAGGGTAAAAAAAAAAATCTTAGCTTTAATATGTAAAGAATTATATATGCTACCTCATGGGCTTATTAAGAAGCTAATATACACGGGAGAATTAACCTTATTGCCTTTATCCTTTTAACGGTAACAGCTATTTTGATCTAAGGGCCGGGATATTAGTCAGAATATTAGTCATACAGCTCACTGCATAAAATGGGCTTTTAAAAGCAAGCTATAAAAATGTTTGCAATACTAGTTTACACTTTCATTTAGTTTTTTTCACTTACATTTGACCTGAATATTGATATCAGATCCTATTATTATAGAAGGAACATAGATCTTATAGATTAGAGATCAGAGCTCAGGATTTTTGGAGAACAGTGATTGTGAACATATCCTCTTTCAGACATTGAATATGAAAACATGACCCTGAGTCAAGATGAAATATGCCTTTTCAAACAGGCTGTGCACAGCTTCCTTTCTGAGCTCTTTACAGTGATATGACCAAATGAAGATCTGCAGCAAAAGGACATTTTCCTGACAGAAAATTGACGTTAACAGCAGCAGCAACTCTACACAAAATAGTCTGACGTTAGGGGAAGGAGAATAGATGATCATGTCTCTTCACTGGCCCAGGTAATACATTTTGGTTACTTTTTATTAGTGATTTTAATGATAAAGACAAACATCTTTTTCTGGTCTCATAAACTTTACACAGAGTGACTTAGTATCTTCCTCTGCTCTCATGCACTCTCACAAGCGAAATATCACAGGTTTGAGGATGAGCGGGTTGCTGACTTGTGATGAACAATAAGGTAAACAGACACATCCAGGAACAGCCGGTGTGTCTGTGGTGACTCTGTACATAAAGGCTTTCCTTCATTTTTAAACAATTCAATGGCTGTCTTTGGTATGAACATGAGATATTGCAGGCCAATGCTGTTCACCTCACCTTAACACCTGCTCTGTTCTCCACGAGTTCACACTTCCTTAGGGCTTTATTTCATTTCTTCCGCTATTTCACCTCATGGCCTGTTTTTGCTCCCTTTGTCACCTCACAGGCTCATGTATTAAAGTCACTAATTGTGATTTAACTGAGCATTTATGTACTCACCATTGTTAGCTTGTTACCTGAGGATATAGCCTCAGGCGCCCTTGTGCTACACACACACAGCGCCCGTTCCAGTCTGTAATAAATGCTATCTGTGGATGAATTTCAAGCTTTCTCCTCTGTAAAATTACAAAAAAACCCTCACTTAAGTAAAATAGGAAAAAAGCCTCTGCTCTTTGCCAGAGTACCCACACGACAGAAAATTGGACGGATGCTTATTGCATTCGGGCCAGCAGGTGAATGAAGATTGGCTCGTCCTGAGTGTCCCTGGCTTACAGATCAAGTTTTATCTACAAGCCGTTTGCTTTTCCGCTGCCTAATGAAGCTCTCTGAGAGGAGATTAAATGGCAAGAGGGACAAAACAATAACCATTACCAGTCACCTTCATTTTGCTTCATCTGTTAACATAGTGGGCAGCTGCTGCTATGCGGCAGCCAACTCTCCATGCACTGCACACACTGATTCAAGAAGGCAGAAGGTGAACATGTTCTCATGATTGAAAGTGTCACAGAAATAACACAGGAAAGGTACTCTGCATGACGCGCTAGACAATCTCCTATTATTTACTCTATATGAAGGACAAGTTGTGTGACAGTCACTTAGTGCCAATTCAAATGCACATGAACTGTGTGCAGTATGAATTCATTTCTTTGAGGGGAAACATGGCACGATGCATCATCAATCCTTGTGCCTTCAAGCTGAAGTTCATGGAAAAGTTATATCAGCATTTTACACTCAGAAGAAATTCAGCCTGTTCCTGTACTATGCTTAGAAACTAACGTAGATTATTTTCTTCACAGTTAAAACAAAAAGCTTCATGAGGAAAAAAAACAACGAAACAGCTCATTGAGTAAAACTTGTCAAGGAGACCCTCAATCAAAACAATAACAAAAAATCACAAGTGGAGTGTGCCACACCATAAGCTCCATCTACAAAGCATTCTGCAACGTGAACCAGGATGTTCACCTCCAAACATACATTCAGTCATTCATCAAACAATCAATCAATATTTATAGATACACACATATACATATACATGCACATACATACATCTAGAAATGTATCCAGGCAGAGACAAAGGGACTAGGAATAAGAATTCATGATAGCAACAAACCCATGGACGCCCAAGCAATAAATCTGTCCTCATCACATTTGTATCTGCTGAATATGAATTTATTAAAGGTTAGCCCCTTGAGATGTGACATCTGGTTTTCAGAGGGTCCTCATGTCTATGTGGTTGTAAAGGTATTTATTATGGAGGTATGATCAATAACAACCACGGATAGAGAGGTCATTCTTATCAACTCTGCCAAGAAGATTATGTTTTCACCAGGGTCTGTCTGTCTGTTTGTCTGTTAGCAAGATTACGCAAAAACTACTGGATAGATTTACATGGAAATTTTGGTGTGTTTGGTCCAAGGAGGAAGCCAACACATTTTGGTGCTGATCCGATCCAGATTGATGTCCCAAAAAAAACACTGAAGTTTATAATGGCAAATCCCATTCATTTAAGTCATTATGGGAATTGTAGTTTATTTGCACTGACATCAACATTTTTCAAGCCTGTCTCCAAGGGCGTAGGTTTGATTTTGACATTGGTGGTGACATAAAAGTGCTCCAGAATTTCATTTTGACCCCCCCAGCTCAACATACCATCACCAAATGGTCAATTATTAACCACTCCTTTTTCAACAGAGATGAATGTATATGCAGTTAACTAGACATTCAATAAATGATAATGAGGGCTGTAGGGAAATTTAATCTTCCCTTCAAGCTTCCCTTGCAATGCCAGCGGAGGACTTCTGCTAACACAACGGCTAACAATAGCCTGGTGGATCGACACATTTTTTTCCTAATTTGTAACTGGAATGCTGATAACTCGGAAATCACGTCATTAACACTCCTCTCTTCCCAGTTCCGATGTAAATGGGACACAGCATTCTTCACATGGACAGACATGAGCAGACACTCGGCTGTCCAATCAGAGAGGAAAAGCCACTGCCGTAACTGAGCTGCTTGGAGGAGGTCTGCGCTCTCGGAGTGCTTTTCTAGTTAACATTTATAATAATTATAAACCATATAGAACTGATGTTGATGAATATAACAGCATCTAGTTGAAATGCCATTAGATTGGGTTTAACTGGTCTAAAAGTATGGTTTTTTGTTAAATGATGTCAGGTAAATCAAAGCACACACTTAACTTATTAAATACAGAACACATGTCTAGGTTGTCATATATGAGGTATGGCTGTTAAAAAAGAGACTGATGCTGTGACACAATTTAATTGAACAAAATCATTTTCAGTGTCCTTCTTTTTCGGGCTCATCCCCTTCTGCTGTAACACACCGCTGCATTCTACTTTTCCACTGATCAAATCAGTGCAGCAAGTCTTCTTCAGACAGTTGTCTCACCTCTCACGTTCTTTTCTCAAAACGTGTTGCTTTGAGCACAGATTGGTTTTAAGAAAAAGTCTCACAGTGCTAGATCAGGCGAACAGGGAGGGTGATCAAACACTATCATCTGCTTTTGCACTAGAAATTGTTTTAATGGGAGTACAGTGTGAGCTGGCTCATTGTCTTGATGAAGAATGAAATCATCTTTGCACAGCTCTCTTCTTTCTTCAGACTTTTTCTCATTGTTCTTGAACCCTTTTTGTGATAGTGCGAATTAACTGTTGACCCTCCTGGAACCTCCAAAAGTATACTCTTAAGATTTTGGGCTTTCTTTCTTAAGCTTTCTTCATCCTAGGTTTAGGTGATGATGGTGATTTTCAATGCATTAACTGACATTTTGTGTCAGGATCATATGGAGGATCCAAGTTTAATTGTTTGTAATCACTCCAAAATGTCTCCAAAATTTGCTTGTGTTTTTCTTTTTGATTAGGAATCAGAAGTTGTGGGACACGTTTGTCCAGCAAAGTTTACCAAACTGTCTCTTTATCATGGAGACCATTTTTGCTCTCACTCTCAGACTGAGTTGTCAATTATTTTCCAATGATTTGTTCATTTTTTTGGATGTTTTCATAAGTTTATGATGTGAATGCATGCTCAGGATGTGAAGGGGCATGGTCTTGGACATCCTCACTGCCTTCACAAAATCTTTTATGCTCTTCAAACACTCGTGCATGTGACAAGCGGTGTTCACCTAACTTAATGCACAAAAAGATTCAGCTGCTGTTTTGTTCAATTTTACCAAAAATATGAACTTAATTAATTGCTCAACTTTTAAGTTAATCATTTTCTGACACCTTAGCAACAACATGTGCAAACTGTAGCTAGCAGTGAATTGAAGACACCACTTATTGTAAACCTACAACAGTTGGGCATGAATATGCAACCTTTAATATCTAACGGTGTGACTGTGAACCACTTGAAGTCCTTCCATCAGTAATTTGGCAGTATAAGCCAATTGCTTTGGTGTTTCAAGCCCAATGCAGAGAAGAGACAGTGGAATGGATTCAGAGTTGTTGAAACATGACAAAAATTACCTCAGAGTTGACCTGTAAATCTATCAGAATGGACAGGGCCCATGTGGAGATGGGGGCCTTTAAGAGGCAAGAACTCTAGAGCATCTCAGACAGAGAGTACAGCACCATTAGAGGTTGTTTGTCAATGAAAACTAAATGATGTTTTGAACATTAGTGATTGAGAACATATTCATGCTCTGCGGTCATCAAAAGTAAAGCTATACGCCTGATTAAAGGCAAAATATGACCTCTTTTAAATGATGCTTTGAACTTGAAAAAGAAATACCTACTCCAGTTCAGACTCCCAGGGGTCTTAAGGGTCTTAAAGGTCAAAATATTTTTCCCTTGGTGTTTGAGTAGATTATAGATTCATGCTGTAACACTTGGATGATCACACGCAGTACTTTGCCTTCTTCATCCGCACATTGTCTTTGCCCCTCAGATGAGACGAGACTTTAACCTTGTGTGAAGACAAATTTACATCCAACATCCAAGTGTCATCCCGTTTCAATCAATTGGCTCTTTTTACAAAGAGATCTTAAACAGCTTTTAACCGGCTTCCAAATAGAACACTCACTGATACTAGATCCAGTCTGCTGGCAAAAACTGGCTCTGAAATCCAAGATGTTAAGATCTCCATTGAAAATGTGTGAACTCATCAGTCTCTCAATGGGTTTCTTCCTCTTCCTTTGAACGCGGAGGGCCGGGATCGATCATCCATTATTCTTGAATTTCATTATGTGGGAAGAACAGTATCAGTAAACAACATAATACAAAGTTTACAGCACAATAGGAGGAAGAAAATAGCCACCAGAAAGTCCCTTTGTTGATGTATGCATTGGAGCTCTGTGTTCATTAAAGCAGGGACTTTATTTAAGGAACAAAAAAAATTTATCTAACTCTGCCCTGAGGAGAGAAATACAAGACAAATGAGAAAAACAACAGGATGCATTACAACTATTACAAATAACTACAGTAAAGCATGTATCCTTAACCAAGAGACAATATTGTAATTATCCCTCTATGGGAGCTATTGAATAAGATTCGCTATAGAATATACTCAGCTTGAAAAATCTCCTTTGATATGCTTTAGAACAGTGTTATAACTTTACTTTTAAGAGGTAGACAAAAATCTGCTAATGCATATTTTTAATGACAAAGGAAGAGTTTTTAATACGAAACAGAAGGCGAATTCAGCTGAAAACAGCCCGAGGGTGCCTCTCAAATAAAAATAAACATTACCAAAAGAGAACAATAAAACTTGAGTTGTGCAGTATCAGACTTCCTGTAAGGATATAAAAATGGAAATTAACTAACTTGTCTCTCAGTCAAACAAAAGAAACATATGATTAACAAACAGGAGTTGAATCAGTGGCCTGTACTAGGTCATACTAGCAAAAGAAAGGACAAGGGTTCAGGCACATGGGCATTCAGTATATCACTCAGTCTGTGATAGGTTCAAGGTTCCATTGGCATGCAGATGTAGAAAACAAACTACATGCTGACTGACTGTGTGATTTTGTGTTTCATTCATTACAGAATCAATCAAATCGGCCAAATGGTAGCTGGCAGGGGGTGGGATTAGGGGCACATTCCTGTGTGTTAGCCACAACCTGGCACCTTTATTTTAAGACATCAACATAGGTTGTGCCCGTGTTGGACGTAATAATGTCTTAAACCATGCAATCGAACGAGCAGGGTCTTACATCAACATCAGCCAGCTTGCAGGTGGATGTCAGAAGCGGCCAGTACCACAAAGAGTCTCACAAGCCCTTGTAGAGTTTTTTTTTTTTTTTTTTTACAGTATCAAGTAGCACTTTGTGATGATGCGCTGCCGTGAAAAGGCATGGGTCAGTTTTGACCCATGCCTTAAATCAACTGTAAATTACACTAAAAACAACTCTCTATCACACATTTTTTCCCTTATCTATTGGTTACCTTGTCAGGCTTCATTATCCATTAAAATATTGGTTTAATATCTTTTGGTGTGGGCCTTTTGTTGTCTGTATACCCTTTGATTTCAATAAAAAAAAGTAAATTCACCTCAAGAGAATCATATTAATAAATAAGATGTTGTATTGTATCACTATTACTACGGGGTGTTAGAACACTTATTGTAGAGGTTTATGTATATACATTTTTCCATTCTAATATTATCAACTACAGTAACATGGTGTGAAGGGTCATTTTCGACCCATATATACTGTATTTACCTAAAGGAAAAGGCAAAACAGTATTTTTTAGCAAGAGAATTTTATGAGCATAACTATTTGTGAACATTTATGAACATTTATCTGTTTATCTTCACAGATGCACGATGATTTCAGTTTTGGCTCTAATTATTGCATTATAATCTTATTTTTATAACTGGGTCAAAACCGACCCTAACAACACAGATGACATTATTTCAACAGAGCACTTATAATTTATTGTTCTTATTTTTCTTGTCTTTATTTTATTTAAATAGAGGTTCCTGACAAAGTCAAAAAGCCTTGATGCAATAAGATATTAAGTGGTTCTTTTATGCATTTAAAACCTAAAACGGGTAGGTACCAACCCTTACACAGGAGGAAGGTTAATGTGAGCTCTGCAGTCATTTTTGGGTATTTGATTTTGCTTCCACATTAAAATGAGCCAGCTGTAACATTACTAAAAAGAGCATCTCCGAGTTTGCTTCTGTTTTAAATCAAAGCTGCAGTATGCTTTTTATTTTTTGGATCACTGGCTCCAAAATCATATGATTTGAGCTGTCCTGGATACTTTTAGACATGTGTGTCCCCTCCTGGCTTTGTATTCAGCTACCAGAAAGTCTAGCAAGGGACGCAGGACTTTTCAGCCAATCAGGGCTCTGATTGCCCCACGAGCGGCTGAAATGAGTTTCCTCCGCAGGGTGTCTGCACTCTCCCTTAGAGATGGGGTGGGAAGCTTGGTCATCTGAGTAGAGCTGCTGCTCCTCTGTGTTGAAAGGTGCCAGATAAGGTGGCTCGAGCATCTAATCAGGATGTCCCCTGGACGTCTCCCTGGTGAGGTGTTCGGGGCATGTCCCACCAGTAGGAGACCTCAGGGAAGACCCAGGACACGCTGGAGGGACTGCGTCTCTCAGTTGGCCTGAGAATGCCTTTGGATCCCCCAGAAAGAGCTGGACGAAGTGGCCGAGGAGAGGGAAGTCCGGGCTTCTCTGCTTAGGCTGCTGCTCTCACGACCCGACCCTGGATAAGAGGAAGGAGACGGTCCAGTATGACCTCCATTGGCTGCTCTACTGAGGGACGTGCGTGCATATACGCTTGCTGAGAAATGTAAATGAAGAGGTTCTTGTCAGCAAAGTTGCTATACCGGCATTGCCAACGACTGCCTACACATGTCAACAAAAGGAAAGGAAGACTCAATGGCCTGAGAAATAAGATGAGGGTAAACATCAGTGTGGCATTTGATCAGAAGAAACAAATGTACGATTGCATCAGTCTGAAGCAGGACCAAGAGTTGGCAGTGCTTCTAATGAATCAGTAATCTGTGAACGTATTTTCCCTGTTATATCTGAATGTGCTTCCATTGTTGATTATCGCATGGTAGTTTGTAAGAGGGCGCCATTTGTGGCTCTTTTGACTCTCTCATGCAAATGCATAAGCATAATGCTAGTGGTAGCTATAGGCATACTGCCTCAGCTTAAAATGGTAGTTGAAATGGAAGTTGTTTACCAGTTGTCTTATGGTCCTTGAAAACGTACATTTTCTCGTGCCATGTGGTCCAGTTGTGCTGTTCTTAAAACATGGAAGCAGGTGTTATGGGGCTAAACTTAAAGTACTAATGTAGCCCATGCTAATGACTGTTCACCAGTGTTGGGAGCAACAACATGAAAAATAACAGCATTACTAACAGCGTTATTGTTTTCCACTAACGGGTAATCTAATTAATTACTATTCCAAGCGTTATGACACCGTTACAGGCAGTGAAATGTGGTGCATTATTACACACCGATGTAAAGCAGCTTACAGCCACACAAGAGGACTAGATGGAAGAGTTGCCATCTTTTGGGCTTGTTCCAAAAGTGCAGTTGCTCATTTGGGCTTGTTGTGCCCCCAAACCCAGGAGGGATCTGATTCACACTCTACTACCAATATAAACTCAATTCAGAAGTTACACAAACAATTTTGTCCCTCTCTAAACACAAATATAAATTTTACTGTAAATAGAAGGGCAAAAATAATGTTTCAACCAAAAGAAATCCTTATAGTCAGCAATAAATTTATTTCTAATGTAGCTATTATTGTTTTCACCATAATAAAGCTGTAGAGGGTCAACATAAAACTTAGATAAAAGCAGGACTATGTCTGTTTGGTTACAGAAATCAAGGTTAGACGGTCTGTTTAGTGATAATAGAGTTCTAAATAACAGAACCCTCTCCCTTTACTTCTGTATAATGACAATGATGTTCCACCTCCAAACATAAGGATGTTGATTAAGTAAAAGAGACAAATAAGAAAAATGTCACTGTGAAATTGAAATGTAATGTGGATGAAAATTTAAACACACTTCATGTAGATTTCTCTTTAAAAGAAAAACTAATATATCTCATTAGAAAAAAAACAATAGAAGGAGAATGCTTGTTTGGGCTTGTTTTTATCGACCTGGTTGCTTATTTCAGTAGAAAATCTGACAACAATGCTAGATTCAACAATGGCAAGTCTCTAGCGTTCTGTGGAGTTTAAACTGGCATTTTCAGGATGGAAGTACAGGCACTACTTCAACGTCACGGATGTAAAAGGCAAGAACATACATGTGAAGTGTACAGTGTGTCCCGGAGCAAAGTGTTTGTCCATTGTAACTCTTAAAAGCTAGTTACAGGAGTAATTCCATTAGTAATTGAATTACTTGTTTGGAAAGGAACCTGTAACTATATCTAATTACTGTTTAGAAGTAATTTGCCCAACACTGCTGTTCACAAGAGCAAACGTAAGGGAATGTAAGGGGAGAGGCATTGCTTCGAGTGCATAAAGGGAAAGGAGAAGGGAGTAGAGTCGCTTCTGCTGCAGTCTCATCCAAATACATGCCCCAGCTTTAATATATGTTTGTTAATAAAGATTAAATTATGAAGAGGAAGGTATTATTCATTGGTGTAGAGGTGGAGAGATGAGTGAGCGGCGTTGGCTAGAGATATTATACAATGTAATCTTGCTGAACAAAAACTGCGGTTTTCACTATCATCCTATTTAAGGTTTGATCAGGCGATGATGGGAGCCAACCATAGTCCCCCAAAATCTGAACTGCCACCCTGACATCATTCATTTAATGCTTGAAAGCAACATCCCAGTCATCTTTGTAATTCTTTGAATGTGGCCTGAATCTGGACACCCCTGCCTGAGGGGATTTTTGACCAGTCAAGCAATTTGGAGTAAATTTTATTCATTCTTTTGTACAAATAGATAAGAAAATGAGAACCAAAGAACTTCTGAGCATTTCAATGTGCAGAGATATGAGTGCAGTTTCATGTTATCTGCAGGTAATTGGAGTTTGCCATGTGATAAATAAGCAGCACACACACATTATTAACAGCGTGCTGATTTATTGTTTTCTGCTTTCTGTTATTCTCTGCTGCTTAGTGGTTGATGAATGAGGCTTTTACATCAGTGTAAACATTTTTTTTTTTTTAAAGGAAAATTTCTAATAATGACATTTAATGACTCCATACGTCTGAAACAGCTCGTGTCCCTCATTGGTTTCATCAGTGAGATTAATATTACCAACAATAAAAGGCATTTATGCTGATGTATCGAGTGTGTAATTAGAAATATTTTTCATCAGCTGGAATGATATTTGTAAATAGTTTTTGTTAATGTGGACCTTTAATTTAAGTGTTAGGCTTCATTAGCACTTTAGTTAATGCATGATGGATTTGTCTTTGTTTATTGCTGTAATTTGGTTGTAAATGGAATAAAGTGGTGTTCTGTTTTCGTTTCTAACACTGTGTCTTTTTTACAATCTAAAGTGTTTCCAAACCAGGGACAGAGTCAAGATTTGGGTCCCCTTTCTGCTATCAGTCAACCCTGTGATCTCCATTGACTCTAGGTGATAGATTAATAGTGAAATATGCCTTTATCTTCTATCACCAGAAGTCCTCCCTCAGGTAAAACTTCTACATGCCTCAGTGACATCATCTACTGGTCTCTGGAGAGATGTTCTGAAGCCAAACATAATGGTAGCCATGATGGAAATGCTCTCCACTAACATTTAAGTACAAATCTTTTTACCGTTAATTGGACAGTTTAGTTCTTTTTTAAGAGTGTTGCATTTGATTCAAATTTAAAGTATTTACATTCGCTATAGCTCTGTCCCTGTGCAGAGAAAAATGGTATTGGAGTTAAGGTGTAAAGTGACCCCAATGTGGAAAAGAAAAATTGATTACTATTCGTTTCACAGTCTATTTGACAATCATTGTGTGTCATGCCGGTAAAGAGGTTGCTCAAGCTGTGATGAGGGTGTTTAGAAATTCTGCTTTGACAAAACGTTCTTATTTACAGCAATAACATGTGCCTAACTGACAAGAGGCAAAGAAAATGGCATATAAAGGTTTAATATAAACAGCAATTATGAAACCATTATTTAAGCTTGTGTACATCTGTCAATCAATCAAACTTTCTTTATATAAGACATTTTATAAAAATGTAGTAGTAACTCAAAGTGCTTATATGGAGACAGAAAAAGTGACTGACACATGACTGAAAAATAGTGATGAAAATAATCGGGAATTCTTATTTTTTACAACAGCTTAGTACAAAAACACTCAGCAGAGGTCCATTTACTATTATGTTTAATAATAAAAGGTTCAATGTCAAGACGGATTAGGTGACCAACGCACGGCGGAAAAGCTAAAGTGCGTAGCAATTAAATCAAGATGGTTGAGAAAAAATAAGAGAAAGACACTAAGGACAAATACATTGAAACATGTTAAAAAGATTCAAAGAAAATCTAAAATGTTTTATGTTAAAAGATAAAAACTATATGACCATGACAAGAAATACAAATAAATATTAAAGCATGTAATTTAACAAATCAAATAAAAACATTTCAAACAAAAAGTTAACAGTTAATAATGACAAAAAAATAATAATTACAATGAAATATTTACTTTAACAAACGCCTAAAGAGGAGGACCCTCTTGAATACAAAATGCCACATCTCAAAGAGTTTAATCTCTAGTAAATCTATATTCAGCAGAGAGAAATACTGTATGATGAGGACAGATTTATGTTGTGGTCCATGGGTCCGCCACAGCTTTAAGCCTTACTTTAGTCCCTTTGTCTTTGCCCCTTTGGTGGATGGCTGTTCAGTCAGAGCAGACGTTTCTGCAGGAAAGTTTGCGGATCCTTTGATATACTTATAAACCATAATGTTCATCAAACTGGCAAATGAGTGAATACATTTGTATGGAAAATAAGACAAACAAAACCACTGACCCTGCTGCTCTGTTTATCACTAATGCACAAATATGAATAAAATAAAGTCTGGAAAAAACAGTATGAACTCATTGCAAGTTTATTTTCTCTTCCTACAAAATTAGTTAGATTTTTAATCACGTTGCACAAAAGCAGCAGCAGTATTAACTTTCCAAAGACACATTTTCTTTCTTAATAAAATAAAAAAGAAATAAATAAAGGTTGCAGTTCTAATAGGATATCGTTCATAATCATTAAACTCCCACTGAAATATCTGTGCAGACAAATTAAAGTATTTTTCTGTTTAGTGAATCTCCAGCCTTTAATCCTCCCACCTTCAGCTGACAGTGAAAACTAACTAACAAGCGCTACAACCCCCTTCATGTTCCCATGATGCACTCCAATACATATTAAACACATTAGGACGGTGACACCAGCGGGGTGCCATGTTTTTTTGTACATTAATAATAACATTTTGCGCCGCAGCACAGTACAGAGGAGAGATGACAAGGCTGTCTTGTTTCATATAGAGGAAAGGGTTTTACCCCCTGTTGTGGTGCCCTATCATCTCCATGTTATCTATTTATTCTTTCTTTCTTTCTCTGTCACTTTCAAACTCTTGTAATCTCTCCCGCTCGGCGTGTGCGGGTGGTGTGATGTTTCTCTTTCTCTCTGTCAGAAGTGGTCTCTGGAGTTCACACACGCAGAACGTTTCGGGCCTTTACGTCTCATTACTGACGGAGGATGAAAGTAAAAACAGCCCGGATCAAAACATCTGTTAATTGTGTAAAAGGGAGACAAACAATGGTATTTATTGGAGGGAGAAGCAGGTAGGGGTGCCCTCTCTATTTACACCCCACCTCTGCTGTCAGCAGCTCACAAGTAAATGCTATGCCTCTTTTTTCCCTCCCGTGTTTACTTGTTTACCTGCCTGTCTCTTTCTTTTTTCCTTAATGTGCAGTCTGAGTGGATTCCTCCACAGCTGCTCCAGGGGGAAAATGGAAGTTGCGTAGGCGCAGTGATACAGAGGTTTGTGTGTGTTTGTGTTCATAGAAATGATTGATATAAGCCTTTATTAAAAGTAAACCAGGCCTGAATTATTGTCTGCACTTCTGTTACAGCATTTCAGTTGTCTTTATCTTGTTGACTTTGTTTTTGTGGTTATCACTTTGGTTCATTGAAGCCTGAATAGCATAAAGCTCAGTGTTAGTTTTGATGTGCTGGAAATTTAAAGCAAACAGAAGATACCTTTAAAGGGATATGCCAACTTCTTTTTTTTTCTTTTTGCATACTGCCTCAGTCACGTGTCCATGACAAGCATGCACCATTCTTTCAAATGTGCGTGCAGTAATAAGAAACAGACGGCCAAAGCTCTCCAAACCACTAATTAGCTTAGCTCAAACACTGGGAGTTAATGGGTATTGTTAGCCTGACTTTGCCCACAGTCATCAGACAAACCCTTCAGCAACTCTAAATGGTCCTGTGTGCTTGTTGTAACTTGTTTTTTTACTACGTTATGTTACGTTATCTTCTACTATTGTCTTCTTCTACTCCTAAACTGAGGCTTGTTTTGTTGACCTACTAACAGGCTTGTCCACGGCTCTGTTTACTCCTTTCTGGGTGGAGTTTGCATGTTCTTCCCGTGCATGTATGGGTTCTCTTCGGGTACTCTGGCTTAGGTACGAGTAAGAGAATAAAGACTCCGTACAAACAAGCTCCAGGCTATGACACAGTAGTACAATATTACAAATATTGTTCATGTTTATGTTTAAAAATAAAAATCAAAAACTAAATGCAACTAGCAACTTTAAAAAGGCACAAATTCATTCATTTAGGCAAGAATGGCACAGATCAGCAGTTTCTGAAATAATCAGACCAGCCCATCCGGCACCAACAATCATGTCACGTTCAAAATCACTAAAACCACATTTCTTCCCCATTATGATGCTTGGTTTGAACCTCAGCAGGATGTCTTGACCATGTCTACTAACTTGCTGCCTGAAATGGCTGATGACAATGCTATGATTTTATGGCTCTATGGTTGTCTAACTGACAGAAGAGATCATGTAATCTAACCCAGATATAAGAATGAATGTGGATCTGGGTATTTTCAATCAGGTGTAACCAAACTTTATTTCTTTGCCATATACTCACATTTTCTATCTAACAAACTATATATGTATATATATATATATATATTTAAAAGATTCGGAAACTCTGTAAATCGTAGACTGTTTCAAGTTGTAAACCCCTTTTTCCTAAAATGTCACTGACCTCTTTCCTGTAAAATTATCACTGCGAGGTTGGTTTAACTTTACTGTTGGGCACTCAATGTCGGACTGTGTTTAACTTTTTGAGGAACTGAGCACAAGTTTAAATGGCAGCAAATGAAGAAGGATTAAAAGGGGGAAGTAGTTACCTCCGCCAAAGAGGTTATGTTTTCGCCAGGGTCTGTCTGTTTGTCTGTTTGCAAGATTACGCAAAAACTACTGGATGGATTTACATGAAAATTTTACCAGAGCTGTGGTTTGGTCCAAGGACGAATCCAATGCATTTTGGTGCTGATCCAATCCAGACTGACGTCACAAAAAAACATTGAAGTTTACAGTGAAGTCCCATAACTTAACACGATTGGTTACACGCTCTGGTTACACACAGAGTCAGGGCATGGCGAACAGCCAATCAGCAGTGAAAGCTGTACATGCAGTTCTATTCACAGACACAGCAAAGAGGAGGAAACATTTTGCCATTGGAGAAAGCGGCACTGTTCCTGGAGCCTTGGTTTCTAAGATAAATTGAGGCAGCAGACTCTCCTGAAATTGTAATAAACATCCCAGTCCTCTGCAACTCACAGCTACTAGTAACATCACTGTGAGCCCATTAACATTTTAGAAACATGCGCGGCAGCTCTGCTTGCTCGCAGTCCTTCAAGCTGTGCCTGTCAATCACTCGAAACAAGGTTGCTGATAATGTCAATATGGAAATAGTCCGTCATAGCAGAAGTCTGTGTGTGTGTGAGTGTAAAAAAACTAACCCCCAAACTCCACATAGAGTGAACGTGCAGCGCACCAAAGCGCCGTGGTTTTGCTCCAACCGAAAGGCTGGGGACATTGCCCACTGGAAGCGTCGCGGCGAGCACAACACCAACATCTGTACAAGCAGCAGCAAATTGGTTCAGTCAACAAGTTACAAGACCCACTACTAGCTAGGTCACTCTATTGGACGATAATTATATCAACAATAATCACACCTCTTGCAGATTGATATTTTTCATTCCACAATGTGCGTATTAAATAAATATAAGACTATAATGCTGGGTGGAAATCACAACTTATGGGTGGAACTGAGCTGCTTGGCAGAGGTCTCCGAGTACTTTTCTAGTTAACAATAGGACACCAGCTTTGTGAAGCTAGGCCAAAGAAGTAAATGTTGGCCAGAAGTAGGCACTAACATGTCAAATCAATCACAAAGGTCAGGCAGTCTGGCAGTCACTACAATTAAACTATAGATGAACCTGAGTGGGATGGAGGTGCAGCAGGTAGTGCGCGTGCCTCACAGCCAGAAGGCTGCTGGATCAGTCCCCTTGTTGGTCCGGGCCTTTCTGTGTGAAGTTTGCATGTTCTTCCGCAGCATGCTCGGGTCTTCTCCAGGCACTCCAAATTGCCCTTAGTTATGAATGCGAGAATGAATGGTTGTCAGGCAACCAGTTTAAGGTGTACTCTGCCTCTCGCCCAATGCCAGCTGGGATAGGCTCCAGGCCCCAGAAGGGATAAGCAGTGTGGATAATGGATGTGAAAATGTCAAGGCAAACTATGACCTGTTTAAAGGCAATATTTATGTGTGTTAGAATTGCTCAATGGTCTCATTTTAACTGAATTATAAAGAGCAGTTTGTCTCTATCGTATCCAGTTCATGATGAGTTATGTTATCTGCAAACAAAAATGACTATAACATTCATCATCAAGGCCAACGTGATTACAAAATTCTCAAAATTGGTTAAGCTTGAGTAAATTAAATTTTTAGTGTTTAGAAATGTTTATTTTAAGAGGCAGGGTGCAGTATAGGATATTAATCAGTTCACTGTTTTGATGTATTTGTGTAATATTTATTGTGCTTGTGTTTAGCTGTTTGTATTCTGATCAGCTTTATCCTCTGAAGTCTTTGAAGCCCAAAACTAAACACAAATATTTAACCATCAATCTAATAAACCTCATTTTGCTGCTTGACTAATCATGGCTGCTCCTGCACAAATACTATTTTCTCATCATCCTTTATTATCCACTAACAAAACTGACATTTTATAGCTGCATGAGCAGTATATCCCATTGATAAATACTAAGTGGCTGTGAGGCTTTGTGTAAGAGCAGCATTTTTCTCCTGTATTTTAAATGCATGACTGTGTTCGAGTGTTCTGATTTAACCTCATTTCATGGAACCAGCGTTTACAAGCCATTTCTTCTTTTGTTTGTCTTCCTCTGATTAAAGTGTGAGACAAACTATTTTACAGTCTTCAACCTGCTGCCTCTTTAAAATGTGGAAAATACACAATTATTTGCTTTGACAGACATCCATGTGCTGCTATAGCAAGTCTGCTGTTTGTAAAAAATACACCGCAACTGTGTATATTCTGCATATATATTTACATTTACATACATCCAAACCCTACATGAATCCACCATGAGTGCAGCACTGGGCCAACCTACAGTGTATCTATAGGAGGTTTACAATAACAGAAGCAGGTAAAAAACTTTGTTTAGCAGCTGGAAAACTTTGAGTGGAGCTGGTCTCATGTTGAACAGCCATCAACCAAAGCTGTAATGGGGTTGTGGGTGACGGAGGGGAGGTGGGCAGAGAGAAAGAGACTGAAGTAAGAAATCAACGTAGTGACACCAAGAACCAAGAACCAAGATTTAGAGAGCACTGGATGAAGCCGTGAGGTTTCAGCCATTTCATTATCAAAGGAGCTTTTGGAACATTGTTGAGAACAATCCATGGACAGAGTAGAGACGGGACTCAAAGCCGTCCGACCAATAGATAGTTTTTGGCACCTCTGCATTGGCTTCATTTTCCAGCTATGAAGGTTGGAAAATATGAAGCTTGGTCATAGATCGACCTCACACCTAACAACCCCATCACAAGAACATACCCCAAATCCTGCATGACTCTAACCCCCAGTTTCCACATGGTCTGCCTGGGCAGCGCTCTGTAACAGTTTAATCTGTTGGTTTCCACAGCTCGATCCATCTCTGGCATGTTCCAGCAGCACAGCTCTGCGATGGTTCACCTGAAATACACAGCAAGTCTATCCTAAGTGGGAGCTGCTTCATACCGATGTCATTCTCTAAGAGGATTGACCCAAAACAGAAAAACAAACACTCAAGAGTTGTTGGGTACTTTCAAGATGCAGCATACGGGCTGAAAGATGTAGATAGCAAATCAACATCAGGCAGAAAATATGACCATCTCGTTATTTAACAATTACCTTGTGAGGTTGCAGTTGTCTTGTGGTCTTATGATCTTGTGTTTTCAGCTACTCTGCTTTGCAGAGGGCAAGGATGCATGGTGTCAGTCAGAGCAAAGCTGCAGCTGGGATGGGACACAACGCAGGTGGACTAAGTGGTTATTCCAGTCAAGGATTTTACTCTTACTTCAGAAATTTGTGACTTCTCTACCCAGACTCTTTTTGCTGTCCTGTCCATCTAAATAAAGACAAAATTCCCCCCCTAAAAAGACATCTAAGAAAAACAAAAAGACAAACTTGCAAACACAAACTGCATACGGGCTGAAAGAAGCACTGTTATGACCTACTTTGGTGCAGCAAATGAAACAAACATCTGAACAGATATGGACTACCTTTCTCTCCCGCAGCCATCGTGCTTAATGTTCACTGGTGTTGAGGGAGATGTGATTTTTCATCTACTGAGGTATTTTCCATGGTTTTAAATGCTGCAGGGATGAAAATTCCAACATTCCCCTGAGCTTTGACAAATGGGTTTGTAGTAAAAGCAGCAAAATAAAAGTTTGCCCATTTAAAGGCCTGAAAAATGGTCACCTAAACCTAAAAGGGTACTTAAAAGTTTTACCAACATTTATGCTTCAGAAAAGCTCTTACATTTTTTAAGCCTGCTCACTCATTTGTGTCTCAGACTGTAAACACTTCTGTGTCATATTGCTCTCTTTGCTGAGAGCTCAGAGATGAATGAACACTGCTCTATGAAAATAAATAAATGTGATCTGACTCGACCTTAGCTCCAGCCTGTCCCAGGGTCAGTTACAGGCTTACTTTGGCCCGAGTCCCTGGCACAGATTCCTGATGATGATATGCTGTAAAATGTGTTAATGCATATTCATTACCCCCTCATTTTCAGCCTGAGAACATTTCAGCCGTGCGACACAAACACACACACACACACCCACACACACACACATACAGATGAAGTACACAGTAACATGCACATATGCTTGCACACGCGTACACATGCCTGGTTGTGTTTGTTTACAAATAGGCACAAGCACACATGCACCAAATGCTAATACTTTGTGCCAACATGCTAATGCATCTGTGTCACATACAGTCACTCCTCACACAGAACCACACAGAGATGTTTTCAGTTGA
Organism: Cetoscarus ocellatus; assembly: GCA_037902135.1. Lineage (NCBI taxonomy): Eukaryota > Metazoa > Chordata > Actinopteri > Labriformes > Labridae > Cetoscarus > Cetoscarus ocellatus. The sequence continues at coordinate 1,884,560 of JBAMNC010000361.1, forward strand.
AAAATCTCTGATGACAGCAAATGACACATCACGAGACGTCATATCTTGTGTCTTCTGTTCCAGTTTTAAAGGGAGGTCTAAAATAAGATCAATTTTACAGAACATAGAGTGTTGATGTGACCAACATTAGCCAATATGCTTCAGCAAAGACTCCCTTTACATTTTGAAATAATTCACCACTCCTCCCAAGTTTGTCCCAAGGCTTACTGTGCCCTTTGAATTTGTATCGAGCCTTTTAGTAAGACTGCATTGTCTCTTTGTTTTCACATCAGAGCTGCAGTGTTTTTGTCCCTGGTAAAAAAGGGGATTTATCCGTGTAAGTAAGAGGAACTGCTGTAAATGTGCTCAACACCAGAATCATTTGAAACAAAGACAGAACTCAAAAGGGGACCATGGCCTTACATGCCCTCCATGTTTCTGCATACTAGTATTGTCTTTAGTAAGAGGGACTAAACAAACATATTTGTCTAAGTGCAGAAAACGTGTATTTTTGTTTCATTTCGTAACTTTTGGAAATTTAAGGTAATCCAGGAGCATTTTTCAATCAGTCACTCAATTAATCTTTATTTGTATAGCACCAAATCAAAATCACATATGTATAAACACATACTTCCAAACCCAACATGAATCTACCATGAGTACAGCACTGAGCCACAATGGAGCTGAGTTTCCACCACACAGTCCAGTTCAGTCCGGCTCGGAGCAGCATTTACTGGTGTTTCCACTGTCAGATAAGGAGAAAATGTACCCAAATAACTGACCCCTGCTCTCCCACTTTTAGGAACCCCTCTGAAGTGGTGCTGAGCATACCAAACCAACCTTCAAAGATGGAGCTGAAAGCGCAGCAGTCTGTTGATTGGTCACAAAATCGTCAATTGTTATGCAACAGCAGCAAAAACAAAAATACAAACCTGTTTAACCATGTTCAAACAATCGGTCTATTAAAGTGATTTGTTCACTGCTGTTGTTCTAAAGAATGTCCACAGAATACAGTGCTGGAGTGCTGGAGGTTGTCCATTGCTGCTCTTTGTTCACAATAACACTCTACTGCAGACCATTGCACAGAGTAATACGTAATCAGCATGACTCTGTCCCCTGCTCACATCCCCACCCTCATCTTCTAAAGCTGGCAGTAGAAACACAAACACGATCAGGGCTCCAAACCATACAGAACTGTATTGAACCAAACCAGACCATTCAGCAGAAATTAGGCATTGTGTCTTACTGTGTGTTCACAGCAAGCGCAAATTTCAGTTTGTCTTGTGCCGGACATACATTGAAAGTGAATGGGAAGACGCAAAGTTTTGCATGAACTAACACAAATTTTCGCATTAACGACATATTTCACCTCTTTCGCTGTAGTTATAAATACCCAACTTCTTCAAAAAATTTGCTAGCCAATCAGCATCAAGAGTGAACAGTGAATACGATGACATTGCATAGGAGGAAGTAAACAATGTTGCATGCCAGCATCAGAGGTCCTCTACACGGTTGTTTTAGTGTTCAGCGACCGAACCACAGAGAGGAGAAATGGGAAGAAAGTCTCTGGAGGGTTTTGAGCGTCCAGTAAGGTCAACTCATATTTATTTACCACTTTTCATGGGCTGTAGTGTAATTGAAGACCACCGACACAATGGCGAACTTCACAGAATAACTACTGGAGCAGCCACAAGAGAAAGAATAGAGGAGTGGGTCTGCGATCTTCACAGGAAAAAAAGACGAGTAAAGCCAGGCAGGTTTGGCAATAGGGGGCATCTCCCGCACATCGTGGTGAAGCTCTCCATGGCTCTGAAGGTTGTTATAGATCATCAAACGGATGTATTTCTATTTCAGACTTTTCTGAGACATTTAGTTTCTTGTTTCTGAAAACAAGAGAAAGACAGTGACTGTAGAGACATCCAGAATGGTTGATCATGGATTGAGAAGGTTTAAACATATGTTGTTGTGGCTGGGAGACAGGCCCCTTCTCTTGTCCCCTTGGGTCTAAGGGGTGAAAATTCACATCAATAAATATGATCTATATGAATGTGCGAATACCTTTGCAAAATTTAGTCTTGAGAAAGCACAATGCGATTATTCCATCAAGTTTGGTGTGAACATATATTTACAAGTTAAACAGTCAAAAAAACCCTCTGCTGAGCGAGAGTAAATCTTGAGCAGAAACAGAAAATGTTAGCAGATACTGCAGTAATAAGTTCATGTAGATGTATTTCATGTGGGTCCATGCTAAACCACAGCTACATTTGGATCCAGATCAAGATTCATAGGAAATGCCTTTGTGAAGGTATGTGATCTGTCTAGATGCATGCTGGATGTAAAGTTTTGCCAGACTATAACAATTCAGCTCTTGAACCAAGCAGCATGAATTCACTTTGCAGGGAGTACAGTGCTAATAACCACACATGGTGAACCCTTGTTTCCATTTGCATATGTGGCTGCTAGCTCTATAAATATATGGATGATGTCCTGTAGTGTCCGATGCTTGGGTGTGTATTTTGTTTAGTTTGAATAAAGTCCTTGTGGTCATTAGGAAAGGCCAATTCTACCTGTTTTCTGCCATTCAGCACTGATATGAGCATTCAGAGGGTGAACTGATTTATGTTGCTTGGTGGCAAATTAATTTGTGTCATGCTTGACTAAATGGATCAGCATGAAAATAGAAAACTTTTGTTGCAAGATTTATTTATCTGATATCTGAAAATCTGAGACATAAATTGGTTTTGATGACTTTCTTGGTAATGCAATAAAACAGGGGATAACAACGACTCAAGTGACAAACAAGCCAGAGCCTGACAGTGTGATGACAAATAATAACTTTTGGGATGTACACTACACACTTTTTTTTCTTTTATCTGTGTTTATCTATGTTTATCTATGTTTATTATTTTTTGTATTTTGGTTTCTCTTTTTGCTTTTAGCTTTATGTGTCACTGTTCTCTTCTTTCAGCCTCCTGGTCATTGTCACTCATAAAGGGGATAAAGGAGAAAGCTTTCTGGAACCCTGATTCATGAAAGGGCCTGTAAAGGTTAGTTAAAACACAGTCCATCCTAAATTTAGACCATGGTTTCTTATTATTTTAAACCCAACACCCATCATTTCCTATTAAAGCTGGAAAATACTGTGAAGCCCCTCCCCTTGAAATGGTACAATCCTTAGTTTTGTGATTCAGATCTCGTGGACTAAATGAAACTAAACTGTATTTAGCTGTTAATTGCACAGTCATGTTGCTGTGTTAAGCCATGTCAAAACCTGAAACAAGTTTTTAACTTTTCAGTTCCAAAGCTGGTCAGAAGCAGACCCAGGGGGTTAAAGTTCCCACAACTGTAGGTAATTATCCAACATTCGCATGTTGATATGTTTTTTAATTATTTTTTACGTTTGGACTTTCTATGTGTTCTTGAGTGACAGGAAAGTAGATAAAGTGGAGACTTGGGGAGAGGTTGTGGAATGATATGGGGTAAAGGGGCCAGAGGCCACATTTAAACCAGGCCAGCCACTCCAAGGACTACAGCCCCAAATCAAACCAGCCTTTCCTACACAATGATATTAAATGACATCTGAGAAGAACCCTCATGTCCTTTCAGGGGCAGAACCATTACTGTGAGTGGGCCTGCTCATAGTACGGGTGATGCAGGTGACAACTCCAGCTTGCCATGGCTCCAAGACCAGGCACGTGTGCACGATGTTTTGGCTGTCTCCTGCTGTCACAGCTTTGTCTTTCTTCCTATATTTCACCTGAATAAAGAGTCTCAGCAGACACAATAGATATCCTCACAAGTGACCTGATTCATTGAATATATGACTCTGGAAAGCAGGTGAGTTTGGAAACTGAGCTTTCACTTTAAAACAATCTCTCTATCCCTGGTTGTTACTGATTATACCACCAAAATAACTAGCTATACAACCACATTGAGAGAACACTCTTGAAAATGAGATGCCATATCTAAGGGGCTAGCCTGGGCATCCATGAATTTGTCACTTTCTTAATTTAGTCCCTTTATTTCTGCCCACCTCTCTGCCTGTGCACACTCACAACCCCAATGCCTTTGGTGGACGGCTGTTCAACATGAGTCTGGTTCTGCTCAAGATGTCCTACTGCTTAACAGAGCCCTTTTCTTTTTCATTGTTGGCTTTGGATGCATGTATTTGTATGTACATGTATATCTGTATTTTTGTATGTATAAATGCATATATGTAGATTAAGGCTTCAGCGTGCTCTTTTTAAAGTGTCTTGAATGAACATTTGTTATGTTTTGTCTATATTCAAGTATAGATTGATTGATTTTTTGATTCTCTAAGAAAAGCACAAATGGGGAGTGTTGTAAAGCTGTGTCTATATCGTCTCTAAAGTTATCTGCTGATGTGAACATCCATTTCTGCTGAATCAGATACGTATGTCCCTCCGTTCTTCATTTTCGTGTCTCTTTTTTGCCAAGATGCACTGGTAGCTCACACTAAATATAGGGAAGCCTCCAAATCATCTTACCTCCAAATCATCTTACCGAGCTCCAATCTACAATGATTGTGCAAAAAGGTGGCATGGCCCAATCAGAGTCTTCTAGAGCAGGAAGAGGTGGAAGCTACAAGCAGGCGTGACTAGTTGTACAGATTAGCTTAGATGTGAACAGCCTCAGTCACAGTTTTGTCCGTTCTGAAAACTAAAAGCACTTCTCAACTGAAAGGATATTTTCACTCCACTTCTGACATGTTTTGGCCAGAGTTTGCTCCACAGGTGACTCATGTGTTGTACTTTACACGGTAGTACCAGCCTACAACATTATCTAATTGGCCTGTCATGAATGTGATCAAAGATCATCCAGTCACATGCTATGTATTATTTAAAAGGTTCTGCCTTCCCCCACCACTTTTAATGCAGTTGCCCTGAAAGGCTATTGAAATATATTCTTTAAAGTATGTTGAACAGCCTATCTGGTGTGTCAGGTTTGATCAGGTAGGCTAAACGGCTTCTTTTTAAAAGGAGTGTGAAAACAACATTTTGGGAGAGAACCACAGTCTGCTGCCAAAGTTATTAGAGTCGGAAACAGATAATTTGGGCTATGTGCTGGGATAGAATGGATGCCATTCTTCCTGGAGTGACTGAACTTTAAATCCACTCTGAAGCTACTATTTTAAGATGCAAACGTTACATTTTGATGCTTTGGGATTGTCATACTGTGAGAGAAATGAATCTATACCACACTTACTGGAATAGCTTTTCGAAAATTTCTATCAGACCATAAATTTTGATGGCATAGCCTGAGGAAATTTGAGAATATCTCCATATTCATAGGGATTCATTGCCTATTCACCATGTCCTGTAAAAGTGTGCCAAATATTATGGCGACCATCCAGCAGTCATCATTGGATATCAGTCTGGATTTCAGTCAAGGACAAGCTGCTGATGTGTCTGAAGACCTAAAGATGGGAGCAGCAAATTGAATGCTTGAATTTGGCTTTTTTAAAGCAGGGGTTTTTCAAGAGAATCATTTCATTATAGGTAAAATGAAATTAAAATGCAATCAAAACAACCTAGATTAACAGAGCACTCAGAAGAGAGTCAAAATCAAACTCTACCACAGGATCGCATGTCAGTAAACAAGCCGATTTGCAGAATGTGGCTAATGTTAACAGTGCTAACACCACGAGAACAATTCTTACATATCTGTGGTGAATGTGTTTACTCATTGGTTTGAACAAATTGTTCTAAAATATGACCCCAAGAATCCTGCTTCAGTCATATTTATCAATCAAAATACTGCCAAACCATGCTGTTCATTCTAGGTGCTATCCTTACCACCCCTTAAGTGTATTTCATGTATATGTCTAGGTTAGAATATGACAGAATGGCAATAACCGTCAACTGGAGCCAGAGTCAAATTAGGTAAACCATGTCTGGACTGTGTCCCGAACTTTAAGAATAAAACAGTTAATTTGACTACAAACATTTATTCTGCTTGTTTTTTGCAACCCTAACTAATTGTCACTGATGTTTCTGTCCCATTATTCTGAATATGAATACAATATAACGAATGTAATACGAACAACTGATATAGCATGCACTGCTGTCTGTGGGACAGTAATCCTGAAGCTTATACTACAGCGACCAATGACAAATCACAATTCACACAAGGATGAATAGACAACAGCAACAAAATCAGAAAAAAAAGGAGTGGGGCAACAAATGTATGAAACTTAAAAAATAAAAATAAAAATAATATAAGTTGAGTAAAACACACCAAAAAGGGAACAAATGCATTTTTTTTAATTTAAGTATTTGTTGTTTGTTTTTCATTTGTTGCTGTTTCATGTTTGTTTTGATTTTTTTTCTATTCCAGTATTTATATTTGTGTTTTCCCTTTTGTTCATGTTTTTAAATTTTAGTTTGATGTGAATTTGTTTTGAACTTTTTGATGGCACTGTTGTTCTGAATTTGATTTGGTGTTGTCTTTTTCAACCAGTTGTGTTTTTAATTTAATGATTTTCTTTTTTTTAGTTGTTAATTTTTGTTTTCTTATTTGAGTTTTGTGCTTCCTATTTTTTGTGTGCTTTTATGTTGGTTCTGGGTTTTTTTTTTTATTAGTGTTGTTTCAGGTATGCTTGTGTTTTTTTCAGTTTGTTGTTTTTAATTTGGTGTTCTTTTTAAATTTAGTAAGCTTTTTTTATTTGTTGTTGTGATTCAATGATTGTGTTTCTGATTTGATGTTGTGTTCTTCAATTAGCTGTTGGTTTTTTTTGCTTTATTGTTTGTTGTTGTTAATTATAGTTTTTTATTTACTCTGTTTTTTTTGCTCAATTTGTTGTTAAATAATAAAGCATTGTGTTTTCTTTGTTCTTTTTGTGATGCTAATTTGTTGAACTAATTTCTCTGTGGTTTGAATTTGTATTAATCAGTCTTAAGTGTTTTTACCTTGATGGTTTTTTTTTGTTTTGTTTTATTTTGTGGTGTCTGAATTTTTTTTTTTTTTTCTAGCTTGTATTTTGTCATGATCATGCTTTTTTTCTGAGTGAAGTTACCAATTTTGTTCCTGTGTTTTGTCTCGTTTAGTAGTTCCTGTTTCATTTTGAAAATTCGCCTGTCTTTCCTTGTTTCAGTAAGTTTTGCTTCCTGTCTGGCTCTGTCACACCTGATCCCTGATTGTTCCTTCCCAGCTGTGTCTAATCACCCCCAATCACCTCATTTAAACCTCATGTCTTCCCCTGTCTTGTTGCCAGTTCGTCGTACTCTCTACTCTTCGTTCCAGCACTCATTCTTGTCACGTCTTGCAGGTAATAAACCTATTTTGTCTTAGATCTTGTCTTTAGCCTCATGATTTGGATACCTTTGCCTTCTTTGATTGATTTACTGTGTGCAAATCCTTGCCTGTTTACCCAAATAAACCGATTGCTGTTTTCAAACTGGAGAAGAATTGAGCATTTGTGTCATTTTCTGTGCCTCGTTCCTCAACATATTTAGCTTGTATTACATTTTATATTTCTGATTTTGTTATTTTTGTAGTTTTTATGTTCCTATTTGTTGTTGTGTTTTAGTTTTTTTTATGTTTTCTTGACTGCGGTGTTGTTTCTGTGTTTTTAAATTGTTTTAGAATTCTATTATTAATTGCATTTTTGCATTAGTGATTTTGAACTCCCTCACATGTGACTGGCTTCTTTTTGCTCTTTTTCCTGTGTACATGAGGTTGTTTTCCTGAATTCCTGCTTTGAATTGCACCTGTAGAAAAAGGATGAAAATCTGTTCAGATGTCAGCAAATGTTGCTTCACAGTATTCTTCTGTCTCATACACTTCTGTTTATGTTTATGTACTGATTCCTGTCTAAATAACATCCATCTGTTGATGTTTTGGGAACCTTTATCACACGGTGACTACATCTGCTTCTAAAACTTGACTTCACTCCCGTGTTATCCCCATCAGCGGAGTAAAAACTTTCCTTTAAATGTCATCCCTGCTCTCATTGTAATATTTTATGTCTCGGCTTTGCAGGTGCGCATCGTCTGTGCCAGGCCGAACAGGAGGAATACGCTTAGTGGTATTTAAAGCCGAGGTGCTCGTGTCATTTAGAAACCACGAGGCTCTGTCTGAGCCAGCCCTCAGAGAGCCACGGTGCAGGTGGATCATCTCTGCTCTCTCTCTCGTTCCCTCACTCCTTTCTCCACCGAGGCCCCGGCTGTCTGCTCCATGACTCTCTTTCGCTGTCAAGCCGAACAGAGTAATCCCTGCAGTAAAAGCCTTGCGCTAAAGGTTCACGCTTCCTCCTCTCTCTTGAAACCTGCAATACACGCGGTGTTGTGTGTCTCGGGTTTATTTTCTGGCTGTGAAAAGGAGCCCAGGTGCACTCTGGTTTCATCAAAGACTGGAACCAATTGAGGAAAAAAGTGAGGAAAAAATAAGAGAAAACAAAGCAAGAGAGTGGAGGAATGTAAGCAAAGTGAAGATGTGCTGTACATATTGATGTGTGTTGTTGGCAAAAGACAGGAACAGATTGGCTCTTTCTTTGGCAATAAAGATAATACTCTAAAAAGGCCCATCTGCCTTATTGAATTCCAACATCCCCACACACACACACACACACACACCCAAACACCCTATTAGACACACACACAGACACACAAAAACACACACATATGTTGCAGGGCTCCCACCCAGCTGTGCCTCCCATTCATAAATGTCACTGACTCTGTGCTCAGTATGATAAACTCCAAATGTGTCCATCAGTCGTCCATGAGCCAGCGATCAACGCACTGAATCAGAGCTTTGAGAGCACGACTTGTTTGTTTGTATGGCTGGTTGTGGAGCAGTGGTAGAGATCGCCATTTCTCATTGAGGAGGTTTGATTCCCAGCTCCTGCAGTCATATGTTGATGTGCCTTTGGGCATCTGATTAGTTACTAAGACTGGACTGATGGATACCTTACATACTGTAGCAGCATCTGCCATCAGTTTGTGACATACCATGTTTTTGTTTTTAGTTTTATACGCCCTTTAGTTTATTTGACATGCCTCCTCCCTGTGATAGAGCACCTCTGTGACCAAAACAAACAGTCCCCAGCATTAAGACCTCTCCTTCCCCCCTTTGCAGCACCAGTAGCTCCCTAAAACATCTAGTCCAACAACAGATCTACCATTGGGATGCTCAGTTTAAACCCATTTTCTCATGGAAGCAAGCCCACTGCTGAGCAGAGATGTTAGAATGAATGTAGAGTTGTTGACAATATGGTGCTAGCAGCGCTGAACTGACCAACTACCACAGAGTTGATCAGTTGACCAATCAGATCAGACAACGAGAGGAAGGAGGAAAGACAGAATACAGATAGATCAAAGGTACTCAGTACATGAAAATCCCCTTAAGTTTCAGGACAATTTAAAGATACTATTTTAAATTATGAAAGCTGAATAAATGGACCCAAGTTAAGACAATATATGGGCTCCTCAATTTCTCTTCTGGATGTTTGTAATGATTGATATTTATGTATTCATATATTTATTTACACACATGAATACAAACACAAGGCACATAAAAATGTAAAAGGAAAAAAAGGGGGAAAAAAATATGTAGGATTGGTAGAAGCCTGCAATTGGCTCAGATAAAACCGAGCCCAAAAAACAGAGAATATTGATATTAATTATTAAGATCAAATAGGCTAAGTTACAGAATAAAATAAGAGAGGTGTTCAGGTACAATAAAATGAAAATCTCACTAAGATGTAGATTACTGTCCCATTTATATTGGCTAGTCTGTCTTTGTAAACTGTCACTGACACAGAGGAGAAAATCAAATATACACGCAGTATTTGTTGCATAAGATGGCTGTCCAATAGTTGGTTTGAAAATTGATGAAGAGATGTTTTATAAAAGAGAACATGAAGAATTTGAACTTTGTATTATTGAAAAAAGGAAATTCTAAAACAAACAGGTGAATCTGAGTTTTGGTAACCTATAAACCAATACGCAGATTTGAAATATGTTAATGACGGCCCCTGTTTATATATTTAAAGAGGACTTAATCATATCTGGTCTCCCCGAGGTGACTGGACTGGCTTGTAAAAATCATTCAGATGTGGAGCACCTGGGCCCGCTGCTCCACCTTCTCTATACAGGCTGGCTTTCAGTGACCTGTGTCTCTCTCTCTGATCCCTGCTCTCCTCCTCCCAGCTCCACGCACATTTATTTAGTTTTCTTTGTCAGTGCACCTTCAACACCTTGCACCACATCATTTTCACACACGCACCACCCACACACTACTGATATTACAGACAATACATACTACATACTTGCATTTATTATTGGTTGGCTTCACTTTCATTTGTAATAAATTATTTTATCATTTTTGAAAACTCACTCCTCCCGTCTTTTTGTCATGGCCATTGAGCCAGGTTGTGACACAGTCAACAAATAAAGTTATGAAAATTAATGTCAAATTAGAAATTACTCCAAGCAAGCAAATAGCAAATTATTGTATAAATATATATGTATTAAAATGTGTGAATTATGTCAAATCATCCTAATATTCTAAATGGATATTTTAGTATTTTTGAAGGTGGGTTCTGTCAGGTACTTGACAGTCAGCAAAGTGGCTGAAGGGGCTCAAAGCAGTGCTACAACTCTAAGATACAGGTGAAGTGCACTGCAGTTGACAGGTACAGTTGTTTTGCATAAATGTATGGGTTTTACATTCCAATGAAACACAAAAATACATTTTACTGGATGTACAATTTTGCGGAAAATTTCACAGTGCTTCATTTTTTCTCCAGAGAGTCTGTGTGTTTGGCACTATTTTATGTTACAGCAAATGGCTATGTGTTCCTCCGCCTTTAACAGCAGATTAGTGGCATAATGCTCACAGGTACCACCAATCCAACTTAAAAATACTGACATATCCCTTCAACATGTCAGGATATGACCAGGGAGTTTTTAGTGTTGGACCCAGAAGCTCAAAGAACCAAGCAGGAGGAAAAATTGAACAGGTTTTATTGTAGACCGGGCTCCTGAGCACAAACACAGGTAAGTGAAACAGTACAAAAGGGCAGCGGTGGTGAGGGCTCGTGGAGACCTGGAAAAAAGGGAGCAGAGGAAGAGGATTAGTGTCCAGTATGTCAAACACACAGAAAACAGCAAGGCCTCGAAAGGCATAAGTACGCCCCTGGACGGGGAGAGAAGGCTGAGAGCCGAAACAGCGAGAGCTGCAGAATTTAGAGGACAAGACTAGCACAAACCCGAGGTGAAGTGTGCAATTCTGCCGTGCCGAAGTCATCACAGGAGCCGTCTTAAATAGTGGAGTTGATGAGGTGAACAGGAAACAGGTGCTGCAGCTGCCGAGCGGTGGACTCTGCCCAGGCAGGGAAAGGTGAGAGAGAGTCCGAGAGGGAGGGGGAGAGCAGTCTGGTGAGGATTCACTGAATCCTCACACAACATTCACAAACCAATCAAATCACATCATCAATTACCACAACATTGTTCAATTCAAGTGCAATTTTATCTTTTTTTTTTTTTTTAATTCACGCAAGTTTTTATCACCTTGACTTTTATCGGTTATTTTTGTTGCCTTCAACCTTAATAGAGGGACATGTAGGCTAGTCAGTGTGTTGAAGAAACGTCTAAACAAAGTGGCTTGCTAACATGAAAGGAAGTCATTGTCGATATGTTAAGTGTGAAGAACATCACCCAAACACCATTTTTTGTTTGTTTTCACCTAAAAGTCAACAAACCGAGCACTTGACAATATTTCTAATAATGTAGGACCTAGCTGATCTGAATTGCTGTGACTAATGTATTTACAGTAGAAATGCTCCTTACAACCCCGCTTAGAATGACTGAACTATCCCTTTAAAATGCAGACGCTGTTTGTTGGACACATGAGGCATCACTTGTATATTTAGAGATCTATGGTGACAGTTAATACATAACTGGAAAAAGGCGGTAAGGTTACCAACCTTTCCATTTTAGCCAGGGCGTCCCATTTTAACAAAAGTGGTTTGTTCCTTTTATATGGATGTTATTTGTCTGTCATGACAAGATCACTAATGTTGACAGGTTTTTATTCTAGTCCCAGACCTGTGGATAAATGTTTAACCCACCACAACAACATAAGATGAAACCAGCTACTCACTGTTATGTCAGCATCAGTTGGTTGCAAGATGTCGTTGGTTATATTTTCTGGCTCAGTTTAAACTATTCTGACACAAATTCCCCCTTCTGTCAAAGAAATCACCAGACACCCCTGTTTTGTGGTCAAGATACATCGCTGGTCTGTGTTGTCTTGATGCATTGTTTCTGTCATGTTATGTCTGATGGCTGGAGCACTGATGTAAATACTAAGGAGATGTTTGTGTTGCTGCTGACTGTCTTTTAAAGCTTGAAAGTTAATCTAATGCTACATAAGCAATAACCGTAAATGCACTTGAGCTGAAGTACCAAGCTTGTTTTTTTCCCCTAGAAATTCAATATGCAGAAAGCCGAGGTATTTATATTTAAAAGCAAGGAATAAACCATACCTGTCCTTAAGGATGTATTTCAGCTTATTTGCTCTGATTATTGTTTTTTTTTTTTTTTTTTTTTTTTAATTTTATTTTTCGCTTTAATAGGCATTTATGTTCCTGCATTAATTTCAATAAGGTACCATATGATGCACTTTAACAGTCAAAGGATATTTTAAACATACTGGGTGGTCTCTGTCTGTGTATTTAAGTGTTTGGGATAATATTAATGGAATCTGGAGCTTTTCAGACTTAAAATAATAATAAAAAAAACATCTTTAAAGCCTCAACATTAAACAAAAGGGATTTGGAATAAACAACATTTGAAGCAGGGTAGAGGAACTCAAAATAATCACAGTAAAATCATTTAGTGCATCAAACAACCCACAGCCTGTAGATTTGTTTCACTGATGGAGCCCATGCAGGAATAAGGTACTCAGATGGATAACAGAAGTTTGGGGTTTGGAATTTATTTGACAGTACAAGCATTTCAACTAATGAGTCTGCAACATGAATCTTGTATAACATGTTTAAAAAAGTAAAAAAAAAACATACTTAAATATATATTTATGCTTCAGGCCAGAGTGTTCAGAGGCTCTCATATAAAAACCTTCAACACAGCAAGATGAAAAAGGGCCCTTGGGTGTGTAGGCATTTACCCTGCCTACACAAAACACATGCATTTATTTTGATCCATTAACTGAACATGGAAGTCTATAATCCTGGGATACATATTCTAAAATAAGAGTTCCCAATGTACGTATATATGGGCCTAAATGATAAATTATTCAAACAAAGCTGTGTTTGCTGCCAAAAGAGAGAGCAATAAGAGTAATTCTCTGGAAAACATTGCCTTAAGTAGCTGCTTAGCTTCAAGCATGGGAGGGAAATACCAACTTGTGAGGTATTTCTCTGCAGACTGACCAGATAATAGTTAACTGGTATAAAATTTACCCCACAGATAGGGCACAGTGTGTAAAGGCAGGAGGCTGCACTGAAAGTTCACTCAATAGGACTAAAGGCGTGCTTCAGGGAAAGGCCGCCCATCAGGTGGGGGTATTGCTTTCTAGGGCCCAGAGTCATGGAGGGGCCCACATAGAGTAAGCAGAGACATTAAATTTACTCTTAACATTACTCTTCAATGCAACAAATACAGAGATTTGTATTTCTTATTTGATAAACAACAACTCTTAACATGCTGTCAGCCTTTATTTGTTGTAATATTGGTATTGTTGGTGGGCCTATGGAATCAGAATCTGACAAAATACTAATGCCAAAGATGAATCAGTCAGCCAAACTGTACAATAGGTAAGTAAACAGACAGGGTTTGTCAGGTTTTGGAAGCACGTGCTGGATCAGCACTTAACCATTCGACATTCCTGACAAATTCTCTGCACCCACAACAGTGTTAACCCTACTTCATTTGTAGGTGTTTACATATGTACGATAAAGTTAAAAGGCACAAGGGTGCAAATCCTGCACCCTGAGTCTCTGGAGGCATGGGACACCAACCTCTTTCAGCTGCTATAACTGGCAGCAGTGCCAGGAAGTCAGTTTGCATCTCCCCAGCTACCAAACCAAGTATGCCAAGAATGCTTCAGCTGGGACTTAAACCAGCCACCCTCCAGTCCCCAGCCTAAGCCCTGACAGACTGAGCGTCACAGCTGGGGTTTAACAGTGACAATAATGAAATACATAATTTTTAGTACATTGACAAAGATGCTCTGGCGTTGCTGAACTGTGGGTCCCTTCAATCAAGAAAATGCAGAGAAAAAACAACAAAAAAAGAAAATATTACAAAACCGTAAAACATCAGTTTTGTTGCCAGCATGTTAAGACATGCTGAAACCAGTTTCAGGCCCATTTATGAGGCCTTTTTGGGGCCTAGCCCTGCCTCAGGGGTTAGTCTCGATGCCACTCTGTCTACCATCAGAACATTGATCAATACTGGTCAAATATAAATTACATCTTTATGCTGTTGAATGTTTATATTGCTCAGAATCCACTCCATAAAAGCTCTTCTAGACAGACCCAGTTTTTAACTCAAAGAACTTTCTGGAACTACTACCTAGTGGCTATGGTGGTATACAACCTTCAGATGCAAAAGTGCAGCGGTGGGTGCAGGAGAAGGGCTGAGATGGTTACTGTGGTGATGACCATCGTATTAAGTTTACCCTCGAGTCCACATGTAGGTCAGAGTCAAATTAAACAAGAAAAATCCCCCAGTGCATTTTGACATTTTACAATTACAAGATTTAAGTTTGAAGTCACCTTGAACCTTGACATCCAAACTCAGATCAGGTCACCCTTAAGTCGAGATTTTGCAAAAATCCTCAAATATTCAATCTTTCAAGACATTTATCGCTAACTCTGTTTACACGTGAGTTTTTTATTCAGTCTGATTGAAGTCATTCAGATTGGAGTTTGCAAATTCACTGTTGACATGGACACAATCTGGTCATGACATGTGGGTACATGCATTAAATATTTAATCAGGATAAAAGCATCTGGGCAGAGTTTTCCCTAAGGTCTAAATCCAGAGACAGCAGAAGAGGAAGATGATCCAACTTATAGAAGTACAATTTTGGTCAGTATTAGTTTGGTATTAAAAAGCAGTGACAGCAGCTGATAATATGAACTTAGAAATTATGGACCTTAATGTGGCTCTGTTAATGAGTGTGTTAATTAAGTTTTTCTCGTTTGTGACATCCAAATAAATTAGGGATGATGCTCCACAGTGTGTTTGATACTCCATTAATATCTCAGTTTGTCCTTTAATGAAACAAACAAACAAACAAAGCTGTCCATCACTCTTCCCCCCCTCCCAAAGGAGCAGAAATTTTATTTCCCTCCTCTCACCAATGCTGCCACTGGGGACTTTGGGTGTCTCTGTTTTATTTTGAAATGAACCCCACTCATGTACTGCAAGTATTTTTCTCCAGCTCTCTCCAAATGAACTCAAAGCTCTGTGGTTAAATAAAAAAAAACCTCAGTTGGCAGCCTGTACACTGCACAGTTTGGAATAAGTGTTTACATGAACATCATTTGGAATAAAGATCTGCACAGACCACCCTCTCTTGTTCAGAAAGAAAGTTCCTGCTGAACAGTCCCTTTTGGATCAGAGTCTTCTAGTTGACATGTTTACAGAGCATATTTTTGATCTGATTAAACAAATATTCCACCAATTTTATGTCCATGTCATCACAGCTAATGGGCAAAAACCCAAATCGTCTTCACCTTTGACCCCAAAAATGTAACAAGTTCATCTTTTAGACATTTGTGCAAATTTTGACAGAAGTCCCCCCAGCTCTTGTTTTTCAAAATCAAATTTAAATAAAGAGTCTCTTTTAATTATGTAAAACAGTAACACAATGTCAATACTAAAGAGATCAAATGCAAATAAATCAATAACCCAACATAACTCAGCTTTTCAGAAGGACCGGCCCTTTCATTTGATTCGTCTTTCATTATAAACAAATTATTATTATTATTATTATTATTATTATTATTATCATCTCATGCTTTTCTTCATATATTTAAGGTTGCCAAAGCAGAGACAAAAATAAGGCAGAAATTCATAGTCTCAAATTTTTCCTAATTTTCAACATTTGGCAATGATGCTGTTAATGTGAGATTTTTTGTCCACGATAATAATGAGGTGAATATATAATATTGTGACAGCCCTACTTAAAATAATAATGAAATAATTCCTTCATCGGAGCAGACATTTGTGCAAAGTTCTAAGACAAACCTTAAAAAAAAGTTCAGATTAGCATTTCTGTGCTTCGAGTAAAAACAAGGAAACATAAACTGCACCTTTAAAATGTGATCTTCAAAATCACATCAGTCCATTCTTGTGTTGGCACAGACATTTGTGCAAAGTTTGAAGAAACACCTTTAAAATCTTCTTGACATCTTGCATTCAGACTAATGGCCCTGAAGAAAGGACAAAATGCCTCTGGCCCTTGCTACTTCCTGAATGGAGTTGTGCAAACAGAATATTTTAGACAAGCTGAGACTTCTATCTTTCTTTTGGTGGAAAAACTTTTAATACAGAAGCTGTGGTAGACATTGTCTGCCTTACAGATTCACCAGCTTTAGATTTCAATCAGTTCATCACATCCATGAGATGTTTTTTTTTGTAAAAGAAAAGGAATATTTATTTTTTTGCCTGGAGCCTGATATTCACAGCACTTTGAGAGTCACTTCACTTTATTAAAGCAGGGACACTGCTTATTCATCATGGTGGATTAATAAAAGGTGTCAATCTGCTTTACAGTGGAGTGAAAGAGCCGGGCTTTAGCCCTACATCCAATATGACACATCTGTACAACTGCCTTTCAGTCTTGATACACTCAAACCTTACTTTATCACCTCTCTGTCCCTTCTGTCTGAAGTACACAAGTCCAAGGCAGTCACCAGCTTCTCTGTGCACAGAAAGCTCTGTGCAACATTCTCCTTTTCAAATTGAGTTATTCATCAGCTGAGTTAAGTTTCTTCTCTATAGGATAAAAGGTTCCCTGGGTATTTGATATCATTTTCACCCTTTCAAACTCAAAGTCTAACAGTGAATAAAGGCTGGTAAGATAAGTTTAACAGAGTAATCTTAGTGCAAGCTTTGTCCTCAATCTGCTTCCGTCTCCTTGAACCAGTGCCGCTCGGTGATGTCATCTGGCTCTGCTGAAACAGACAGCACAAAGTCAGCCAAGCACGCCGCCACATCTGCTTTAATCTGAGCCTGCCTATCCAACACGCCACAATTATTCATGATGTTTGTGCTTATTTCCATAATGAAGGGGTTAATTATGCTCATGAGACGCCCCAACGGTCTTGTCTTGAGTGTCGGGGACACAGCTGTAGGTCTGCGAGGTAAATCATGCACTAAATGTGTCACCTAGAATTAGATCCATTTGGCCCGGGCTTACGGTGGGCTGTCGGGCCCGTGCAGCAGCTCCGCTCTGGCCAAGAAGGGAGCGGAGGGGTGAAGTGAAGGGGAGGGGGGGGATTTCATTCATTACCTACTGGCCCAGACAAGATGCAGCAAGTCAAGCAGAGCTCCCACCGTGTCCTGAAGATCAGCTGGACAATAAACTTTTATGCACCCATGAACAACAGGACTGTATTTCATGTTAAGTATACCATCCGAGGTGTTATGGCTGTGTTTTTTACTTTTACAGCATGGACTTGTTCATGTTAGAGGCACAGAAAGGATCAAATGGGAAACTTTTTAAGGTTGGCAGTTTAAATGTTTATCATCATTCAATGAATACTCTTTTTTTTGTTTGGCAGAATGGTAAGCAACCAGGCATGCTTTTGCTGGCCTGGGTTTGAATCCAGCCTGCACAGTGTACTCCCATGCTCTCTATCGCCACCTTTCACAAGCCTATTCACAAAACGTCCAAAAATAATATTAAAAATAAATAAAAGTCTTGGTAAAGACATACATTTGTGCATTTGAAGCTTGAAGTTTTATCACAGAAGACCTTGGTAGTTGGCCTAATTTTGGTGGTGAAAAGGTCTCCAAGTATTTCAGTTTGAAAATGATTGTGGACCCATATTTTAATGACTAGAGTGTGGTGTACTGCGGTTTGAAGCTTGTTGATCCTTATGTTGTTATTTTGATGATGCACATTCGCTTTCAGTGTAACATAGATCAAACCAATCAGTATTCACTCTCATTCCTTTAATTCTGGGTGCTCCAGGCAGCTGGCTTTGTAGCTGTTTTCACAGCAAGATTAGCTGTTTGGTCTGAATTTTGACTGAATTAATTGATTTGCGTCCTTTAATTAACTAAACTCAAAGATCATGCACAGAACACTATCAAATATTGTTACTGTTGGCCACAAACATTCATTTTCATGACTTTTTTGACTCTTTTTTTTTTTTTTTTTTTACATAAAACAGTGCAATTGGCCCCCTACCATGTTGGTGAGTGAGATTAATAAAATTTTAAACAAGTACCGTAATTCCTCGATTATAACACACACTTTTTTGCTTCTAAATAAGTTCTAACTTTGCGGGTGCGTATTATACACAAGTACAAGCATAATACTTAGAATATTTCGTCTTGCCAACATCGCGTTTGCTACACATCTGATACAAAAAAAAAAATTCTCTTTCTCTGCGAAAACACAGGCAAACACAGTGTGCTGCCATCTTGTAAGCAAGGGGATGCAAAATAGCTGTGCTGTGATAGCTGCTCTCTGATTGGTCAATACACTATGACTGAGCATGCTCGAGCAGAAATCAAGTAATTGCACGTGCGTGAAGCAAAAGGTGTTTCCACATCCGTTTGAGAGAGAAAATTGTGTATGGTATTTGGTGAGAAAATACTGAAATTTCATTGATATAACTTTGAATGACGATAATTTTTGAGTTGTCTGAGAGATTAAGTTTGGGGAAAACTGGGTGCGTGTAGTTTTTGAGTACAGTGTTTTCCAGGCAAAAATCATGAAAATATGGGGTGCGTGTTATAATCGAGTGCGTGTTTTAATGGAGAAATTACGGTAAAAGTACAAAAAATAATTTGTCATCAGGACCGTACGATATTCATCCATTCAATAGTGCAGTATCAGATTCTTCTGCATAAAAGTGAAACCTCATTAATTATTAAAAACTCCAGTTCAAATCACAAGATAAGGCAGGGTTATGTTTATGAGTATGTCTGTGGCACAGCCTGAAAATGCGCTTGGTAGGTAATCAGAAGGTTGCAAGTTCGAGCCCAGCTCCGGCTGTCACATGGCGATGTGTCCTTGGGTAAGATGCTTAACCTAATGTTGCTCCCACTGCTGTGTGTGTAAATGGGTATGAACAGGTGTGAATGTGTTAGTTAAAACTGATGGACTAATTACATAGGTAATCTAACCATCAGTAAGTGTATGTGAGAGTAAATGTGTATGAATGTGTAGGTGTGACCTGTGGTGTAAAACTGGTTTGAGTTGTCAAAGAGACTAGAAAAGCACCATATAAGCTCAAGTCCATTTCCCATTTACCATCTAAAATAGACCTGTTTACCATGTGTCGAATAACTCTTGACTTTAAGCACTTTCTTCTCTAATTTTCTCTTCAGGAATCCTCATCTCTGTTCTCTATTGCATGTATGAAATACACTGGACAGCCTGTTTCATTATCTGTGATCATAATTATCTGTGACATTTCATTATTATACATACAAATATTATAAATATAGCCCAGTGTTGTGTTAAAATCTGCACTCCTATGTGTGTTTTTCTTGTTTCTGGGAGTATTATGGGTATTACTGAAGTGACTGGAAATAGCACAGTGACGAGCGCTGCAAAAAAGTCAGTCTGTTTCTCAGCTCACTGTCCCTTTCTGACCTTTCAACTTAATCTATCTACAAATGCTCTGACATGTTATGGTAAATAAGTACTGCTGTGCATCAGATGTGAGTGAAAAAGCTCAGTAAAGTGTGTTTAGATCAGGTTGAAGGAGATCAAAGTTAGGAGCACACCAGTTTTGTGAATGACCACTCCTCATTTTCAAGAAAAACGCACTCTTGGGCTAGAACAGGAGCACATGATCATTTGCTATTTGCTAAATTACACCTGCATCAGGCAGAAATTAGGGAAGACACTTGAGCATCACACCAAAACATTAAGCTCCAGTTATATGGTAGGGTCCTATGTGTTAAAGTATTTTTTTATGTATGCTTGTAACTAGGAACATGTCTGAGTTTGTGGGAATGTGTAGGCAAACTTGGTCGCATTTAACTTATTGGTACGCATTTTTTTTTTTGTCATTATTTTGAAACCTCCAACAACAAAAAAAAGATGATAAAAACGGAAGAGCTGTAAAAAAATGTTGCTCAAGTTTCCTTTGAAAAGTCCCACAGATAAGTCAAAGGCAAGTGAGCAAATATTCCCTGGCAGCTGGAGGTCAAGAGCTCTTTGCTGCCAGCATCTCTCTTGTCCATATCTTTTGTGATAAGAGGCAGAGGACATCAAGAAAGAAACGGCGTTACATCAAACACTGCCACACAAGGAAAAGGGGGCTGCTCGACGGTGCTGTATCTCATTTATGTTCTGTGCTGCTTAATTGTGACGAACCACTCTTGATGAGTGTATTCTTGTCCAAGCTCTGATCTTAACATGCAACTGATCAACAATAAAAAAAAACTGCAAACAAGACATTCATCAGTCATTTTTTTAATGTATTGTTAAAAAGCACCGTATATATTTCAATTGAGATATTTAATATTTAAACCTTTATTTTTTTGGGGGGGGCGCTCAATCACTGCTTAGTGTCATGTAACTCCCCCTGAGAAATCCAAATATACACTTCAGAAAACCTTAAATGAGACACAACATATGATTTAACGAAGAGACTGGGCAAAACAAATGTGAAATAAAATTACAAAAAGTCATCCATTTACTCCTTGTACTTTCAGTGCACAGTCCATTGTCAAGCATCATCTAAGCGTTCACTATATACAAAATATGTTTTATCGGGACAAAGCATTGACAAGTGTAGGTCAAGCTTCCTTTGAAAAGTCCTACAGTCAATGCTTGAAGTCAAGTTCACAAATATTCCCCGACAGCTGAAGGTCAGCAGCTTTTTCCCACCAGCATTTACTTGTTTGTTTTTCATAATAAAAAAGGGCACAGTCATGGGATTCTCATACTGTCCAACGTTGTACACAGGCAATAGATACAGTCGGCAACAACTCAATCCCCCAGATCACATTACTGGGATAGCGTGGGTTTTAAAATATTCATCCTAATGCTCAAAAGCTATCACTTCCATCACAAACATCCCATAACACTGACATAAAGTGAACTATTTGGGTCTTTATGGTAAATTTAATAAGAAAAATAAACTACGAAAAAATGTGATCAGGTTGTTTTCTCAACTCTATAAGGCTGGATCATTAGTGCCAAACTATGGATACGTTTTCTACACATTTGAATTGGCTATAAAGAGAAAACTTTATATTTGCTAAGATACTTTTAGCAAGCTAAACGTCATATAAATATGAATCAAAAGGAATTGGGGACCTTAAGCAATTACACTGAGTTTAAAAATGGGTGAACATAACATTATGTAATCCATATGGATAATAATATTTTATTTTCAAGATCAGTATTTCATCTTTAGTGATTTGCTGTATTGCAGTATGAATAATGCATATAAATGTTTTGCTTTGTTTATTTTTTAGTGCTTTTTACCCCTTTTAAATCTAGATAAAGATATATTTTAAAGAGGAACTGTTAAATGTACCAATTTTTAAGTAGTTTATATTGTTTTAGAGTTAATAAGAAAACTTATGTTGCATTATGAGCATAATGCTCATTAAGGGACAGCAAAATGAACTATGAAAACTCAGTATTAAAAATCAAATATCAATGTTCAAATTATGATTTAAGACAGATAAATATCTGGATTTATAATCTGACAGACAATTCCCAAAAACTAGGTTATATATATTTTTTTTTTCCTTTATTTTTTTTCGTTGCTCAAAATGGAAATCAGGCTCAACTTCCATTATCGTGACGTTTTGTGGCCATTCTCCTTGAAGTTCAGTGTATATATTGGATACTACCTATTGGATACTACCACCAGGTGTTTAAATGCCTCTGCAAGGTATACAACTGACCTTCCTTTTGTTGGCACACTGATTTGTTCCCCAACAAACCACTCATGTGCGGAGAGCTCCGTAAGCATAATGTTTTGTGGTGAAATTGTAATCTTGATTATGTGACTTCAGCAGTGAAAATCACAAAGGAAAACATCCCTTCAATCAAAGTGAAAACATTTTCAAACTGATAATATTTGGAGCAGGAACAGTAAATGAAAATAATAAAGGGTATTGTTGGTGTGAACAGCCAATGTTAGATGACATCACTTAAGTCACCCACCAGTTATTTTTAATTATTTTAACAGATTCTTTAAGAGCTTAATTCAAACCCTGTGTTGATCAGGTCCTTTCTGTGTGGAATTTGCATGCATTGGTTTTCTCCAGGCATTCCAGCTTCTTCCCACAGATCAAAACCATTCCCATTAGGTTAATTGGTGACTCTAAAATTTCTCTTTGGTGTGGGTGAGTGTGTGAATGGTTGTCTGTATCTCTATGCGGTCCAGGGTGTGTCCTGTCTTAGGCACTAAGTCAGCTGATTCAGCAACCCTGAAAAGGGATAAGCGATGTGGGCAATGGATGGATGATAAAGACTTTTAACACACTACTGTCCTTTTGCCTTTGCCGTTTCACCTCGACCAAATGTAGCAAAAAAATAAATTAACTGAACATGAAAACATGTTGAAAACTGCAACAACAGATCTTGTCAAGCCTAGTTACAGTTACTAAGGAGGGTGGGGGTTGATCGAGGGTCACTTCCTGTAAATGGCCTGCCTTTTTTTTGGTAGGATGGAGTCACCTTTGGCCTTAATCAGTTGCCCTTAAGTCAATTTGTATAGCTTCATGCTATATTCCACAGAATGACGTTGTGCTTTTAAAATGTAACTGTTTATACCTGAGTCAGAGTGAGGGTGGGCAAAGTTCATTTGAAAATCTGTGATAAAACATGTGTTATGACACAAGATTTGGTTTGTATGTTTTTCTGGGTGTTCTAGTCAAGTATAGGTTGCATGTTAACTTCCTCCTGTTAGTATTTGAGCTCTCAGCATAGTGTGTGATAGTTGTGAAGTACAGACCCACTGCCACATTCAATGTGTCAATTGATTTCTTCAACGGTATGTTTTTCAATCAAATCAGCACTCACAGTTCATGCATTTAACATCCACAGCTTTCCTGTAACATAAGGTTGACACTCGATGAAGGGGAAAAGCTGTTAAAAATGTCATTGGCTGTCTGGTCTACATTATATAGCACAGTCTGTGAAGAGGCCACTTGTTTATGATTGAATATGTCAGCAGAAAGCATTTCAGAGGTAAAAATTAAAGTGTTATAAACATAATTCTACAGTAAGTATTGAAATTCATGTTAAGACAGCCTCAAGTAAAATTGTGTTAAATAAATATAAACACTGTAATACTTTTGCTGAAATTAATGTTTCTTATTACTCTGTTTATAAAATATATTTCTGCAGTTTCGAGTCTGCCTTGTTTGTAGGCTTGAAGGACAGACAGTGTTGTATTCTGTACCATTAAACAGCAAAATCCCTCTGTGCTAATACTTGTGCCTTTGGGTTTCATAAATGAATTATGGCTTGATTGGACATTATTCTGACTCTCTTTATGTACAGCATGTCATTATGTTTCCAGATTTCACTGCTTCTTAAAGACTAAATAATTCCTCATCCATAAAAATGAACAACACTCCCTGCTGTGATGAATAGAGTGTGATCAAAACAACCTCATGGCTGATGCTGAATTATAATGAGTGAAGGATGAAGTCTGAGTAAAAGGCAGCACAATACAAACAAAGAAAAAGAGACACTTCGTTCTTAAATAACGAATGTGTTGCATGATACAGCCGTACAGATTGGACAAAACTGTCAGTTCATTCAGCAGATAGATGCTTTTGTAGATCACATTAGACCTCATTTTATTCAACCACATTACCCTGAAAACTGAAGTGCTGTTCTTCACAAGTGTCAATAATTTTCCATAAACACAATGTATGATAATGACATCCGATTATTGTAAATGAGAAACTTTAAAATGGTCTAAAAACCTCATGGTTATATCCATGACCCCATGTGTGGATGTTGCTGTCCTCAATGTGTATGGTCTGAGTTAAAATTGAGCCTGTTGCTTGTGTTCTGTGTGTTATTCCTCGTCTAAAAGACTTTCATGTGCAGTCAAGTCAAGCTGTGGTGAGTTAAGGCCCATTGACAAGTCCAGTGCAGGTCACAGCCTGTAGAGCTGACACATTACCACAGAATAGACTGGTCAAACAATCAGAGCAAACTGGGTCCATGTAGCTAAGGGGGCTTTGTAATGGGGCAGGAGTGCAAACAGACAGACTGAGAGTAAAGGTATCAGGGCTCAGTATATGAAAGCTAATGGTCTTTGAATATTATAAATATAATAATATATACAAGATTACACAAAAACTACTGGATGGATTTTGCTGAAATTTTCAGGAGATGTTGGTAATGGCCCAACTTAAAAATGATTGGATTTTGGTGGTGATTCAGATAACCACCATTAGCGAACAATTGTTTTTGCTCATTAACTGTCTAACTAATTATGATATCAACATGATTCTGAGTGCTAGGCATGGGTTTTCGGGGTCAAGGACTCATATTATGATGGTAACTTTATCATGGAACTATTGCTTAAGATGTAACGTTAGCTACCTTGGCGGAGGTCTGTGCTCTCGAGTGCATTCTAGTATTTTTATTTTTTTTGTCGCTCAAAATACTGCTGAGCTGCTTTGAGCTAAACAATGCCCTTTCTCAAATACTTGTGTATTTCCTTGTCATTGTGCAACAATAGACCGAATAGCAAAGACGAGAATGTAGCCCCAACTATTGGTAGATGGTTATATTACACTGGATTTGACAGGCATTGCTTTGTCTGGAAAGTGCAGTTTGAAAAGAAACCACACCAATTCAAGACTGCATCAGTGTTGAAACTTCATCCCAATCAGCTGAACTTGTATCTTGTGTGTGTCTGTTTGTGTGTGTGTGTTTGTGTGGTTTGCCTGTTTTGCCACTGTAGGGCCACAGCCCCATGTGATATGCCTGGGCCAGATCTGGTTTGCCACTGTTGGACTAGAGCCACCACTGCCAAACCTGGGCCAGATCTGTTTTGCCAGTGTAGGACCAAAGCCACCTTTCCACATGCCTCAGGCCAGTGCTGACCCAGTGCCACCTGAGCCGGTGTCTTTCTGCTATTTGGGTTCATATTCCAAATCAAGCTTAGACAGAAGTTCATTTTGAACACCCCTGACTCTTTCACCCCTGCTTCCTACTTGATCCACTCTCCTGCCTTTCAAATAGAAGCAATAAAGCAGAAAATAAACATACTATTAAAAAAAGGACCTTTGACTATAAACTCCATATTTGATGACATTATGATGAAAATCTTGAATTAAATGAGGAGAAGGGATAAAAGTGTTACTTTCTTCTTTGTATCCTCGTTTTAGGGGCTTGTTTTGCTCATATTTGTGCCACAGAACAAAAGACTTAATATGTAAATCTTACAAACGCTTACCACTTTTAGAAGAAAAGCACACAGTTATTTAGAGCTTTGATTTTGTGGGAGCAGTAATTTAATTCCTCCCTCTGTGATCTTCCACAGTGTCAAAGGATTTCTCTGGTGTTTGTCATCAGACAAATGCTTAAGCTATATATCCTTGGAGGACTAACTTCATCCACTTCAATTTCCTTTAATTAGTCACAAACATAATTCAACTTATTTCTAAGCATCTTTGGACGACGGGGGACAAAATTATTTTTATGTGTTCAGAGGGTGAAAACTGCCAAAGATTAAGAGAAAACTCTGCCGATTAGCAGCCAATTTCAGCAGAGGTCTCTTACTTTGTTGTTTTACAGTCTATACCACAGCTGATGCATGTGAATTATCAAAAGATATATGAGCATACAAAACACAAGTTGTTGACATATTAATCAGTGAATGCTTCCAGGTACAGCCTACTTTTGATCTGAATAAATATGCGATAACCAGCTTGCAACACGGAACAGAGCATTTAACACTGTTGTTCCCTGCCAACACGCGAACACAGGAAAATCCCAGGCTGATTAAAATCAAATGAAAACGGGGAAGACATTGCCTAAAGCTAGTGGATGTACAATCACAACATTCTCCCGCTGTATTTGATTCATACCACGGGTCTGCTCAGCTGGAAACTATAAATAAAATGTAGGATTGGGGCTCATCGAGCATGCAAATGAGATGCACGCTGTAAAGCCTTACAGTTACTTAGTGATGTTTTGTTGCAGCAGTCACTGTGGCTCCTTGGTGTTTTCTCACTGAAAATTCAACTCCTTTATCACAAACAAATATAAAAGAAATGTTATCAGCACTTAATTTATTAGGCATCAGCTGTAATCCCCTTATGTGGATCCTCAGGGTTCATCAGAAGTCAAAAGGACTCTTAAATGACGCCGTCTATTGTGAAATTATAATCAGAAGTATTGAGCCCAGAGGATGTGACATATCACTCTTGACATATTACTTACATATGCTAAGGAAGAACATGGGGCCTACTAACTTTGACCTTTGACCTTCAAGATGTAAAAACTATATCCCTTTGTCAGGAAGTGAATTTTTAAGTTGTTGAAGGAAAGCCCTATAAGCATTCCAGAGATGTAACATTTAATAGCAAGGACGACAATGGGGCCCTGACCCTGGTCCAACAGCTTATCAGCTTATCCTTGAAACGGTGAAGAAAATAATTCAAAGTTTTGAATTATTGTGTGCCACTAGATTTTGGCTTGATATTAGGTGTGCTTTGAGGATAAAAAGTTTTAAAACCACTGCTCTAAGGACAGTAAGTAAATGTGTATATATATATATATATATATATATATATATATATATATATATATATATACACACATATATATATATATACACACACACACACACACACACCCTGGCTGATCAAGCCAGCAATCAGTTTATGCTATGAAAAAATAGGATTCAACTCATGATAGAAAAGCAAAGAAAATAATAACTTCATTTTTGTTTTCATATTTAATTATTATTATTTTTTTCTAATCAATTTATCAAACCCCCAGTTGCTTAAATTCAAGACAATATGTTTATGTGAAAATTAAATCATTATAAGGGATGTACATTCAATTGGCAAAAGGATTTTTAAAAAGCATAAGGTAAAACATTATGAGGCACTGTTCCAAAAGAGATAAAAAAAACTTAATCAAGCTGACAATAAAAAGGAGAATACATGTATCTCTCTTGCTGTATAAAAATATAATTCAGTTCTGTCTGTCAGTAATTAAGCATTATGGGTGGTTATAGTTCCTTTTAGGTTTATGCATAATATAACTCACTTTAAGTATGTTCAATAGCATAATAATGACTTATGGTCTTTACAAAACATTATAAAAGAACACGAGTGCTTGTAACTATGATTACACATCATTAAAAGAGCATTCTGGTAGTTCATAAACATGCTTATGATGTATTTATAGTGCATTATATAGAGGGCCTCAGAAAGTGTTACCAAAAAGTCTTCTTTAAGTGTTCTTGAGGCATGACATTCATGATCAAGTCTGACAGAAAGAACCTAATAGCATTTATGAAATACTGGGTCACAAGCAAATTATGAACATGAGGTACAATGACCATGACCTTTGAACTCCAAAATCCTATCAGTGCCCCTTTTGCATCAGAGTGGAAATGGATAACCTTTAATTAATCACTCTAAATGTTCTTGAGATATTTTAGCAAGAATAGAAAAATGTTGGGCAGCAATTTATTTTGTAAATCAATAGTTTCATTTTCACAATACAGATCTTTGTTTTTTCTGCATAAATTTGTCTGCATCATTTCTATCGCCCAAAAAAGAACTCAGTTTTGCTTTTTTGCCCTCTCAGGGCTCTGCAAACTCACTCACAGTTTCTCATTTTTGCCTCTTAATCTCTTTCTTCAGTGTGTGATAAATTCTGAAGATGGTCAGTTGTAGGCTGTCTGTGAATGTGTTTTCTCTCCAGTCAGATAATCAGCCGCCAGGGGAAAAGAAACCACAGGGTAAAAGCAAAGCTACAAGTGAAAAAGTTTTACAGTTTTACTTCTCAAAACAGAAAAGAACTAAGCTTCTGTCTCACATAAGCAATGATGTGTTCCTAATGTCGATATTAAGTATGATTTTGAAAACTGTCCTTCAGTGTTGAGGATAGGAACGGGAATCAAAAAACAATTCCAGTTGGGAATCAAACAATGCCCTTAAGCAAGGTACACACATAAAGATTATCAGGCTGTTTTTGTCCCGACTTTCCCCCTTTCTGATCAAAGATGGCAAACCTCAAGTTATCTTATGTCTTATAAGATTATTCTACAAGATTACCCTGTGGTCTGCGGTGTGTTAAGAGTGATTTTGTCCAGATAATCGGCTCTGAAAAGGGTTGGGGCCGACAATCATGAAAATTAAACTTGCTCAATATTTACAACCAAATATCTTCTTGTGTGGGGAAAGCCGATGACTTCCGAGTCATGTCGCCAGAATGTAGCGCGCTGACTGAGGAACCAGGAAGCAGGCGTAAATAAAAACAAGCATGAACATAAAATTTGGTGGACCTTAGGCTACGTTCACACTGCAATCAAAAGTGACCTGAATCTGATTTTTTGGCTCAAATGTGACCTGTATCTGATTTGTTTTTGACAGTGTGAACAGCACAAGTCACATTGAATCTGACATTTTCGAATCAGATTCAGGCCACTTTCAAATGTGGTACTGAATCAGATACGTATCTGATTTTCTTGAATGCGACCGCGGTCTGAACAGCCAAGTCGCATTCAATGCGACTTTGACGTCATTCTAGAGCAGGGGTCAGCAATTTACCTCGAG
This sequence comes from Cetoscarus ocellatus, assembly GCA_037902135.1. NCBI lineage: Eukaryota > Metazoa > Chordata > Actinopteri > Labriformes > Labridae > Cetoscarus > Cetoscarus ocellatus. The sequence continues at coordinate 1,913,506 of JBAMNC010000361.1, forward strand.
TTAGATTTTTTCAGAGTCACTTCATGGCCAAAACATAAGGAGACTTTGATAAAAAGACATGATTATTAAAAAGTTTATCCCATTTTTTCCTAAAATAAAGAGTTTTAGTTGATTTTCCCTCTACAAGCATGATTAAAAAAATGCATAAAGGGGGGAGTGACGAGAAAAAGTGAGAGAGCGCTGGTGCAATCGACTGATGTCTCCATTACATGCACAATAAACAATAAACGTGAATGAATCATACATCTTTAAACTGTTTGTGTTATGATAACTGATAAACTTAGTTTATTAACACTGCACCAACAGTTTTAATGAATTTATCAGGCTAAAATAACAGTTTACAGGACGCGGAAAGACACTGATGATCCACTGCTGACCATCTCATCCGTGCACATTTGTGCGCTACTGTGTGTTTCTACGAGACAGCGTCAGTCAGTGAACAGTCTGCTCCTGTCTGATCTGCTCTCAGACAAACTAAGAAACATCAGAACAGATGATAAAACTAAGTTTTTGCCTTTGTTCACCTATTCAGTGCGCTATGGCTCTGAGCTGTTTTTCTCTCCAGCAACAATCTCTCATCGGCAGGGGTCGACGGGAAAGAGCGGCCGCCTTTAGGTTCATAAGAAATAAATTATAGCCATAATTACTTTAATAAGAGCTCACTCAAGGTGAGCTGCTGTAACATCAGGTTCTGCGTTGTGAGAACAAACTTCTCCAGCATTGTGAAGCACATTTTTGGTCTCTCTGTGTTTGTTGCCCTCATCACACCGTTCTGTGCATGATGTCATTAATATTCAACTGAGCATGCGTGTCACTTCTGAAGCGTGAGCTGTTCACATCGCAGTCTGCAGACAGGCCACATTTAAAGGCGTAATCTGAACAGCCAAACAAAAAAATCAGATTTGAGCAATAAATCGGAATTGAGCATTAAGGGCTGCAGTGTGAACGTAGCCTTAGAAATGGAGGACCAGCTCACATGTTCATGCTGTCTCTAGGATTTTTTCCATAGTCTTTTCTTTTCTTTTAGTTCGGGATTTTTCCATCAAAAATAGTCCCAAGACCACCACCATTCCCTCTTCTCGTATGTTTGATGTGTTTTCCAGTTGTTGCTATGTTTCTTCTTTGTTTGTAGATCATGTTTGATAACGCAAGATTTCTGGCTTGGAGGACTAGTTTCTAGATTGGTGGTTGGACAGAATCGTTATGTGTGTGATGTGCTGTGTTGAGATTATTGGAGCACACCACACACAGTACAATCAAAACTGTTCAATGCCTGATTTTTTATCTTCATGTGCGAGGTCTCTAACAGATAAAAAAATCTCTTCAGATTTAGAAAATCCTAATGTGTGTATCCCGCTTTAAGGAATCAATATCGTTAGCACATGCAGTACTTTCTATTAGAGAGCATCAACAGCGCTCCTATATGGCTTTGCCCTATTCCTTTACAGTCTACGAACAAAAGAGCAGAATTTCATAATTTCAGTGTTAAATGTTGTTCTGTTCTGTGTTTTGACTTTGTTTCTGATCTGCAGTTGTGGTTATTGTAGGATGTGTGGTGAGACCACAAGTGATGTTTTTTGCATGACTGGTGACATTCCTCCCTGTCAGGGTCTGTTGAAGGCTGGCTTTGTTCTAATTAGTGAGTCTAAGTCACTGAATAATTCAAGAGTTTGTGGGGGGAAAACTGGATGTCCCAAATGATTCTGTGTGTAGACGAGTCCTCGAGCAGGTCACAGAACATTACATGTTGGTTAAAAAGCAACCAACAGTTAGCATCAAACACAACCAAATGAATTATGTGAATCACGTGAGTCAAGGTTAAATTATTCCTTTGTGTTCATGTTTGTGAGTCGATCAAAAGTCCAGACAACAAGCAGCAGCACAGATTATGAGGGATGGAAGGCTTTTCCCTTTAAGTTCACTGCTTTTTAAGTCAAAACATCAAAGAGAAAACAAAGGAAAATGTGGAGCTACAAGGTCCTCCCATGACAACAGCACTGATAAATATTTAATACTGTCAATCACTACCAACCACTTCCCTCGGATAACACATTGTACTCTCTTAGTTTAGCTTCAGAAGCACTTAAAACCTGCTTCTGAGCCATATAACCTTGTTTCTGTAGTTACCTTGAGGACTTTGTACAAAGTAAGAGAAAGCTGTGCCACCTTTTGTAACAGTCAGGAAGAGTCCAGAGCTGCAGAAAGTGAGACAACAAGGGTTTAAATTAAGATTAAGTATCACCACGGAGCACAGTGTTCTAGTTATAACTTCTGTGGAGGTCAGAGGTCACACCTGGGCCATTCTTTCTCTGCTCCAGCTGTGTCACTTCCTCTGCTGAGGTCAGTCCCACAAGGGCTCTATGTCAACACTGAGCCTGTGTTCGCCTCAAACGGTCACCCTGATCAGATGTATATATATACTTTTAACCTTTTTTATGCTTCTTCACCGTCGACAACCAGGACCAGAGTATTTTATGTTTTTTTTTTGTTGTTGTCTGTCAATCAATCCAGGCTAATTTTGCAAGCTCATTATGTCAAGAACTCTCTGAGGCATTTTTTTTCATGCTTTGCACAAATTTTTCCTCTTACTCTTTTTACTCACAGTCCCCCTTCAGCTCCCCATACGGCTCCAAGAGTACTATCAAATTCGGCAATATTCAGAGCAAAAAAATTTGTTGTGGTTTTAACGGTATTTTCCTGCTGTTTAATCTCAAAAACTACTGATGAATCCCCCCAAAACAACTTTGATTATCAGGCATGGCTTCATGTATCTGTTGTTTTACAGAAATTCACCTATGATCCAATATTTAACCAGAAAAAAACAAGGACACTGAAGACAAACACAGTGCTGGAAAAACACGGAAGTATCCAAAGTATCTCAGTTGCCCCATGTAGCTTGCAGCAGTATGGGTGATAGGGAATGATCTCACTCTCAAAGGCTAGGGTATCCTAACAATTATGAAAAAAAAATCCAACTATGTTCCTCACAAATATGTAAAAAGAACACATTATTTATATTGTTTCACATTATTTTGAAGTCAGCCATCAAAAAGTATGTCAGGAAAAAAAAAACTGTCCCTTAACAAATGAAGTTGATAATCCCGAGTCTCAGGCTTAATGTCATCCTAAACTCCAAAACCCCTTTAAGGGATTTTCCTCAAACTTAATATTAAAATCCCTTTATCAAGGCACGCCCTTTGCAGGAAGTGATCCTCATCATCAATGAACTCTTTTAAAACAGGTCTAAAACATTTGTATTTACCAGTGACCTCTCATATGATCAGCTGCTTCTTTGTTCTTCTGGTTTTATCCCCCCTTCTATAATTATCACAATTTCATCTGTCTTGTTGAAAAAATCCTTTTTGTACATGAACATTTCAGTTGGGAGTGTTGGGTTATCTGTATCCTTGTAGGGGGTATCAGGGTCTAAGCAAAGCTCTAGGCATTGACTGAGCAAAGATGGAATAAATTGTAAGCCTAAATAGGACATAAGGCAAGAACAATCTTGAAATATATGGCATTATTTCAGAAATATCAACTTTAAATTCAGGATGGTTCATTTTATTTTGAGAACACAGAAGATAGAAGCTTTATTTTAATTGCATTAAATACAATGTATTTACACAATGAAGTTTAATGTGCTACTCTGAACAGTGCTTAAGAGAAAAATAATAAATACATAAATGAATACAATAAATAAGCAAATAGTAGTTAAAAAATAAGACAACTCCAACATACAGTGTCATAGGTCAAGGTCAATTGGCCTGATGGTCATTCCTTGTTTGTAAACATGATATCTTAATAACACTTTAAGTATGTTTCATAAGATTCCATAAATCGCCACTCCAACACCGTCACAAAAGGATTTTCAACAGTTGTGTAGGTCTAAGTTCCACGTCATTGGGCCCAATTTTTATCTCATGCTTTCGAACATATCTCAGAAAAGTTTTAAGGTGTTTTTTTTTAACCTTGCTTAAATGTCAACCCAGTGAAGAACTAACGTCAGCTTAAAGATCATAAAAAAGGTAATTGGGCCTCGAGCCAATCTTTTGCTTTGAGGAAAGGTTCTCATGAATGCTTTCAATGAAATTTCTTTAAACTTTGCTCGAATGATCACCTTGAATCATGGATTAAATGATAAGACTTTTCAATGTCACTGTAACTGTAAATCCTATAATAATAATAAAAATAAAAATGCCAACCTGTCTTCTATAAGCACCAGTGCTTCTTTTCACCTACCTTTCTACCTTTACTGCCTGAAAAATTAATATTTTACAAAGTCATATTCTCACCAGATGGTTGTTTTTTTTTTTTTTTTTTTTCATATCAATATTTATTCATTTTTCTTTAGTGGCACAAATAACACAGTTAAGATGTGTCATTCATCAGAAATTCTTAAGGCGGTGAAACCACTGAATTACTTTGTCGGCCTCCCAGATCGGCCATGTTATTTAATAAAACGTGGGATGTGACAGTTTTCATGGCTTGCTCATCAAATGCTGTCCTGCCGAATATCACATGATGTTTCCAATGACACACGCTGACACACTTTCCAAGCTATCCAGGACTCATCATTCTTCTTGTCTTTTTTAGAAAGATACCTTTTGTGTCTGAGAGGAAATTGGATGAGAGAATTTTCAAAAAAAAATAAAAAATAAATAAATAAAAATAGCTAAACGTACTCTGAAGCAGTCACAGCAATAAGTCACAGGCTCAGAAAACGGAGGCAGGGACATCTAGCCTTCAAAATTAGCTCTTTCTTCTGCGCCAAAATTGTGTTTTAGATGAACTGCTTCCAGGCTGTAATTTAGAGGCAAAAGCAAACATCACATTTTAAGGGATACATGAATAAAAGAGGGCTCTGGGGTATTCCACGGCTTTGTACAAAGATTGAAGAGAGCTTTTAGGAGAGATGATCCACTGAAAAATAAAATTCAGGAAAGGATATCAGGGTGGGAGTGTGTCTAACGGGAAGGAAAAGCTGTAAAACCCCCATTGGTGTTCAGAATATTCTATCAGATGAAACCCGGACACGTGTATTACTCATAAGGAAGCCTTGTGGCTGCCACATGAAGGATACATCTCCTTACTGACACATATACAGAGCATTGTCTCTTAAAATGGGACAAATCCATCTCTGCGGCACTGCTGGACAATTCTGTGCATGTGTGTGCTCACAGCCGCAGTCCACAAAGATGCATGCATTATCTCTGAAGGCAAAGGAGGAGGTTTTCTCAAGTGAGTCGCTGGCGGAGAGAGAAGCACACTGCATGTCCTCCTCCGTCAATGGTCCCTGTAGCAATGCTCCATGACCGCTCTCTCTCTCTCTCTCTCTCTCTCTCTGTGCTTCAGCAAGCCCCACTGAGACTGAGCTGTTGCATATGCATAGAAGTCAATATGTTCAAACCTACCCCCTTGGCGGGTCATCCAGAGTCTAATCTGCAAAAGGATGGCAGGCAAGGGGAATCCAATTGTATATTACAAAGTCACAGACGATTGACCGGCTGCCAGCCAGACACCGAGGCCAGAGAAAAGAGGATCGCTTTTCTTAGTGGCTTCCATCATTCTGTCCACAGCGCTTATTGAAGCGGAAGATGTCTCAGCGCTATGTCGATGGAGTTCTACTTTAAGCAGGTGGGAGATATTCATGGCCTCCCCTCAGACAAACACGGAGATTTCTTTGCAGGGCAGAGGAGGTCGGTCTCTTAGAGACTTTAAACCAGCAGCGAAAAGTCAACTGTCAAGAGTTTACACTCTGCTATGTCTGCATGGATTTGTGGTATATCAGGACCACTGCAGAGATCACACAGATGGGCAGGACAAACATTGAAAAAATGTTATTGTAACAGGACAGCCAAACTTCTTGTTGTTCATTCACAAAAAAAATGACAAACATACAAACTCCAATATAAACGAAGTTGGGAAGAGTGTAATATATATATATATATATATATATATATATACACACATATATATATATATGTGTATATGTGTATATATCTATATATATATATATATATATATACACATACATACATACATATATATACATATATATACATATACATATATGTATATATGTATGTATGTATATGTATGTGTATATGTGTGTGTATATATGTATATATATATATATATATATATTATATTTTTTTTGGTGGCAACTTCTATTTATATAAGTTGCTTTGATTACAGCACACAGTCACTGTGGCATTGTTTCAGAAAGCTTCTGCAATGTCACAAGATTTATTTCCATCCAGTGTTGCATTAATTTATGTGTTAGCCTTACTGGTTAGTGGTTTTCTTAAGGCTACACAGCTGTTCAGTCCCAATCCCTTGATGCATGCGGATCCCGTGCATGTGGAAATGCTCTTACTTTCACTATTAAACATACCCCTCACCACCGTGCAGCGGTGGCTCATACCTATTTGCTTAGTTAATTTGTGGTGACTTATTTGAATACACAGCAAAAACAAAATATTTAATGTTCCAACTGAAACATTTCTTTAAAATCTGTTGCAAATATTCACTCAATTTAATTTGAAGCCTGCAGTACTTTCCAAAAAAGCTGGGACAGGAACACATTTATCACTGTGCTACATCACCTTTCCTTTGCAACACTCAATAATGTTTTGGGAACTGAGGACCCTAATTATTGAACATTTGTGGGTGGAATTCTTTCCCATTCTTGTTTGAGGCATGACTTTAGTTGCTCAACAATCTGGTGTCACTGCTGTTACACTTTGTGCTTGACAATGCATCCCACATTTTAAATGGGAGAAACGTCTGGGCTGCAGGCCGGTCTAGCAGTCACACTCTTTGTGGTGCAGATTTTGGCTCTCTGAAATAAGACATGACGTCCCTGAAAAAGACGTTGCTTAAATAGCAGCATAGTTACCCATGCCATGGGCAATAACGCACCCCCATACCATCACAGATAATGTACACACACATAATGGCCTTGGAACATTGTGCTGTAAACAGTCTGGATGGTCCTTTCGGTCTTTAGTCCTGAGGACATTGTCGATGATTTCAAAAAACAATTTAATATGTGGACTCATCAGACTGCAGCACACTTTTCTACTTTGCATCAGTCAGATGAGCTCAGGCCAGTGAAGACAGCAGCATTTCCTCAACGTTGTTGTTATACATCAATTTGAGTTTCTTAACTTGCAAAACAGCAAAATATTGACTGACATGCTGAAAACCACACTGTGCCACGCACTTGAGACAACAAGCTTCTGGTCATCATAGTAAGGCCCAAAGTGTTAAAAACATGCAAATGCAAAAATGCTTTGCCCAGTCTCTACTTAAAACAGCAGGAATTTAATATTGGAAATGGCATGCAGAAATAGATAACATAAAGGGCGAAATCAGCTACAAAGCCCTATCACATGAATCGGTATGGAAATTGATATGTTTGATAGAACAATAAAAAACACCCCATAATGAGGCATTAGAGAGTTCACCCTCTATTTTTGCTGGTGTTTTGACTACGACATCTGTCAGCACAGTCAGCCGCTAGTCAGACCATGACACAGAAAAAGTTGTGAATATTCACAGAGGATAATATTGTTGGAATCAAATGTAAACAGTGCTGATTTTGAGGTCTGACAACTGGTCATCAGCTGCTGACAAACATTTTATGATGATATAAATTGTTGATGTTTATTTTGTTACTTCCACTCTAAGAATTACCACGTTTGTAGTTTACTGCGAACACAGCAGGTAGTTGCATACAACCTGATGTCCTTTGTGCTCTCTAGTGGTATCCTCCAGTAACACATATTCCATAGAGACGTGTAAACAAAAATTGTCGTGATGTCAACCAAAGCAAACGCCAAAACAAGGACAAACGGCAAATATAACTTCAGATCCCTGCTCAACATATTGTCCCTCTTCAGTGTAAAAACAAAACAAAACTAGAAAAGCAATCGGAGAGCGCAGACTTCCGCCAAGCAGCTCAGTTATGGCAGTGGCTTTTCCACAACCCCTGTAAAGGATACAATTTTTGATCACCACACATTTCGATTGGACAGCAGAGTCTCTGCTCATGTCTGTTCATGTGAAGAGCTCCTCCGCTGGCATTGCAAGAGAAGCTGGGAAATGAAGTGACATAGGCTTGAAAAATGTTGACGTCAGTTTTCAAATATAACTTCCGTTCCCATGATGACGCAAAGGGGGCAAAACCCTCACAGCAGCCGAGGAGAAATGAATGGGATTTGCCATGATAAACTTCAATGTTTTTTTATGACATCAATCTGGATGGGATACAGATGAAAGTTACCTTGATGATAGAGTTATATTATACATATTATCCTGTAAATTTTCAAGCGAGTGATGTCAGAGATATATAAAACACGGCCCAATGTTAACTTATGGGATTTTCACAAAATTTTAAGGAATTTTTTTGCATCCAGATAAATATGCGGATCACCACCAAAATGTAATGGCTTCTTCCTTGGACCAAACCACCCCTCTGGTAAAATTTTCATGTAGATCCATCCAGTAGTTTTAGCGTAATCTTGCTAACAGACAAACAAACAGACAAACAGACCGACCCTGGCGAAAACATAACCTCCTTGGCAGAGGTAACAAAACAGACAGGTCAGTGAAAACGTCAAAAGGAATCTGCACCTAGTCAACCATGTAACCCTTTTAAGCATCTCTTCTCTGTTTTAATTCAACTTGTTTGTTTGTGGTTTGTGTTTAAGCTAATGTGGACGCCTAGTTGCCTCTGCCAAGGAGGTTAAGTTTTCGCCGGGGTCTGTCTGTTGGTTTGGTCCAGAGAAGAAGCCAATACATTTTGGTGCTGATCCGATCCAGATTGACATCACAAAAAACACTGAAGTTTATAACTGCAAATCCCATTCATTTACGGCATTATGGGAATTGTAGTTTATTTGCAAACTGATGTCTAAATTTTCAAGCCTTTGTCACTACATTTCCCAGCTTCCCTTGCAATGCCAGGGGAGGAGTTCTCCATCTGCTCCATCTGCTGTCTCTGCTTTGTCCCACTCACAGCACCATCCGATTGGTTACACACTTGGTTATGCGCAGAGCACGCCGATCAACCGATAAGCACTGAAAGCTGTGCCTGCAGAGCTCTGCTCACAGACACAGTGGAGAGGAGGAAGTTTTGCCAATGGAGAAAGCCCGGTGCTGTTCTGTTGATAATGTCAATACGGAAAGAGTCCATCATAGTAAAAGTCTGTGTGTGAGTCAGAGTAAAAACCTAACCCCCAAACTCCACATAGAGCGAACGCGCCATGCACTGAAGCGCCGTGGTTTTGCTCCGACTGACAGGCTGGCGAGCACTGGAAGCACCATGCCCCACACAACACCAACATCTGTACAAACAGCAGCAAATTGGTTCAGTCAACAATTTACAAGACCCACTACTAACTAGGTCACTCTACTGGATGATATTTATGTCAACAATAATCACACTTCTTGCAGATTGATATTTTTCATTCCACAATGTTCATATAAAATAAATATAGGACTGTAATGTTGGGTGGAAATCACAATTTATGGGTGGAACTGAGCTGCTTTTCTAGTTTCTTATGTTACTACCTAAAATAAGAGCAGATCAATCCAGACAGGAGATGAAGAATATTTAGGCTAAGAAAGATCAAATTTGAAGTTAACCCTTTGGGCGCCAGAGTTTTCCAAGAAAATATTAAATTTTTCTATCAATATTTGAAAAGGCTGTAGTTTGAAAGTAGTTAGAAACAAAGGCAGACTGTCACTGAGAAAAATCTTCAGTATGACCCAAAATTTGGGATGGAAGTAAATTCACTCATCTTATTTGCATATTATGACGTCATCAGATGGCGGCCATATTGGAAAATATTCAATTTTGATATCAAAATTTCAAAAGGTTGTAGTTTGTAAGTGGTTAGAGAGATAGGCAGACTGTAATTGAGAAATATCTTCAGTATGACCCAAAATTTGGAATGGAAGTAAATAAACTCTTCTAATTTGCATATTGTGACATCACCAGGTGGCGGCCATATTGGAAAATGTACGCAAATGAAGTGACAGAGAGCTTTCATCTCAGGTACTGTAACATCATACCAGTCATGAAATCTGGAGTTTGGTTTGGGGTTTTCCTTCTCTAAGAACTAGTGGGCATATCTGTTTGTCTCATTTGTGATTAGGCTCCAGAATTCACCATCCAAAAACAGAGACAAGAAATCATTGGGCTCAAAATTTGTCAGATCCCTGTCTCCACAATACCCAACAGGCTCTTCAAAATGTCTGATCCACTTTTGGTACTCTTCCTCATCCCTAAGTAAACCCAGGGCATCATCATTGTAATTTACGGGCCGAGCATGAACGCTCCACCGCTATTTTGACAGTGCTTTTCATCTCCCGGCTTCTCCCTCTTCTGCCGGCTCCGCGGTTTTTCTCATTCCCGCTACCACCGTCATTTTTTGTGGTGTTTTGAGCTCCCCTGCTTCCCAGACCACGTCCCCTCCTCGGCACTTGCCGATTACTTTCACCCCGGCCACGGAGAGGCAAAGCATCTGCCTCGGTATGTGCTGATTGGGGACTGTCATGGCGCACAGACCTGGTGCCGCTGCGCGCATACGCGCCGCCAATTTCGTCCTCACTGGACGACTGAACGTCATCTCAGAGGGTAAATATCCTCAGAATCAGAGTCAGCCAATACTTGACAAAGTACTCTCGGCATTGTCAGTACTCTAACGCACTCACTACGCACTCTCTATCTCACTGTCTCTCTCCTTCTGCTCTGCTTTACATCCACACGCGCGTCTCCCTGATCTGGTGTGTGTGTTTCAAACTAAATTTACGCCAAAACTTTGAATAGAAACACGCCCACAAATGCTCCTCAGATTAAAGTAACGCATGTCCACTACCTCCTGGTGAAAAGTGGTAACACTATTCAGCACTATATATGCAGCTATGGCCTGTTTCATCCAGTAATGTTGCGACTTTGGCGCGTAAAGGGTTAAAAGCAGGACAAAAAAAAGTTGAAAAACAAAATTTTATAACTTCATTATTAACCTTAACTGTGTAACTTATACAGAGAAATCAAACTAAAACCTCTAAATGTTTAAATTCTGTCACACTTACAGAGAATCACTTAATATAATTCAGTCACTAAATAAATGCACCTCTGCATATTTCTGAATGTACTGCATTAAACAGTGTGTTTGACAGAATATAAGGGCTCCAAAGAGCTGCAAGGATATGAAAAAGAAGCTTAAAAACTGCTCCCTGCTTTGAGGTTGAACACCAATCATTTGAACATCAGTCTGAATCTGCAGAGTCAAATTAAAATTGAAGAAAGCCATTAAGGACAGGTCACAGGTTTCTTACTTTTACTGAGCCAGAAGTTCTCTGTTTTGACTTTTGAACCTTTAAAGCGGAATCATTTCCACCTATGACCCTTTGCCAAAGGGTTTTGTATTTCTTAAGTGTTGAGGAAAGTGTAAAAATCTTAAATTCAACTTCTACAAACTCTCAAAAAGTCCAGCATTTATCATAAATATACTGAGTCATCGTCCCTAAAAAGTCAAGAAACCAGTGTCTTCTACCTAGATTAACCCTTGTAAAATACCAAACCCCTCAATATAGTGTGTTAGAAAATTAAGTTATCTGGACACTAATCGAGCCTTAGTATGGACAAAAATATACATGGAAATATCTGTTTTATGCTATGGTCATGCAGAGACAACAATTTTATTGAAGGCCTTGCTCCTCTGTTTAAAATAAGATGGGCAAATCCCCGGATGGAAAGAGACATAGAGGCCTGTTCTGAAGACTTGAAAGACTTAAAAGTCAAATGCCCATGGTTTGAAATGATTTAGGGCGTGTGCTGACTTTGTTTTAACTAATTGAACCAGAAGCCTTTCAAGAACACAAACCTCCGCTAAGACATTTCTGAAAGTATTTTCTTTGTCTAGTAAAGTTTAGATATTCTCAAGAAAACAAAATAATAGAAAAGCACTCAGAGAGCGCAGACCTCCGCCAAGGTGATCCGGATCAGTCCCAAAATTTAACGAGTTCTTCCATATCCAATTTCCAACAATTCCTGAAAATTTCATCCAAATCCGTTCAGAACTTTTCAAGTTATTTTGAACACAAACAAACGGACGGACAAACAGACAGACAGACAGATAAACGCCGGCAAAAACATAACCTCCTTGGCGGAGGGAATAACTAAATACACATCTTGGATCTGCATCCAGATTCGGGTCACCACTAAAACTGATCACTGTTTCCTCATGTCATGACCTACATTCCCTAGATATATGTCATTAAAATAGAAGTATTAGTTTTGTGAGTTATCCTGTTAAACTAACAAATACTGGCAAAAACACAGGAGGCCAGAAGGTTGGCTTATTCAACTGCTTGTTTGTTTTTTCCTCTCATTGTATGCAACATCTTGATAGAGGGTCAAGTAGTATTTCACTGAAGTAATCCAAAGACATCATCAGACATGCTAAACATGCTGAAGTCTCATCCTGATGGAAAAATATCAAAAGCAAATAATAAGTAAGAAATATTTTAGATTTTTGGCAAACTATAGAAAGTAAATGAATGTGACAACCTATATGGTTGTGTTTAACACCGATCAGGCATAACATTATGACCAACACTGTTTGTCCATTCATCGTGGCACCTGTTAGTGGGTGGGATAAGGCAAGTGAACATGTTGATGTGTTGGAAGCAGGAAATTTTGACAAGATTGTAATGTCTAGTCAACTAGGTCAGAGCATCTCCAAACTGCAGCTCTTGTGGGGTATTCCTGGTCTGTTGTGGTCAGCATTTATCCATGGTTGGTCTAAGGAAGGAACAGTGGTTAAACTGATGACAGGGTACCTGGGTATCCAAGGCTCATTGATGCACATGAGGAGCAACTGTTGCTAAAAATGCTAAAGAAATTAATGTGGGTTGATAAAGGGTGTCAGACTAAACAGCACATTGCAGTTTGTTGTACAAAATAGGACCAATGCACTATTAGGTAGGGATTTTAATGGTGGTCATGCCTGATCAGTGTTTACTGGTATCTGTGTTTATGTATTTTTGGGATTGAGAAGCTAAAGACATTGTTAATTTATAATACAGAAAAGGTGGAATGGAGCAAGTTGTAACATCTTCCCACTCCTTTTCAGACATATTTAGTGAGGTGCTAACATTTTCTTCAGCTTATGATTATTATTTTGTGTCTGTCAGTCTTCTTACTCTTGATTTTTGTTTTACATCTGACAAAAACTTTTCAAACTCAGAATTAAGCACTGAGGGGTTATTTCTTTTTTATTAAGATGTCTAGGCATGTCTGCAGAATCAGATGGGAGCTTGCTTTCTTAAAGTTCTGTGAACTAAACAATTATTTAAAAGAAGGCCATTAAAAAGCATTTAGTCATTTTTTCAGTAGATATCCTTTGCTACATTCTCTAAGGCGTGCATAATGGATACTTGGCAGACAGTATTTATGTCTATGGGCTACATTATTTGTGGCCCTCATATTTTTGTTTAAGAAAGATATTTAAATCCAATGTCTGAGAGTATTCAAAGTGTGAGCTTATGTGTGATTCTGGATGTATTGAATGAAACATTTACACTGTAGTAAGAAAAGGTGGAGCTTATTTTGAATGTATTTGAAAATTGTAATTGTCAGGAAAATTTCCCACACTGCCCCTGACTGCCAGCCCAGATGGAAAGAACGATAAAAGAAAGAGCTTGTCTTTAGTCTCTTTTTACTTGCAAGGAGTGAAGCAGTTTACAGTAGGGCAACTTCCTCTTGCACTAAAGATCCATGGCATCTGGTCAAACTTATATGCAGTGCTACACAAGTGGGCATTTGTCCAGAAACAAGCATCAACCAATGATATTCCAGTTCAGAGCTACACAAACAGTGGTCATCTTTCTCACTCAGAAAATGTGAGTTCTTCTGCTGATATGACGGCACAATCTTCACTCAGGGCTCTAATTTCCTGGCGCAACTCAGGGTGGTGCAGCCTGGCGCACCCTGCGCAGTGGTAATTTCGTCCGGTGCACCGCCATGCGCAGCCAATTTGGCAATTTGGTAGACCGGCTGCGCAGAGATGGGTGTGACGGCGCACCAGGGGGAGGTGTCAACAGATTCAGCTTAGCACAGTGACAATTTCATGCCAAAAAACCACGCAGAAGGTGCCCTGAAAGCTCACCAGCTCCAACCTGGTCTATTCTCGGCGCAGGCGAGGCGCTCCCCATGCAGCGGTAATTTGGCTGACAGGCGTACAGTGCGCACACGTCACCAAAACCTCACAGGCAGGTATCCAGAGTGTCAGGCACATTTCAATGCAATAAACAATCACAGCAACCACTATTTAATGTAACCGTCTGAGTGAGCACATACATTTGATCAGAGACGTTTGTCATAATTGAAACTCAACCTGATGGCAGCAGGAAGAGTGACGCAAACTAACGAGTTCATATCTCTCAGCCAACCACAAACAGCCACATCATCCGATACGGAGTATCCGGCTTCTCTCATCTCATGAAATTCAAAAGAAAAGAAAAAATAGAAAGACGCTCGCTGAATAAATGTAAGTCACTCGGTGTCTTAAGGATTTACCTGCGATTGCCCATATTTCTGTTTTAATCTTTATTCTTCACGTGATCTAAAAAGATGGAGTAAATTATTGCAGGGTGTATGAGGTGGTGATATCGGGGGGGGGGGGTGTATTTCACCAAAGGTTCTGCTATTTGGCGAGGACAGGTTGATCACTGCGCCGGACTGCGCAGTGCACGGAACTTGCAAAATGCCCTGGACACACCCTGTTGGCGCGGCACAGGGCAGGTGCGCCCCGCCAGTGCCTGGTCTACGAAATTAGAGCCCTCAGAGACAAGTTGTAGTTCTTCTGATGTGACGATGCAGTCCTCTGTTATCAGAGACAAGATATTCTGTCTTGATTTCTCATTTCCAGTTTCTAGTTTCAGCATGAAGACAATTCACACAGGCATATGAAAGGATTATAATACGTTTATAATCATAATGATAATAAATTTTCTTCGCAGTAATATTACCAAACAGTGAACTTTGGTCCTGTCCACAGAGATGAAAACATTTTATCAAAACTTTTGTGCAAACACAGCATCATTTGCTAAACTATGTCAGCCCACATGGAGACACTGAGAACCCAGGCCTGTAAGTGGTTCTGTAATGGTGCCAGAAATACAAGAGAGAAGAAGACATGGAGCATGTGCATAAAACGTGTGATGTAAACAACACAACAAGAAGAATCAGAAGACTATGAAACTGCTGAAGAACATTGACTGAGAGTCCTGCCTGTCAAAAAAAAAAAAAAATGTGATGCATGTCAGGCGCAGGTGCAGTATCCAAGGCTCCCAACAGCAAGTTCCCTCACACTGCTGATAACATAACAGAACAGGGGGTTTCTATAAGATCATTTCTGAAAATAAATGTGAAGTATTGTGTGCTAAACCAGCTGAGGGGAAGTGTGTTATGAATGTACCAATGCATAATGTGTCATTTAAACATGACTACATATCTGGTTTTAGGTGATTTAATGTGTTATTGCATCTTTAAGAAATTGAGTGTGCCCCTTTATAAATCGCACAATACGTCCTTTCTTGATTTAATAATTTTTCATGTCAAGCTTATATCTCAGTGCTAAGCAGTTTATTTCAGCCTCTTTATTTGTCAAGATTTGTGGTTTGTATGAGGATGCTGTCTGTGAATCACCCTGCAATATTTGATCAATTATTTGGCATATAAAAAGGGTTATGAAATCACACTTGGTGGTATTCTTTTAATCATTTTCAGTGGAAGCAAAAGCCCATGCTTCTTTTTGAATTTTCTTTGTTGTGAGCCCCCAAACTTAAAGTTCAGTTTCTCTCCACGATTCCATTAAGGACTCCCTGGGAGGTCCCACCCCCTGGTTGGAAACTAATGAAATAAATCAGTAATAAAGGTCAGGAAATCATCTGCAAGGTGAATGTTAAGTCGTTTATTCAATATTTTTAGACCAATCCAAAATGCAATTGTTAAAGCCAAACTGTTAACATAACATAAGGAGCAAAATAACATCAAATTTAAGACAATGAAAAACAATGACTGCTTGACTGTTTTTTATATTTGTTTGAATTTTGATTGAAAGTTTATGGCCAGAGGTGTTTTCAGAGGGGCAACGAGGGGTGACATTGGCCCTCCTTGAAATTGTATTAGTCACCCCAGGTACCACCTCAACATCCCAAACAAGGATTGACTGTGTGACTGGTAAGAGGTGGAACTTCTATTTGGATTATCTATTTCAGCTGTGTTGCAATAAGGAGCAAAGAGCGTTCCCTGCATGACAAATAAATCTAATTCTCTGAGAATTTAATGGAAAAAAAATCCTTCTTTATGATATGTAAAGTATGATGAAGAAAACTATAACACATTTAGTTTTCTTGTAGTATTGAAGTACTTAAAATTGTACTCTTTGGGTGCTCAGTAGGCAATACTAGATTTGCACATTAATGATATCTTGTGTTACTAATAGAATTAGGAATACATAAATAAATGGATATATGAATGAATGAAAAATTAAGAACTAACTAAATAAATGAATAAATAAAACTTTTAAACAATGCAATTCTTTTTATTTAACATAGCTTAGCTGGAATCAAATACCATCTTGCTAGCATGCCAGTGGTGATGAGCGCGTTTTACACTTTCAGGCCCTGTTTCCATTTAAACACATAAGTATTCCGTTTTGTCATCTGGATACCAAGTTCACTGTACTAAAAGTGTAATCTTTAGTGATTTATTACTTCTGCTCAGCCTCCCCTTAGCCAGTATCAGTGTGTTCTCTGTGCAGTGCAGGAAAACAAATGGGGGAAAGTTAGCCACAAGCTTAGAGGCTAGCAGCACTCTTTAACAGCTTTCTCCCTCATTTTGATTAATCATGCTATAAGATGTAGCAGTGATATAAAATTCAGCAAATAACCTAATGGGCTGCTGTTCAGGTTGAAATAACTCAAAATACGATTGAAAATGACAAGAAAAAGTGATTTGTTGTTCGCAAACAAGCTCCTTACTGCAACTCTTTCATCAGATATATAAAGAGAATTTGCTTCAGTTTGAGAGACAGTTTCTCTATGATCCTATTCATTTTTCATTATTCATTAATTGACTTCATAATGTATAATTTGTACCAAATAAACAGCAATTCAAGATTGAGAGACAGAACTGAGCCAAGTCAAAAGATCTGGAAATATATAACACTATCCTTTAAAACGTTTCTGGATCCACAGTTGGATTCAGGTCACCACTTAAATCAGTTGTCCCTTGTGCCATGACCAAAGTTCCCTGAAAATATCACTAAAATTTAGATTGAAACCTTTTTAAGTTATATTCAATAATGTGGGAAGCTGCCGAATCATGTAATGTTCAGAAATCCTTTTTAAAAAATCCTGGATCTTTTTCACTTTATGAGTTTCCTCTAATGAGCTTTTTGGGTTGTCTTGCTCACAGATGGACAGACAAAAAAAACAGACAAACACTGGTGAAAACCTAACCTCCTTGGTGGAGTTAAAAGACAGTGATAGGTGATGCTGGTTGAGCACTGTCTCCAGTTTAGCTTTGTCAAGAAGTTACAACTTCTTCCTATCAGTGATTTAGTTCAGGAGAGTATCCTCATGTTAGTGCACCATCTTGGTCTATGGAGTTAAAAAGTCTGTATAAAGCATGGACCGTTGCTCCCCAAAGTGTTGGCCACGGCCCCCTGTTGGGCCCTGGAGATATCACTAATAGGCTGACAGGGTCATAAATGTTGAATCAAAGCCATAAAGATAGTTGAAATCACATTTTAAATTAGCATTAAATATCTGATTATATGTTCTTGGAACAGAAACTTAGATGGATGATTTAACAAAGAGTTCAGCATTTAACATTTATATGCTTTAATTCTCAGAACCCGTGTCACAGTTTGACTGAATTGACTGATGACACACCAGTAAATATCTGAGCAAAGTTGTAAGCTAATTTAACAATGCCTTCAGAGAGCATAATGCTACTTGGTGAGTTTTGGAAGTCACAAAAAGGCTGTAAATAAAATGAGAATACTACAAACAAAATGTAGATTTAAAACCATACATTCAAATTGAAATGATTCTTTTCATGAAAAGTGAATAAATGTGTTCAGTCTGATTTTATGTTTTTTTTTTTTTTTGTATGGTTCTGTTGGACCCAAAATTGGGCTGTAGTATCCAGCCTTGAACAAACTGTGCCTCCATAACAACCTGCACCAGACCATGTTCAAAAACTTACAAAAATAAGTTGTTCACCTCCAGTGCTAATGTTTTCAGTGAGGGCAGGTTGTTTTGGCAGTGTAATCTCAAGCATAACATAATAGCCTGCTGGTATAATTCATGGTGTGAGAACATAATCTTGAATTCTTCTCCAAAGCATGGCATTTTGGAGTTTCACAACTACAAAGCAACTGTTTCACAAAATTGCGTGAGCCTGGGCCGTAAGAAAAACCATTGTAAGCTGCTCTGAATGAGAAATTGGTTTTGGCTGAGGTCTTCTCGCTCCTTGAGCTCGCTCACAATACCTCAGTCCACGTTTTCTTCAACCGCAAAATAAAATTCCCCTGTCGGCCCTGTTCTGCACCCACTCCGCTCGCTACCCCTGGCTGCTTGTATTGACTGTGAAGTTGTTGGTGCATGAGGGTGCTGAAGTAAACCACTCCCCTGTACAGTACCTCCAGGCCACGGCCCTCCACGCCAGCTCTGCTCTCCCCTCCGACCGCCCGCTCAGCTCTCCTTTCCCCGCGGCTAAACTCCTCCATCACACCACCTTCTCCTCCTCTTCCTCCCTCTCTCCTGGCTCTCCTGCACCGATTTGACCTTACCTTCACTCCAGTCAGGTCTGAAGATGTACCTGCTGCTCTTCTTTAAAATCGCTCCTTGACAAATACTTCACGTTCTCCATAACCCCCACCTGAATCATATCTCTCTGTCAGATGTCTTCTTTCCCAAAATTGCCTTTTAGAAGCTCCTCTCTTCATCTTTCCTCATCTCCTGTAGCCCTTATCTGAACTTGTTGCATTTTCCCGGCAAGATCTCACATTCGGCATTGATGTATAGAAAATACACTTTATTTGTCCCGGGGTTTCGCTGTTACGCTTTATGCAGAATTCAGGCAGACTCTCTGATGCTTAAAGGCAGAGGTGAGGGTCATTGTTCCTCTAACATGAATAGTAAAAGATATAGGAAGTACAAAATGGAATGTAAAGCAAGAACTAACAGAAATACAACCAAGAAATCAAAGTAAATATCTAAACTGACATCACTAAGCATCAGATTTTCATAGCTTGTTAAAGACAGTGGTGGGGCTTGTAGCCTTAAGGTTCAAATTACTGTGGACTGCGTACCTCAATGTTGAAAAGTTAAAAAGAAATTGAAAAGAAAGAGTAAACCCACTGTATTTTCACTCAAGTTTGCATTATAATTAGGGCTGCAAATATTATCGGAACTACATCAGTATCAACAGATAATTGCCTATAAAGCTGAGTATCCATATTGGCGTATATGAAAATCTTTGCCGCTATTTAAAGCTGATATTTCGACCATACAAATTGGCAAAAAAATATGTGATAATTTTGCTGTAATTCGAGCAAAATGCAAAGTACCATAGTGGGTTACTTCATTGTCACGCAGTTTCTTTTTTCTTTAAAAGTATAATTTATTAAAAAAATAAAATGTTGTTTTTCTTGCTTCACATCGGTTTCGAAAGCAAATAATCCGTCACCATGAAAGGAGCATGCCAACTGTAGCAAAGAAAAGACTTTGTGCTCTTGACACAAAATATTGGGATGGCTATCACTATTGATGAAAGCTGCTTCCAAAACATTGGCATATTGGATATTGGCAAGAATCCAATATTGCGCATCCCTAATTACAAAACTCGAATTTACAGCATCATTTCTGTACTTTTCATCTACAACTGCATTACTGAATTTTAAATTACAGTATACTTACTGTATTTTCACTTTCATCTTTATTGCTGTACTTTTAACTATTTCAGTGATCATTAACTAGCACTGTGTTATCATTGTTAAAATATATATATATATATATATATATATATATATATATATATATATATATTTTTTTTTTTTCATCCAGAGAATGGCTAATTCACA
Organism: Cetoscarus ocellatus; assembly: GCA_037902135.1. Taxonomy (NCBI): domain Eukaryota; kingdom Metazoa; phylum Chordata; class Actinopteri; order Labriformes; family Labridae; genus Cetoscarus; species Cetoscarus ocellatus. Next base: position 1,933,677 of record JBAMNC010000361.1, read on the forward strand.
AACATCGGTCCCAACCAAAAATGTTTTGATTTTCTTGTATTTAATCATTAAAATCATTATGAACTTCCACATAAAAAGTCAGATAATCACCATAGTTCCATCCACAGTTTATTCTTAAGGTTTAAAATGGTGTGCCTGGAGTCAAGTCCAGGTGTGCTTTGGGAAAGTATTTATTACTTAAACTGCACTCCAATCTTCATGAGAACTTTATTTCCATTATAAAAGTGCTAAAGCACACACAGTAACTTAAAAAAAAGTGTAACCAAAAACGAAAGGATTATAAAATAAAACAGAAAATAAAAGCTCCAGTGATTTGTGCCCTGCTGCTTAAAATATTAATCCAATGACAATATCTGCTGGGGAAAAATACATTTTCTTTTTTTACAAGGAAGAGTGGCTCTGAAAAATGACTGTTGAATTTGGATTAAATGGCATCTTAATGCATTTAAATGTGAAATCAAGAAAGAGAAAAAAATGTTGAGAATCTTACATTCTTAAATATATCCAGTTTAAAATGCTTCCTGAATAATACATTTGTTTGTGGCATGAGAAGTAAATATGTACAGACTGACAGAATACTGCACCATGCAATACAGAGGCTTTCGTTGCATGAACATAAACTTGGTGTGCCTCAAGAATTTGCCTCAGTCTTTGGTTTGCCTCTGGCAAACAAAGTTTGCAAAGCACTGACTTACTGTATAGCCCTTTAGCTGTAAGACACTTAAGATATTGAATAATGTTACAGTTACAAAGATCAGCTATAGTGCACCTTGACATTAGTTTGGCACCTGCAGGAATCCAAGGTCAAGTTAACGATAGCTTAAAAAAAAGCTAAATCATGATCAATCAATCATTCTCTATTTGTATAGAGCCAATTCATGTCAAGTGTTATCCCAAAACACTTTACAATAGAACAGGCTGAAGCCATGCTCTTCCCTTTATAGATCCACATATATACATACATATATAAAATACACATATAAAACTAGAAAGCACTCGGAGAGTGTAAACCTCCGCCAAGGTAGCTCACACATTGCTGTTACATCTATAAGCAACAGTTCCATGATAAAGTTACTCATAATATGATTCCTTGACCCTGAAAACCCAGAACTTCCTCTCGGAATCATGTTGATATCATTGTTAAAAAGAAAGTTATTGAGCAACAACGATCATTCGCTAATGGCGGTTTTCTAGATCACAGCCAAAATCGATTCATTTTTAAGTTGGGCCTTTACCAACATCTCCTGAAAATTTCATCAAAATCTGTCCAGTATTTTTTGCGTACTTACTAAAAAAAACAAACGGACAAACATACCCCAGCAAAAACAAAACCTCCTTGAAGGAGGAAAATTTACACATATACATACATCCAAACCCAACATGAATCCACCAGGAGCACAACACTAGACCAACCTACAGTGCAGTGCATCTATGAGGGGCTTACAGTAACTGTGGCCTTATATGGCCATTTTATAAAAATGGCAGATTTTGAATCCAGATAGCAACAGGGCCGGCATCATTGTGTTTTGGGTCATATTCGTCCTTTTCCCAAAAATGTCAGATTTTTAATCCAGAAGACAACGAGGCTGGCATCATCCTCTTTATGGCCTAATTTGTACTTTTTCAAAAACGGCCAATTTTCACTCCAGATGGCAACAGGGCCAGCATCATCTTGTTCTGACTTTTTCCGTCCATGAATGCAAGTAAATATCTATAATTTGAAATCTTACTTGATGAACAATAATTTCTTACTAGTTTTTCTGTTATTATGTGGAACAGTAAATTTGAAATTAAATAGATAACAATAATAATTTTATTTTAGCATTAAAAAACTTTTTCAGTTTTAGAGCTTCTATACCTTATACTGCTGTATTAACTACAACAGTAACATAAAAATGATTTTGCAATTAGCAATACTGTTAATTAAACTTTACATTAGGTAGTGGTCTTATAAATATGATAAGCAATATAATTTTCATGGAAAATTTTCGCCTTTCCTATTTTCACACAAAACAATTTAATGGGGTCTTCAAGCTGCAACTTGCTTTTTAAGGAAATATTTGAGGTCATGTTCACACTCAGCTCAAAATTGATGGAAAAAATAAGAAAAGATAGACGATTTCCAGATATATAAATAATTTACATATTGTACCCTTATGTTATATCTGTTGCTGTCTAGGCTACAAGAGAGATTGCTGTTACCCCTTTTGACCCTAAAGCTCCTGGCATCAGCACTGCATGAACATTTACATCCATTTGTATATTTTGTCTATTACTAAGAATTAGACAACACCTTTTCAACTATTATAATTATTGTTATTATGATCAGTATTATTATCATTGTGTCATTTGACATTTAAGCAGGGTGTCAGGATCCAGCAGTGTGTTATTAGATTCTTCTGCACAGTCAGGCTGCAGATTAGAGGGTCTCTGTGGAGTAAATCCTAAGGAATCTATACGGATTAATCCTGATATATCTGCTGTGATTTAATGATATTTTCTGAGAGGCAGACTCGCAATCTTCACGAGAATCTGTTGTGCCTCCCGTGTTCAATAGCTCCACATAATTTCATCTTGGCAGGGTTGACAATAATGCATCAGCAGCTTTTGACAAATTATTGATTTTTGACTCAGTATGCATTAAATTCACGGTAACTGTGTGACAGAGTGCATAATTCAATTCTCTTTGCACGGAAAGCTCTTTAGTCATGACTACACGGCCTCTGAATGGCAATGCAGCGGGTAGGTTATTATACCTATCAAGCACACTAATGATCTACCTCTGGGGCACAGGTAGAGCCAGATAATTTATGGGTGCTGGCAGAAATCTACAGGTTAATGCCCTCTATCACATGTCCTCAGAGAAATATACCATACAGTACGCTGTGTGCACATGTCACTCTGCTGTTCGCTAAACAAAACTGTGTCATGGCGTCGACTTTGATTGCCACTCGTGTTATCATTTTTTTCCCTGAAATACCACTTGACAGGAGAGCAAATGACACGTAGATGTGGGCTGAGCGTTCCTGTCAGATTTTGGCGTCTTTGTGTGAAGTCAAAGATCCATTTCAGGCGACAGCTTAGGTGTGGTGGATCTCACAATAGCCTCACCCCCCTCCCCTGTATTTTCCTTGTTAATTCTTTGAGCTGCCGCACGCTTGAATGGATGAAATCTCAGGACTGATTGATACATCGTGCTCACTGGTGTGACGTGAAGAGCCCCCTCCTCATGCTGTCACCACCATTACCTTCCTCCCCTTCCCCACCTCCTCCTCTACCTCCACCTCTCCATCCTCCCATCCCCAGCAGCTCCCGAGGTGAGGTGACAGGTCATAAATCCCCACAGACACGGGTGTAGGGGGGAGAGGGGGTGTGATGAGGAGGACGGGACGGGTTGGTGGAATTGGGGGGTTGGGGGGCACCTGCAAACCAAACCTGAAGGAGATTTCTTCTCATGCATAGAAAGCTGTTTCCCCCTCACCGACAATGTCTCCCCCGGGGAGGCTACTGCCAACTCACTGCATGCAAAGTAGCCCCCCCTTCTCTTTCTCACTCTCTTTCGGTGCAAATGGGGTTCAGGTCTTCAGGAACTTTGCAGCGCTGCATAAAAGGCAGGGAGCGGCGTCTCACGGAATTCGCCACCCTCCCTATCATCCAGATGATCCTGAATGCCAATTACCCTCCCCGGCTCTGCAGGGAGCAGCCTGTCACTCTAGGATGGGGCTCGTGTGTGTCGGGCATCAGGGAACCAGGCGCTATGAGTGTGCCACCGGAGGAGGAGTCAAAAGACACAACAAAAGACTGTTGCGCTGTTGGATATCAGCAGGGCAAAAATGTACCATTAGCACACCTATACTGTTGCATACATACAGAGATCTGGGGTCTCGTTTATAAATGTTTCTTGTGCATGAAATGGGCCTGAACCTGGCACACGACAGCTTTACACACAAAGTTTATGATCTAAAAACTCACGCACTTTCACACCTAACATGTTTGGTCTGGACCAAACAAACTCTGGTTGTTTGGCTTAATTAGAAAGTTTGGTTTGTTTGTGCTGGTGTGGAAGTTCACACGAACACTGGTGTGGACGAAAGAACCAAACTCTGCTCTGCCAAATAAACGAGGGTCTCATTTCGCTTCCAAGCTGGTCAGAATTCGGTTCGTGGCGGGTGAGAAAGCCATCCAAACCAAACAAGGACTAAGCTAGAAAAGCACTCAGAGAGCGCAGACCTCAGCCAAGAAGCTCAGTTCCAGCAGTGGCTTTTCCACAACCCCTGTAAAAGATACAAGTCTAGATCACCAGATCAAGAATAGTGCCAGGATCCTGACCAAGCTCAGCACATACATGGAGGTTGTTATCCTGTATGAACACAAGTTTTGGGAACATCACTTAATATTTGGATTTTATATGAATTATTGAATGGCATCAATGGGATTTCCCATTCTAAAGTTCAGTGTTTTTTGTGACATCAATCAGGATTGGATCCAGATGAAATTTGCCTTGATGATAGAGACATAGACCCCATATTGTCTTCTAAAATTGGAAGGCAATCCATTCAGAAATTGCAGAGATATGATTTTTTTAAATTCCACCCAATGTTAACCTATGGGATTTTTTTTAATTTTGGGATTTTTGTTTAATCCAGACCAATATCTGTATCACCACCAAAATTTAATGGCTTCTTCCTTGGCCCAAACCACACCTCTGGTAAAATTTTAATGTAAATTCATCCAGTAGTTTTTCGGTAATCTTGCCAACAGACAAACAAGCAAACAGACAGACAGACCCTGGCGAAAACATAACCTCCTTGGCAGAGGTAACAAGGCAAGTGAACCAAAAAGGAGAGAACTGTGGTGAATGTCACAATAGAAAAGCTAAGAGCGGCTAATGTTAGCATTGCTAGCACTGCCTCCGGTCCTCTTAACAGGGTAAGGTCTACAAATGCAGAACTGTTTATACATCACTCCAGTCAACATGCAAGTGCTCTCCAATGCTGCCTATTTACAGCTTTATCTTTATTTTATAGCACAGAATACTCCCCAACTGCTTCAAGGTGAATAATGTTATCATCCGATGGGGTCTGCGTATTTCTGGATAATGCAGCTGCAATGGGCCGGTTGGCAGGAACAAAGACCCCAACTACAGCCTCAACTAGTGGCGGGAGGCTAGATTACACAACATTTGACAGGCTTTGGTCGGCCTGTCTAGGTGTATTGTGAAACCAAACCAAACAAAGAAACAAATGAAACGATGTTGCAGCTTTAACCCTAAAGCAAACCAAGTCCACCAAATTTTAGGCGTAAATGTGACCAAATACTTACAGCTATGCTTTCCCAGCATGGTGAGGATACCATGCTAGATATTACTGTGTGATGTGAGAAAAGGCCTGTGTCCACAGGCAGCATTTTATCAGCTGCAAGTGCTCTCAGCCAGAGTTTCAGAGAACTTTTCACTGGTGCCTCAGGTTGCCAGGTAACAAGTGATGACTTTACTTTTTTCTGTACTACCTCTAGGGTTGTTTAAAATTGCAGATGCTAGCCTAAAAAAAACTCTGCATATAGCTTACATAAGCCAGGAATTTATACCAAAAGGAAAAGTAAATGCAGATATTACCTCTAACTCTTGGTGGTCAGCTGTGCTGTGTTTTGAGTGGTATAGGTCATGGGAAAGACATTAGCTTTAGGCTGAATTCTGTATCACATATCCCCATATGATTTAATTCATTTAGTTTCATAGCCCACAAATACAATGTTTCAGTAAGCCCTCAAAGTCTGCTGTTGGTTGGTCTGACCTTTTGTCTTCAACCATCTGCCCAATCAGGACAGAGTTGGCGTGAAGGAGCTATAAAAGTTAGTAGCCAGCTTGTAAACACAGCCAAGTGCTTATCTACCAAAAGACTATTTTCAACATTGTGTCCACATCTATTTCCCCCCTCAGCCAAAATATGTTTTTCTTTTGTTCTCTGTAGAAGTCAACATTTGTGTGTTTTTTTCAGTTGGTACAACTCTGTGTGGTCAGCAGTAAGTTAACTAGCTCCTTGGGTAGTAAAGGCCAGGGCCTGGAAATGTCAGCCTCGGGCTAATGACTGTATTAAACTTACCTTCTGTGCTCCAATAAATCTACATTTATCCACACAAGGCTAAGCGTGGCTTCATTGTTTTACCCTTTCTCATCTTTTGCTCTTTTCACCAGAAACCCTTCCAGTATTACATAACATTTGAAAATTCCTCTGTTGGTCTTCCTCCCACTGAAACTTAATAAGATTATGTCTATATAATTATCTGCTGCTAATTATGTGGACACTAAGTTGAAGGCTAAGGCTGACAACACACTAACATTTTCATTTATAATAAAATTTATTTTAACCCATTTAAATACGTGGAAGACAACAAACATCATGACAGTTTAACTTGATTCAGCCAGAAAGAAGAACTCATAAAACCTCACAAAGCACTCCTTGTCTGTATAAATAGTGTACCATATAAAAAAAAACCTTATAAAATTTTATTCAAAAACTGAGTGAATGACACAGACTACTCATTGCAATGGTGGGCAAACTGGTGGCCCAGGGCCAACATGTGGCCCTCTTCGCTGTCTGCCAGTTAATCACTAATATCCAAAAATGATTAATTAAGGAAAAAACACGTTCCAAAAATATTAAATACTGGGTGCTAGACATACATAAAAACAAAAAAAAATGAAAAAGGGTCTGCACAACTGAAGTTGCCCCAAAAGTAATGAGGATATCATCAGAAATGTGAAGTAATGGGTCCTAGCCCTTCATCAGTCCTACCTGAAATGTCTCATTTCTGGTGATAATCCTTATTAAAACCGACTTTGGAGCAGTTTCCGGTGTGCAGACCCTTTGTCTCTAATTAAAAAAAATTGCAACCAAGGAGACAGAAAAAATTTGCCGGGGTATATTTTAGTCTAATTTGCCACATTTACAAAACTATAATATAGTTTCATTTTATTTTTCACAAAACTGGACAATGTATTTTCAAATACTGGTTTTTGCAAAGGTATTTTACTAAACGTTATTCATGTTTTTTGGGGAAAAAGTGAAACAAATGACCTGAATTGAAAGTAACTACATGTTTTTATTGAAGCAGCGCAGCTCAGTCCATAAGGGCTTGAGTTGGGGACCTGAGGGTGGCTGGATCAACTTTCAATCAAACCATGCTTAGAAGTTAGTTTGGATGCTGGGGAGATGCAAGCTGACTTCCTGGAGCCCTGTTACCAGTGACAACAGTTGGTAACGCAGCTGAAGTGGTCGGCATTCCCTGGCGCCAGAGCCTGGTGGTGTAGAGTTTGCACCCTTGCACCCTCAAACTTCATTGCATGTAAACCCCCACGAATAAAGCAGGGTTAACGTTGCTGGTGGTGCAGACGAGTTGTCAGGGATGATAAATGGTGATGTGCTGACTCGGCATGTGCTACTATCTTGACAAGATTAGTTTTGCAAAAGAAAATTAGTTCTAGGTGTGACTTAATTGTAAAATAAAGCCTAGTAAAATTAAAAAATTTGATTTTTTAATCAATTAAATGAACTAGTTTATTGCATCTAAAAAATATCTTTCATTGGCTTTTATTCCACACTGAATAATATTCACTGTTTGGTTTTGAGCTTTGAAACATAAACAATTAAAATCAAGTCTGATTTTCATTATTTTGGTCATTTAAAAGTATTTCTGGTTGCCTTATTGATCCTTTTATTCTAACAGAACAGCCCTCTGAATAAACAATAATGATAATGCGGCTTATGGCAGCCAAAGTCGCTCATCTCTGATTTATTGTATCCATACATTGTGGAAGACATGCATCGCGGATTAAAGCCCTAAGAGGTGTAATGTGATGTTTGACTGCTTCTATATGTGCCAGAGTGATCAGACACAGTTATATATATATTTATATGAAAGTATTTTTACTGAACTCTAAGGGCCTATTCTGTATTCATTTAATGATTTTGCCTAAGAACTCATAAAACTTCTTATTTATGTATTGTTTTAATTTTCAGAGTATGACCTTGTCCTCACAGAAGAGGGTATTTTTGCAAAAGTTGCTTTCTCTGAACTTCACTGTGCATGTAAATGGTGTTATGACGTGACATCCCACACCAAATAGATTGCCACGTAAATAGGCTGACAGTAAAATAAATCAAATGAAATCAACATCAAAAAGCAATTCATATTTCTGACCCAGCTGCACCATTGTGTTGACATTTCTGTACCTGGGCCTTTGTGCGTCTGGCCTGTATTATCTTTCCATCATCATTTTTCAACCATCCTTTGATGATTCAAACAGCAGCGCGCTATCAGTCATTCCTGTGAGCAGATGCTGCCCAGATCTTTCGATGTATTGCCTTTTTTCGGCTTTATTGCCAGCCGGCTTATCCTCTACTGATGGAATTGTTAAAAAGCAGATATGAGCAGAATCTAGGAGGACCGGCCTTTGTTGGAGCATGCGTTCCCATCAGATGAGAGCATGACGATAAGAATCTGAGCAACGCCTGCAGGTCGTGTCAGTCTATGCATAACAATCTGCGGCTGTGCAGTGAAAGAAAAACACTCGGAGACGGGAGAGGAAGGCGCTGTGAGGAGGTGTTTTGGTGATAAATATGTATAAGGTGTTTTGTCTCGTCTTTTTTCGGCAAACTGGATTGATCAATATTGCACAATGCTGAGTTTCAATCATGGCTCTGTTTGTTCTGGAGCTATTTACAACTTGACAAGAGTTTACTGTGTGTATGTGTATCCTGTTTTCAGGTCAAAAAAGTCAAACTTTGGAATATATTACATGTGTGTTGTTCATTTCTTGATTAAATGCTTTAAAAGACTGCACCAGCTTGTGTATTATTCAATAATTTAACTAAATTCTGAAGTCTGCCCTTTAATAATCACAAACACTGCACATAAAAAGAGCTGCTTTGAAAATACAAAAAATTGATTTTACATAGAAAATACTGGAAATTTCCACCTCAAATTTGTAGTTGTGAGCCAAAATTTGTCTGTATTAACTTAAAAATGAACAACAACATTATCTGTGATCAAGTTAGGGTTTCATTGAAAAACACCTATTTGCAACCTTAGCAGCAATATCCGAGAAGTCGGGCTTGTGGATCACTTGTGGCCACTGAGGCCTCTGAGTGTAATGGTGCTGTCATAAAACACAGCACTGTCACCTCCTGACAGAGCATTTGTTGAGTCATGAAGCTAACTAGGCAAACCAGAAAGACAGTTCAACATATACAACACAGAATATATTCCAATAGTCCATCTGGACAACAGCCTATTAAAGTGTTGAGGAGAGCAAAACCTGTTAAAAGCATACCTGGCAGGTTATTGGATGATCTTTCCATCAACCACATACATTACAGGCTAACCAGATAATGTAGCAGGCGGGCGCAAGTACAAAACTTGAGCGACTTTGTGTAACAAAGTCTTGCCAAGACATGTTAGAGGTTGAATGAAAATGTCCTATTTCAGTGTTCCTCGTTTTCATTTAATAAAGAAATGGTTTCCAGATTTGACAAAACTGCTACTGAAGCTGTTAGCATCCATGCTAACCACTGTATGACAAGTCACCTCCTGTTGTAGTCATGCTTGTAGCTCCCACCTCTTCCTTCTTTAATGGACTCTGAACGTGCTGTGCCGCTACATCCCAAGCAAAGTTTTTGCTGATTGGAGCTTGTCAAGATGGATCTGCCTGATTACAGACATTGAATCAGGCAGACCCAGTTGTGTGCAAGATCATCCTGAAGCCACTATGTAAAAAAAAAACTAAAAAAAAACTAAAAAAAAACTGATCAACCAGATTAAGAAAACACTGTGCCCCTGGACAACAGTGCCCCTCTGGAATTTTGCTGCCCTTCAAACCCACCAGCACTTAACTAGGCATCAGTTATTAAGAACAGTAGCATCCAGACAAGCTAGTACTTCAATATCCAAGAATTATTAAGTTAGGAACATGTGTTCAAATATGGAAGCAAAGCCTTTTTCATGCAAGTTACATAATTCTGTAAGAGGAAGAATTTCTCCAATGCAATACTAATGTCATGTTGTGGTACCCAAATAAACCAGAAAAAAACAAGATAAAACAAAAAGAATTTATTTTAACTAAGAAAAAGACAGGGACAAAAAAATCCCCAAACAACAAAATCTTAACAAACGGTCAAAGTACAAAATAAGAATCTCCTAACAAAGTAACCAATCAAATCTGGCAAACAAAGTACAAATTAAAGTCGCTAGAAATTTCAACCAAAAACAGACAAAATACCTATGAAAATGAGGAAAAACTGGCGATGCTGGAAGAACTGAAGACAGGGAGGGACACATGGAAGACGAACACACGGAGTGGCACTGGGAAGACAAGGAGGACAAGGAATGAACCCACACAGACAAAAGGGAACACAGAGACTAAATACACTGAAAAGTAATCAGACGCGGGTGACACAATCACACAGGTGGAGGGAATCAAAATCAGAGGCACACAGAAGTGAGGGCAGGAAAACACCACGAGGAACACAGGGATTTCAAAATAAAACAGGAAACACGAGACAAGACACAAAATGGGGAACTTAACTAAGACCAAGAGCAGGATCACAGGAAACACAATACAAGAGGAACAACAGGCCAAAACCAGAAATACAAGAAACAAATTATACAAAATAAAACAGAAGGAGGAGTACAATAAAAGAACACAATGAAAAGGCATACAAAACCAAACAGAACTACAAGAATCTAGACAACTAAGCTTTTACTATGAAAAGCACAAACTGGGAGTGTAACCATACTGTGTTAACCCTGTCTGTAACATTTTTTTTACCATTATGGGCATACACACCTGCTAGAACAAGGTTAATATGGCTTTCTGTTTATATTTTCATGTCCGTCTTGGACAAGATATGTTCAGCAAAAGTTCATAATACACAGATTTATTTTAAACCCACTGCCAATAACCTTGGTGTAAAATTGTTCTTATTTTAAACTTGATCAGTGGATAAACTTTGTTGTTGAATCAAGTTTTAATCATGAGGCTTTTATCCAAGACTAAATCTTTTTATTTTTCTTAATGATTATGAGTGAGTGACTTGTGCTTTTAGCTCTTCATTTTTAGACCCATGTAATGCACTTTACGTTGGCGTAAATCATGCCTCCATCGCTCGTCTACAGTTTGAAAATTCTGCTGCTCCTCTTTAAACAGGTACTAAGAAATGGGAACATAACATCCCTATTCTGGCCTCTCTCCTTTGGTTACCTGATAATTTTAGGATTCATTTTAGCATTTGTTTGTTTTAAGTCTTTAAATGGATTAGCACCTGTCTTTTAAAAGCCAGCAGCCTTGAGATCGTTACAGTCCACAGAGCAGCATTGTGTTGAAAATCTCGAGGAGATCAAGTCTTCTTTGTTGTGGCCCCTAAATTATAGAACAATTTACCTCTTGGGACCAGAATTACCCCCACCTTACCTACTTCTAAATCTCATCTTAAAAAATATTTTTACTCTTTGGCCTTTAAATCAGCACGAGAGTTGTGTGGTCTCTGTTATATGTGGTTTAATTTTTTTAAATTGCCTATCATTTGAACAAATTGTCCTGTATTATGTGGGTTTATTTTTGTTTTTGTATGTTTTTTTATGAATGTGCTAGAAGAATAAAGTGGATTGAATTGAAAGCCCTTCCCCCAAGCCATACTCAGGTCATGCAAATGCAGGCAGCGTGTCAGAATGGGAGAGTCCCGTCATAGATGTGCAGCCGATAAATCTGCAGCAACTGTGTAATGCATTCAATATGACCCAAAATCTCTGAGGAGTGTTTCCAGCCCCTTTAAAATCCATGGTATGCAGAATTTAAGCAGTTCTGAAGGCCAAAGAGGGTCCAACCCAGAATAAGCATGAATCACTTAATAAAGTGGCTAGCAGGTGTATAGTCAATATTGCATTGGTTGTATTTAGTAGTGCAGGAGCAACCTTTTTTTTTTTTTCTTGCATTCATGTTATTTTTATTTCAAAGACGCTCAGCTTCAAGACCAAAACATTGGAGTCAATTTCAAAGGGCGACCTTAATTTTAGATTCTTAAGATTAATGTGCCATCCAAAGCAAAAACAAAACTCATACTTAATCTTACTGATATCTTTATCATGGTATTTTTCTAAAATATGTTTATTGAGGCTGGATTCACTTTTAGTATTCCAGATTGTACATATTGTAGGGTCACCTTGATCCAGCCTGTGTTGCAGATTTTTTTTTTTCAGGAGACATTGGTAATTGTCCAGCTTAAAGATGATTAGATTTTGGTGAGGACCCAGATAACTGCCATTAACGAACACTTGTTTTTGCTCAATAACTGTCTAACTAATAAGGATATCAACATGACTCTGAGTGCTAGGTGTGGGTTTTCAGGGTCAAGGAATCATATTAGGATGGTAACTTTATCTGGAACTATTGCTTACAGATGTAACAGCAACATGTGAGCTACCTTGGCGGAGGTTTGCGCTCTCTGAGTGCTTTCTACTTTTATTTCAACTGTATCTATTATTGTTTGTGGTATTGCACTGTTTGTATGTCTCCATTGTTTGTTTCATGTTTCTCTTTTATTTTTGGGACTAAACGAAAATTAACATTGTGCTAAATCCGGCATATTACAATGGTTTTGTATGGACTCCCAAGATATTGTGCGTTAATCAATCAGCACTCTCCCATCCGAATAAATGTTTAATTACATGGCAAAATTTCCTCTTCATCTCTTAAATCACACTAATTCATTCTTTTCCTTCACCATAATAGCTGCTAAACACATGACATACTGTTCTAAGTACAAGTAGACATAAGAATCGTTTAGGAGGTGAATTAAACATGACTCCCAACTGATTAAAAAAAACAAACTTTTATGCTAGAAGATTCTCCAGATACTTAATTATGCTTGACACACCTTTGCTGTTGAACATTCTGAAACACCAGTCATTTCACTCTGACCTTTGGCTTGGCCATCGCCTCTCCATCGTCCCGCTCATGCAGGCTGAGCTCTGCCTGGAGGGGCTGTAGATAGAAGCTGGCACGCTTAACATTCCTAAAATAAAAGAAGAGGGTTTATCCGCGCGAGGGTGCATGCATGTGATCAATAGAGACAGTTGCCTGCAAAGGTCAGGCAGGCCTGTTGGTATAGATGAAGTGAAACTTGCTATGAAGCCTGACTTTGCCCTCGATCAGCATCGTGCTCTCGTCTGGTACATGGTGCCTTGGGAGCAGTTTGAAGTGTCTTTGGCTCTTCAGTGCCTCTTGATTGGAGCATGACTGCGGGGCAGGGAGAGGCAATGCTGGGAAATAAAGACAAGATTGATTAGTTTTACTTTGATACACCTTCAATGCAGCCAGCCTGAGTGGACACACACTCTGAATCGGTCTATCTGCTTAATAAGAGCATGGTGAGGTGTCTAGACTAAAAGGATCTTGAGTAATTGTAATGTCAAATACTTTAAAGTGTGTTCTCATGGGAAATAGCTGTGCTGATGTGTGAAAAACAGGAGAGATGAACTGATTAAGAGGAGTTTTGCATGTTTGCTAGAATCCTTGTTGGATTTTCTGACATTTAGGCTAAAGAAGAATTTCCTATGTCTCCTTCATCAGCTCAGCGCGTTGGTTCAGCATGTTGCCCAGAATGCAAATGCAAGCTGCAGAATACATATGACAGGTGGGATCAGTGTAGAGGAAGAGGAGATGTGGCAGGATCAACACAAGCAGGAACCACTGAATCCTAAAGTTTTAAAGGCAAATCTATAAATCAAATCTACAACTCTCCACATTATTAGGACTACATGGACACAAGCAAGTCTATTAATCTAACTGATGACTTTTAGAGGTCTGGAACATTTCTGGGAATACTTTCAGTGGAATAGTTTAATTAATTAGACATGTACATTCTGTACACTCCCCTTGTTCTTTGGGTGAAAAATGACCCACCTTAAATAAACTCCAAGAAGAAAGCAGATGAACAGAATTTAAAACCTAAAATGTCTTCTTCAGGAAGAACCAACCTGTCTGTCATCACATCACAAGGTTACTCCACATTTGAAGAAAATGCTTTTTGTTGTTCAAGATATCTGTGAGGCCTGAAAATGTATATAGTATATACATATGTGTGTTTGTGTGTGTGTCAAAGATGACTTCTTTGGCAAGATACTATACAAATTCTCATATGCTATACATTATAGTTTAGCCATATTATATTCCTAATCTCCCATTTATTGAACATTGCCTCCATAATACCAAAAATAAAACCAGACAAAAAAATAAGATTACAAAATCAAAATTGTAACAAAATAAAAAATATCAATCTAATATGTAGGATAAAGTAAATCTAAGTATGGGCTTTAGAGACATGGTTCTTGCATGTGAAACAAACAAGTTATAAGGTCCTTCTTTGGGGGGCAGTAATGCCATTTGCTCCTTTTGCTACTATTTTGCTGCAGTATCTATTACGTAAATTTGACATGGACAGGATTCAGAGCCCTGAACAACTTTTCAGAGGCCCTGCAGAGGCACTGTGTCAACCACTGACTGTATTGTCAAATAACAATCATTGTTTTCAAGGAATTTGGTTTTTAAATGGTTTGAACTACAAATATATTCCTGAAAACTCGTGCTGCACCTGCAAAAAGCAAATACAGTTTAATACAAAGTTAGTCAAAAGGCCCTATTGTATGCATGGAGCCAAGTGTTTTGTGGTGAAGCACAGGTATCTCCCCTAATTTCTGACTGACGTAGGTGTCATTTATATGCCCAGTGCTCACCCTGTTATATATGATATAACGAGTGATCATGTGCTTCCATTTGCACCCAGGAGAATGTTTGTCTAAAAATGAGGGGCAGAGTGGTCAGACACAAAGCTGGTGAATTTCTAAACTGAGGATGCAGAAACTGACTTTTAAACCTCCTTCTAGTCTTAAGTCAATCTTAAGAGACTGGTACACATCCTTGTGATCAAAATATACAATATACGTACTCCTTACTGACTTTGTTTCACTCAAAGCAGCACACCTTTCCCACTGAATGTGGCACTTTTGTTGAAAAATTTGTTTAATGTCCATACTCTCAAGAATGCCACAGATAATTATGCTCACAGATAATAAAATGGGTAGTCCAGTGTATTTTACACATGGAACAGAGCAATGGATTTCTGCAGGAAAGGGAGAAATGAAATCACCTAAAGCCCACCGTTATTTTGACGAACAGTAAACAGGTCTTTCATAAACCAAAACCTACCTAATCCTGACAATTTTCCCTGGAGATTTAAATAATTAATGAGGTTTAACTTCTACACTTTGGATTGCTTATGGATTGTTTATGATGCTTTGGATTCTTCAATAAAAGAAGCACTTGAATCTGTGCATTAACATGATTAACATTATACAGTGTTCTGTGTGTTCTTTGAGCAAAGTAGAAAAATAAAAGGAAAAGAGTTAAATCATCCATCCAAAATAATAAACAACTAAACCAATTGTGTAAATATCTAAATGCCAGCCACCTAGCTGACACTGATTTAAAGGGAATGAGAGTGGACACTCTGATAGGTTTGATCCATGTTACACCTAAAACACCAATGTACTGTGTATTCAAGGCACATATAATACAACCCTTTTTGCTCCCTGCACCTGACATTGCACCGACAAAATAAAAAATAACTAAACATTCATAAATCATTTTAAATAGACAAATAAATAGCATTATAAATACTAATGTCTACCAAATGCTTGTTCTATCTTCTGTTATAAGGATTGCTCCTTTTATTTTCATTGAGTTTATGAAATATTTTATAAAATATTGCAGTGAATTCAGCACTACTTTAATCGGGGCATAAACTCTTTTAATTTGACGGTATAAATAATCAAAAAGTAACATGCAAGTTAAGTCTCCTGGCTGTTTTCATTAGCTCTGGGACTTGAAAAATGTAATTCAGCATTTCATGATGATTTTAAACATGATTTCAAATTTTTTCGTGTTTTTTATTTATTACCTCCACTGCCCACCAGTGGTCCCAAGCCCACAATTTGAGAGGCACGGATCTAGTCTGTTGCCTAAGGAAGCAGCCATGGAAAACTATTATCTTTGTCCATTTTACCACAAACAAATCTTACCCCAGCCAACTGTTCTTTCTGAATCACCCACTGAAATACACACAGCCAATTATCCAACAACAAATGACTGTAGCCTCACTGTAAACACTGTGCAGAGAACATGCTCCATCAAGCTTATACATTTCATCCTCACCTGAGAGAGTACAGCCTGACAGCCTGCAACACACGTTGGTTGGACAGTAACAGCCAACCTGTCCTTGTAAACACATGAATGCATGTGGCAACGAGCATTTGTCAAGCTGTTTATTCTTTTGCTTCCTTGTCAGAACGTTGTGTGCCATGGGGCAGCTTGCTGCAGGCGATGCGGCAGCGCTCTGGCTGGTCCTGTGTGCTTTCAAACATGGCAGCGCAGCACGCAGGTTAATTTGATAGTCTCCTGCCTTATCTAATGTGAAGAGAGACCTTTCTTGGCCGTGTCACAAAGCCGCTTTGAAGCGTCTGTCAATGCCCTCCCCTGGATAAATGTCACATGTGGAATATCTCAGGTGGCAGCTGCGCCATAGCAGTGGCAGCGGCAGGAAGCCAGAAAACAGCCCAGAGCCTTACACTCCCACACTCAGTTCAAGGGAGGAGGTTTCTTTATTTCTCTCTCTCTGCTTCCCTCCCGTACTCTTTTAAGAGCAGCTTGCAAGGTCACACATCAGTAAAGTACCAAAAAACAAAAGATTTATCTGAACTCTATTCCTCTCAGAATCAAAAACATGCTCTGAATATTTCCCTGCCTTGCCTCTATCTCACATTTATTACTTTTTTATCTAACTAAAGGATGTTTGTGCCAGCAAAACAAGACACTTTGCCATTTAAAGATATTCCTTGAAAATCAAAGCAAACCAACCACCTGTCTTTCCAATATTTCTCTGGGGCCCTTTTATTCACAGAGCTATTCACATAATGATACTGATGGCTGTCAAAACCAACAGGGCCTGCTAAGCCTCGCATTGCTCGTTGTAATCTCTGTCATTAGACTCAGGTGCAGACATCATGTAGACCTTGAGATGCTGATCTGATTGTACCATCAAAGAGAACCTTCTCCAATATCTTGGAATCATTCAGCACCTTCTATTCTACTCTTTGTTTACAAAATGGAGTACATCCTGAGCCCTGATTGAAACATTTCAGCTCAACAAAGGGTCTGACTGACTGGTATGAGTGTCATTTATTCAGCATCCATCACAAACAGTTATGCTCTAGCATACATGAAACCAAGGCAACTAATAGGGAATAATGACGTCTCTAAGAAATGGAGGTCAGTATGTATTCATTTCCATTAAATGTCATGAGAT
The DNA here is from genome assembly GCA_037902135.1 of Cetoscarus ocellatus. NCBI lineage: Eukaryota > Metazoa > Chordata > Actinopteri > Labriformes > Labridae > Cetoscarus > Cetoscarus ocellatus. Next base: position 1,951,091 of record JBAMNC010000361.1, read on the forward strand.
AGAGGGCTTAAAAAACAGAGCATGTCGCATCTAGCCTTGCGGAGCAGACGGACCTGCCTGATTCATTGTCTGAAATCCTGCATGTCCGTCTTACCAACTTCCATTGTCCAACGATTCCACGGCTGAATGCTTAACGGCCCAATCAGGGAAGAGAGGTGGGATGTGCGGACGTGACAACAACAGAAAGTGACTGCATGTTTGAAACAATGGCAGCGTGTGAAACAATTTTTGTGGATGCAGCAATATCTGCAGTTTTATCAGAAACTGACTCAATTTCTTCTTTAAAAGAGAAGCAAAGAACATCACTTAAACCTCTCTTATGGGAAATCATGTTTTTGCTCTTCTCCCAACCGGGAATCACTACTGGGAAACTGGGCGAGATGCCGGCAGTATGGTAGCGCGGAGTCATGGTTACTCAACGATACCTGGTGAAATGTGCTCTCCTCAGAAGTTTAACAAGAGAACTTGGTGGGCATTGTCGTTGACAAGGTTCATGTCACATATAAAAAGTAAATTATTACATCTGTGTTGTATAATTTAATGTACGACACTAGTCTAAGGACTGAATTGTAGTTTAAGCTAACGACTAACAGCAGGGTCGAGCTGCTACGTCATACTGTGGCATGATATATTGATGACTTGGTGGATTGGTCTGTGATGAGAGTGATGAGCAGAGAGATTGTCCAATCACCAGCTGCTGTTATTTTTGAAGGTTCCGCCTCTGAAAACATTTTTGAATGGCTCTCTCCCAGATGGACTAGTGACATATTTCTGTGGTGGATGTATGGAGCTGTCCATCTGGCGTGTCAGGTTATTTCACATCACATATTACATATGACTATTTCTGAGGATTTTAAAGGTGTTACACCTGCTGAATAGTGTGTTGATTGGTTTTTAGAACAAAATCATAATGGAAACTCTGAACTGAACATATGGGGTCCTTTTGAGGTTCATCAACTTTTGAAATCAATTCATATCATCGACCCAAAGGTACAACAAGAGGAAAGGTCCAAGCTCATTGACACAGTTTACATTTTTACAGCAAGAGCCTGCAATGTGTAAATTGTGTATAAATGTGAATGAATAGAGTGTGGTCTGGTGAAAACCCCCTGCCTTGGGATAATGAAGAGCAAAGACCTGCATCCTAACCTGGTCCACAATATGACCAACACAACATGCTTGAGGTCAACAACATAAGTTTTTTGTCTACGATGATATCGGATCAGACAACCAAAGAGAAAACAAAGCGACAATCATAACAAACTACCCAGCATGACACAGCTAAACATCAGGACCCACATGATTACAGAAGAGGAAGAAGGGAAGCTAAAAACATAAAAAAAACATAGTGTTCCCAGTATGTACAGCCACAAAGGCATCAGATAACAGCAGCACAACTGAGGGATTTCTCTGACACAAACAGCACAGAGAAGCAGCTGCACACACACTCATCAAGCAGCACAGCACTGACCCCATGCATAGTGGTGTTTGTCTGTGAATAAAAGCCTCAGAAATGAACATGTCTTCTTTGCAGAGCATCAGTGTCCATCTGTAGATCTTGAATATATCATTTAGGATTGACTTGATCCAGGGCTGTAGACATCACATCTGTGTTTAAATTGCTAAAAAAAAGGACAAGTGACATCTTAATGAAGAGTGCTCAAATTGCTCCAAAGAAACTACTAAAAGGGGCTGTAGCACCTGGAAATGCATGTTTAAGACACAATTGCTGAAAGCAAATCAAAATAAATAATGATGAAACACATTAAGACAAAAGCACGTTGATAAAAGTACATCATCCCACCTATCATTTTTTTCATTATCCCTCTGTAGTTATTATTTTTACTATTTTTGGTACATTATTTTATACAGTTTTAGCTCCAGAAAGTATTTCTGCCTGTCCGTGTCTTTTAAGAGTATTTTATTTCTATTATTGATTTTTTTCTCTTTTTGTTATTGCAAAAGTAACAATATGCTGATAGTTCCTGTCCACAATAACCATGAGATGAAAATCTTATACCCTGACAACCCTGATGTGTAACTTATGATCTATTGTGCTTCTTTCTGCTAAAACAGAAACCATTCATCCTTTATCTATACAGATTATCCCTTTCAGGATCACGGGGCCTATCACACCTGACATATGGTGAGTGGCAGGGGACAACCTGAGCCAGTCGCCAGCCAATTGCAGGGCCACATAGAGAGACACTCAGAGCAATTTAGAGTCACTAATTAACCTACTAAGCATGTTTTCAGTCTGTGGGAGGAGAGAACCCACACATTCACAGGGAGAACATGCAAGCAAGCCCTGACAAACAAGGGGTTTGAGCCAGCAACCTTCTTTCTGTGAGGCACACTACCTGCTGCACCACTGAACTGCCCTAAAACGGATAAAAAATACTTCTTTTGCATCAGGACATTTTGTGGCTGAGCTCCAAGAGTCCAAGATGAGGGTTTGCATCTCCAAGTCTGAAGCCATGGTTCTCTGTCAGAAAATGGTAGGTCCCCCTCCAGGAGGGGAGTGAGTCTTTTTGTCAACCACGGAAGTTCAAGTCTCTCAGGGTCTTGTTCACAAGCGAGGGTAAAATAGATCGAAAGACTGATTGTAAAGCTTTTAATTTAATGCCACATCTATGTTCCAGACCCAGAAACCTGATCTTCCTGGCTTTGGAACACATTGAGATCCCCCAAGAAGAACTGGAAAGGTATATCAAGGAGAAAGAAATCTGGGTTGATCAACAGAAGAGAACGGATGGATGAATGGATGGGTGGATGGATGGCTGTTACTCTGGAGGGGTTTGATTAATTTCACCCAGCTCTGGTTGTTATTCCACTATAGACCACTCATCAAAATGCCACTGTTTTACACATTTCAAAACAAGCTACATTAAAACATACAATAAGCAGGTCAGAACTGAAGGTTGTAGGTGTGCTGACATTTATTTATGACACAAACATGAAACAGCTTCGCATGAAAGTGCTGTTATGATAAAGCATGCAGCTTCAGTGGAGCTTTGAGGTGAATTCATCTGGGTGTGGATGCAGGTTGTTCAGGAGAATGATGAAGCCTTTCCACTCCAGTAAGGACTTGGATAATTGGACTTTTGTATTAAGATTGACACCAGTTGAAAGTTGGTTATTAACACGGGGTGAAGCATGGCAGATTGTTTATTAGAATCCTGTCACTATTTACAACCCAAAACGGCAGTGCATCGACATTGAGAGTTCAATTGAAAGTGAAGCACAAAATTGATACTCTAACAAAGGCTACTTCCTGCTGTGGACTTTGTTTTCCTGCTGCTCATGAGTGGACTGCCTTTAAGATCAGAGTGTGGGATAATTACAGTGAGGTGTCCTAAAGTGAGTGCTGTGTTATACTGTATGGGTGAGGAGCTTTTACTTGTGGACATGTTGATGAGGTTGTCCTTTTTTAAGGAAGGAAAATAAATTAACTCTGCAATCAAAAACAGAATCAATGAAGACAAGGGAGAGGGTTGAAATGTAAAACTGTAATTGAGCTTTCATCCCCAGAATGTGGGCCATCTGTCTGTGATGAGCAAAAAACACATGTAGGTGGAGGTTTTGCAGTTATTATAAGATAAACCCAGGGGAGTAAAACCAGAGCATTGTATGTTCTGCTGCTCCCCAAGCCCCTTCTTACACCATTAAGAGCAAAGAAAACTGATTTCTTAAATGAAAGTTACAGGTTAAAAAAGGATGGGCAAATGTTTCATGATTCTACTTTTGCTCATGTAACAAAAACAACATTATTCATTGAACAGCCAAGTCATTAAATATTTGCTCCTGTGGAAAAACCCCTTATCCTTGAGTGAACCTGAGATGTCATCTTGGTCTGAGTGAGTTTGGTGTTGGCCATTTAGTGATGTTACCTCCAATGCAACACATCTTCAGTTGTGTACCTCCGCCCCATTGGGTGTTTTTGGTTATTCTTCTCAAGATGACCTCAGCCAAGGCAGACCAACCACCTGCTTTCTTCTCAGCCACAGTGAGTTATTTTGAGTGACTGTGGCAAGTTCTTTGATTGTCTTCATCTGGGCAAAGCGTCTGATGCCCACTTCCCTCAGAAGTCTTGTGGTGGAATTGGCAATGAAGCGCCTGCAACCAACCTCCACTGGACGAACCCTCACACTCCAGCCCTGGCCTCAGCTGCGAAGTTGGTACAGAACAGCTTTTTCCTTTTGAAGACTTCATCAATGGTGTCTTCCCAAGGGACTGTGAGCTCAACAATGAAAACACAGAGGCAGGATTTGGACCAGAGAACCAGGTCTGGGCGCAAGTTGGTCACAACAACCTCTTATGGGAAAGAGTCTCTGGTTAAGTTGATTCTTATATTTGATCCCTGGCTACATTAAGGGGGCCTGAATTAGTAGTTGTAGGGTCGGTCTGCTGCTTATCCCCTTCATGGATGACAGCTATTGGCTCTGGTTGAAGTTTGTATCTAAATTTATATCTCATCATATAAGAGTTGTTTTAAAAAGTGACAGAAATGTGTGATTTGTTTCTGTTCTTAAAATATTTTTTTTTGCCTGTTTAACTTATAATATATGCATGGACCAAGATCACCTGTCTACTCCTGGTGTCATGGACACACACACACACACGCACCTTAAAGGGATATGCCAACATTTTTTTTTTCTTTTCATATCTTACCTCACTCCTGAGTCCATGACACTTTTCAAAGAAATACACACGAAACTAAACCACAGGGCGAATGCACAAACCACTGCAGAGCTTGTAAGTAGGTCAACAAAACAAAGCCTCTGTTTACGAGTAGAAGAAGACTGGTACTAATGATTATGGCCGTCTTTGTAAGAGAGGACGAGGATGATTTCTTTAGGACTGATGAAGATCCACAATCTTACATATTTAAACCAGAATATACAGAGGAGATACTACGTGTTTTGGAAGCTGAGCATGCACGAAGAGAAGCTGAGGCAGAACAGTTGGTTTCAAGTGTATTTCTTTTGAAAATTATATAGTGCTAATCTTAGTCTAAGAACAAATAAAGAGTCCGATGACTGTAGGCAGAGGCAGGCTAATGCTACTCGTTGACTCCCAGTATTTGAACTAAGCTAATAAACGATGGGCAAGCTCTGCTTGTCTCTTCCATGTTACTGCACACACAGTCAAAAGAAGGTGTATATCTGCTTGTCATGAGTGAGGCAAGACATGAAAACAGAAAAAAAAAATCTGGCGCATCCCTTGGACACATAGGTGCCTCTCCTGTATGCTCTGTGGCCAAATATACAAAGACCTGTTGAGAAGATCTCAAGCTTGCTCTGAGGACAACAGCTGCTTTACATAGAACTTTTGGTCATTATTACCAGACAACTTGAACTTGTAATAAGTCAAAATTGTCAACACAAAACTTCAACTTAAATGCAGGAAAAACAAGTTTGCAGGTATGCATCTAGTGTTAGACTGGGGCATAAAAGTTTCACAGCATATACAGTATGTATGCAGGGAGGATATTTTTTGTGCATGTGCTTGCATGGCCCACCTTTTTGCAGCATGCACTTCTACATAATGTGGAAGCATATATGCATGTGAGCAGCAGATTATTCCAAACTTTTTATTTCTCTTTATATTTCAGCACTGTCTCACAAAACTCAGGGCTCCTGCATAGCTCAGAGCTGTCCTTAGTGAGGGGGTGTGAGGAAGAAGTATGTGGTAGTGTGTGAATGTGTCATAGTGTGGTTGGTGTGAGGCAGGTAGCGTCTGGCTTGGTGGAGGAGTGGTGCTGCTTTACCCTCCCGGTAAGTAAGACGGAATCCTGCAGTCTGCCAAAGATACACCAAGTCGAAGTCAGTCCATGTTTTACCTGTTCCAAACTGACTCTTATTATTCTTATTTCTCTCTGCCTTACATGCTCAAGCATATAATGGAGGTTCCAGTAACCCTATGTGAAGATTAAAAAACATCATAATTAGCCTGATAGGTCTGCATTGATCATATATGAGAAAATCTAAAAATTCCAATAAGGTTTGGACATTGTGTAAAACGTACAAAACAGAATACAATGATCAGCAAATCCTTTATGACCAATCTTTAATTAATTACACTACAAAGACAAGTTGTTACATTTTAAAAACTGATGAACTTCATAGTTTTTTGCTAATATTCACTCATTTTGATTTAATTTGTTCAACACAATCCAAACAAGCAGGCACAGGCGCAACAAAAGACTGAGCAAGTTGTAGAAGGTTCAAAACATACCTGTTTGGAAAATCCCACAGGTGATCAGGTTAATCAGGAATGGGTGAGTGTCATGATTGGGCATAAAAGGAGCATCCTCTAAAAGCTTAATTATTCACAAGCAAGGACGGAGTGAGGTTCCTCACTTAGTGAACAACTGTGATCCATCATCTACAGTCCGTTATATAGTCAAAAGATTCAAAGAATCTGGAGAAATCTCAGAGCATAGGCTGTACTACATTAAAGAGGAACATCACTCTGTGAAGGATTTTGCCATGTGGGCTCAGAAACTTCAGAAAAACCATTGTTAATTAACACGGTTCATCACATCAAAAGGAGTCTCTCACATCTTATTTATAATATATTTCATATATTAAAATAAAGAGTTGCCAAGTCCAAAGAGGAAATCTGTGTAAAGACTGACAGAAATCCTTTTAGGAAATATTAATTTATCAAACTCAAAAGCAAAATACTATCATGAGGCCCAAGGACATCTCACCTTGTCCCATACAAAATCTTACCAGTTTGTCTTTCAGTCTAATTGGACATGTATGAAACAAAAGTTCCCTCGAAGCATTTTTGTGATGTTGCATTAGGCAGTCAACATGACGGCCAACAGTGTATGAACTTAAACACCAAAAATCAAATCAGGTCATTTTCAGTGCCAGAAGATTAATGTGTAAAGTTTAACAGCAGGTTAGTAGGCTTTCAAAAAAATTTGCATTTAAAAGCAAATGATGACCAGAAAACTCTATGACCGTGATCTTTGTCCTGAAAAATCTATTCAATTTACGCCTGTGTCACGTATGAAGAAAATTCCTCTGAGTATTTTTGTGATATCTAGGTACACAGGGTGGCATTCACAAGCATATAATGATCATTCAGCTCTATGGCCTTAACCATAGACCTATGACCTTGAAAATCGAACAATGTCATCCTTCCATAAGAACAGACTACAATGCAAAATCCGATGAAAAATCATCGCAGTGGTTCATGAAATATTGCCTCATGAGGAAAGCATGACTATCAGGCTCTGTCACCTTGATCTTTTTTCTACAACCTTCAAAAAACCAAATCCTTCATCCTAACATTTAAGTAGAACTGTGTCCAAAATTTTATGATTATTTCTCAAAGCATTAATGAGGTACAGCATTCACAATTAAACGATTGGTTACAAAGCTGCATGAGCTTGACCTTTGACCTTTGACCTCTGACATCCAAAATGATTATTGATTTAATATTATTATATTTAAAAACACTAAGCAGCTGAGCATTATCTTCAGAGGGGACATTTGCTATATTATTAAACTTAATCCCATTCTGCATCAATGAGAAAACTTACTCACCAGCGTTAAGTTCATTCTGCGGCCCTTGCACTTAATAAACTCCATTAATTCTGTGCAAACCCAAAATCCTGGCTCCACTGTTCTAAGCGACTCAGTCTCTCCTGCTCCATAGAAAGGACTTTATCAGAAGACATATTAGTTTATTGTCTGAGGAAACATGTTATCATAGCAGATCTATCTCCATACACCATCTTCATCCATTTTAACTGCATCTCATTTAAAATTCCAAGTGTGTACAAAATGATATATAATGATATCTGTGTGTTTGTGTTGACCCTTTGCAGACATATGACAATGAAGACACCAGTAGACTAGCTGTACATCATAAGTGCCAGCGTGTATTTTAAAGCCACCAAAGTAACATTACCCAATGAAATGTGATCAAAGACTTGACTGAAAAGTCTGTGACCCTCTCAAACGAGGTGAGTCACCTTCAGCGTTCCCACAAATTGAGGTATGTGGAGATATTAGCTAGGACCAGACTGAATAAAGATCCATACACAATGCCTTTGGGATATTTATGGATGAGTGAAGGCTCAAAGCCTGCCCAGTTTAAGTCCTCATCACTTACACAATTACGGGGTCAAGAGCGTTTCTCCATACACTGGCAGTGATCATAAACCCTAAAAAACAATATTTTGTTGTGGGTTGGGTGACATCTTTGCCATTTTGTTTCTTTTCTGCAGCAATCTCTCATCAGTGGGGGTCAGTGGGAAAAAGCAGCCACCTTAAGGTTCATAAGAAATAAAATATACCCATAATTACTTTAATAAGGGCTCACTCAAGGTCAGCTGCTGTGGGCATCAAGTTCTGTTTTATGGGCTGGGACAGAGAGGGGATCTCAGGAATCTGAGTGAACCAGAGCAGTGATGAGCCATATAAGGTTCTCCAGCATTGAGCAGCACATTTTTGGTTTCTTCATGTTTGTTGCTCCGCATCATGTCTGCCTTAAAGCTCTCTTGCCACAGAAGCACCTTTGGTTAATCTGACTCATAACTTTAAAAAATCATCCTTAATCAGTGGAAATAAAAGTTTCTGTTTCGCTTGGTGACATCACTCTGGTGTCTGCAGTGATGCCGCCGTACCTGAGGTGTTTACATTCGTCTATTATTGATCGTCATGCTTTTGTCTGCTAAGAAAAACAAGTAGCTACATATAAAAGTAATTTCCCAGATCATGGTGAGGGCTAGGTTTGGCTTGGGGGCTGCTTTTTGCCTACCCCTGCTATAGTGTACCAGTTTTTTTCTGCCACCTCTATTGAACACCATATGACCTCTCTGCTGTGTCTAAAAAGCTTCACTGCAGCTAACCGTAATGAACACGTCCTCATGATTTCAACATCTTGGACCCCTCAATTTGAGGTGTCACCAAGATTCACAGACTGCTCTCTCTCTCGTACCGACAAGCCAAAGGGCATGTGCAGATGTTGCAGATGAGTGGCGTCTCATGAAGAGAAGGGAGGGGATAAGGATGACCTTCAACTCAGTGAATTTAGTCTGACAAGCAGAGACCGAAAAAAAGAAAAAAGAGCTTGCAATCCAGGTAAGAGGTATTTCTACTCGGTAAATTTACGGGAATTACTTTGACTAGAGGCAGCCCTGCATTTAAGTGATTTGAAGCTTTAGACTTTAACATAGGAGATGTGCCACCTAGAGTATCCCTTCCTGTAAAACCTTTGAGTGAATGTATTCAGTAACTGCCCCCATCCCTACCCTCCGTCCCTCAGTTTGTTCCTCCTGTTCCCAAAAGACTGCAGAATTCCCTCTGATAACTGTTGCATAGAAATAGGAACCATGCTTAATTATGCACAATCGGGATATCTCCTGTTTTCCCACCAGATAACAGCGTGTTGTTCCATCTTTTGTTATGGATGGATGTGTGCCCATGGGATGATTAGTAGAACAAAGGATGGGAGAAGGCAGACCTGTGTGTAGTTCAAAACAAGTTCTCCATGCCTTTGAAGATGCTGCTTACTTCAGGCTAAAGTGGGTTTGGAAGAGGAGATGTGCACGCACTCAAATACATTTTAATATTATTACACAGACAGCAGAGGGATATCAGACATCCTCTGACCAGTTTGATCCTCGACCTGCTGCACAGTGACAAACACACACACATACAAACACAGTTAAAGGAGAGCTAGAAAGGGAACAGTCATGCGCAGCCTTGAGGAGAAGGCTATGAGAGCGCTGTTTAGCAAAGATATTTGATCCATTATACATTGTTTGTGTCTACAGCTGGTAGAAGAAGAATAATAAATATTGCATTAGCCATGGGACCGACATCTCCGTCTCCCAGACAAGTTCATAACATTCTCGGCAGGAGAGGGCGGGACCTCCTGTGGCTTTTTTCCAATCCTCTTCTGTTCTTCCCCCCCTCCACACGCTGAGATCAGTAGCAGAAAAAGTCTCCATACAACATGCAACATGTGCACCTCAGTTAGGCAATCATTGCATATTTTATTTGCCCAATGAGCAACCGGAACAGCCACATCAGCAGCTTGTTAAAGATGGTGATCACTTTGTCACGAACTCGGGCTGCTGCTGCTGCTCACGTCTCCTCATCCCACTGAGGCTGTTAGTCTTCAACACGACTGCATGTGTCTCTGTGTGTTTGTATGTCATCCATGTTGGAGATTATTCTCTGAAGTAAGAGCTGGAAAGTGATTACTTTTTTCCCCATACAAATATTTGTGTATTTGAACACAGATATCTGGGCTTTTACCTCTTTACATCTCAAAAAGTGGCATTCAGAGGTGGAAACTACTGTTTTTTTCAAATTCTAAAAAAACTATCAATAATAAATTATATATACATAGAGATAGATAGATAGATAGATAGATAGATAGATAGATAATCAAATATTTGTCTGTTTATAGACATACATCTTGCACAGCTATTCATACCACTTAAGTTGACAGAAACGTATACATACAGTACGTATACATACACATATATACACAAACACAAACATGTATACATACATACATGTATATATATACACATATACCTGAGTACAAAGAGGAAAATAAGAATATATATATATATATATATAATTGTAAAATAATCAGTTTTAGAACATTTTTTTTACACTTACAGATAGGTTTTCTCTCTCAAATTTTCAAAGATGCTTAACTACACATTAAACTTTGATATTCTTTTAAAGTTTCAGAAATTTCAAGTCATGTTCCCAGAGACTTTAAGACAGATGCAGCCGCTTAAAACTTCCCCACTTTCCCTGATTGGGTCTTGGCTGGACCCTGACAGGTCCATGACAGGGCCTGCCCACCCTGGCAGTCATAGGTTGTAAACTCTAGGCTAAAGTTGGCTGAATTTGTGGAGTCAAGATTGCTCCCCATTGATTTGGCAGCTGATTTACTAACTAAGAAAGAGATTAAGGCTATGCCATCTTGTGACAGATTCATCCATGAGTTTGTCGCTATCATAAATTCTTATTTTAAGTCCCTTTGTCTCTGCCTGGATGGATACATCTCTGGATGTATGTATGTGTATACACAAATAAATATATTTATATGTCTTTGTGTATATGCATATATGTGTATCTATAAAATGAAGAGTATGGCTTCAGCCTGCTTTATTGTACAGTGCCTTGATATAACACTTGTTATGAACTGGAGCTATACAAATAAAGATTAATTGATTGATTGATATACGAGGGTCATCAAAAACCTCTTAAAGAACTGTGATTGATTGCCACATTTTTTGGCTGTTAGTAATGGTCAACCCTGATGCATTTGTCATAAGTGTGCTGATGGAAAAATCTAATGTATGTGGTGAAATGTTTTTTATGATCTGGCTGTTACATTCATCCAAATGAGAGCAGCTTTGTTTCTGATTGCTAGCTCACATACCAGGACATTACAGATCCACGTTTGTTCTCTTTCACACTTGACGGATTGTAAAAGTAGAAAGCAAAAGCAGATTCATTGCTGTGGATGCAGACTCTCCATTTTCTCTTGAGTGTATAAGTGAAAATGAGTTCACAGCTCTCACTACAGGCTGGCATAAATCTGCCTGACACAGCCCTGCAGTTTAAATCAGCCATAAGTCCTTTCAAAGTGACGCTAAGTTACATTAAGTGGGAGTATTTCTAAGCCTCTATAGGTAGGTTTTATAGGTTGGCATGTAGAAAAGTAATCCCTGCATGAAGTGGGGAGACGAATGAGTCACAGCTCAGCAATACTGGCCGCAGTGTAGCGCTGACTTTTCTCCTCTGGTTGACTTTAGTGCCACAAAGTTCTGATCAACACTCAGGAGCTCGAGGCCTCACTGCAAGCTGCCAGTCACCTTCTGTTCTAACAAGCCATTAGCTGATGAGGTAGACACAGAAAACGATCACACCTCTGTCTGTCAGACTTTTCTCTGCTGCTTTAAGAGGGAGGAATTATAAAGCAACTGCTCTTCTTTCTGTATTTCACAGTTCTAATCACCACTTTTTTCAGTGCTTACCTCTACCGCATTCATAATCTTTAACACGGTGGTTGTTGTGCATATGTCGTGCATATGTTGTGCTGTCGACCTGCATCTGTTGGTAGAGGTAGGTCCTACATATGGTGAGGATATTCTCAGTGTGAGCCGTGCAGTCTGCTGTGTTTTTGGTGGACTATAACACTGTGACAAAGGTGTTGACATCCCTCTGCTCTGTCTTCTCACCTCTAAAGGCTCCGTCGTCTGGATTCAGTTTCAGATCAAAGAATTATAAACCAGACTGGAGTTGCAAAGAGAAGGACTCAAAGCTCACAGCAGAGTGTAAGATTGAAAATAAACAGGGCTTGGTTGACAGGGTGTAGATAGTTTAACAATCAAAACAGAGATCAGAAAAAGAAAGGGGCGCCTCGCTGCTGACCATCATTAGTTTTTCTTTAAAGGGATACACCAACATTTTTTTTTTTTTTTCACTCTGGAGTCCATGACAAGCAGATAGACACCATTCTTTTGTACTTGTGTGCAGTAACAAGGAGGAGACGGGCAGAGCTAGCCCACCGCTAATTAGCTTAGCTCAAACACAGAGTCATTGGATAGCATTAGCCTGCCTCTGCCTACAGTCATCAAAAAAACTCTTCAGCAACTCTTTTAGTAAAGACAAAGCACATCCTCGGTGGTTTGCGCATGGGCCCTGTGGTTTAGTTTCATACATATTTATTGAGAAAACTACATTAAGTGCTAATCTTAGTCCAAAATAGATAAAGCAACATAACGGTAAAAAAAACAAATAGTCACAACAAACACACAGGACCGTTTAGGGTTGCTGAGTTAATCTGATGACTGTAGGCAGAGGCAGGCTAACACTACCCATTTTTGGGTGTTTGAGCTAAGCTAATTAGCAGAGGGTGACCTTTGCCCGTTTCCTTCTTGTTACTGCACACACAGTTGAAAGAACGGTGTTTATCTGTTTGTCATGGACTCAGGAGTGAGGTAAAAACAGGAAAACAAAAGAAAAATTTGGCATATTGCTTTAAAGGATGAGACATTATTGGTCATTTGTACACAGGGGCGCTAAAAGAAGCTGAGGGGCTCCACGAAAGGATAACACATTTGGGGCTATGGAGAGAATATTGTTTCTTTAGTATTCAATCAATCAAAAAAAGGTTTTGCAACCAAAAAAGAGAGTTGAGACCACAAAACATAAAGTTACAATCAAAAAAAAAAAAAGATCAATCAAATAGAATAGATTTGAGACCAAAAAACTGCAAGTGGCACCCAAAAAAAAAAAAAAGAGATCAAAACAGAACAGGTTGCAAATGAAAATAAAATAATTTGAGAACATATTGATTTAACTTCAATCCAAACAAATATTTTTTGCTTGCAAGTTCAAAAGTTTTGCTTGCGAAGCCTGAAACCAGAGACCTTCTTGCTGTGAGGCACACACACTGTTTGCTGCACCACTGTGCTGCTCTATTATACTTAATTTCGATGTTCATTTAGTTAATTTAATTCTTTATTGGTAAACACGCTGGTGGTTTTATTTTTATGTAATTTCTAATGTACAGGTTGACATGTGCAACTGAGTTAATAATATGCTTGTGTGACAGTGGTCATTAAGTTCATGTGGATTTGTAACCTGACACGGCAGACAGACAGTTCCATATAGCCGTCACGGAAATATTTCACAAGTCCATCTGGGAAAGAGTCCATAGAAAATGTTTTCAGGGCAGAACCCTCAAAAACAACTGCAGCTGGGGCGATTGTTCTGCTCGTCACACTCATCACAGACCAATCCATATCAAGCCACAGTATGACGTAGCAGCTAGACATTGTTGTTAGCTGTTAGCTTAAACTATGTGTCAATCCTTAGACTATTGTCTTACATTAAATTATACAACACAGATGTATCAATTACCACTTATATGTGACATGAACCTCGTCAACGACAAACCCCACCAAGTTCTCCAGTAAACTTCTGATTTTCACATTATGTCCCAGTTTCCCAGCAGTGATCCCCAGCTTCCCGGCTTTTCTGATTTGATCGTCCCTGAGGGCAAACAGCGGCGACACAATTATCACAATGGGGTTTGAATTCCTTCCCATCATTTCCACGACCAGAGGAGCCAGTTGGTAGATCAAACTCTTACCGAAACTGGTCAGGAGAAGAGCAAAATCATTGTTTCCCATCAGAAAAGATTTGAATGACATTCTTTGCTCTTCTTTCAAAGAAGAAATTGAGTTCATTTATGATAAAACTGCAGATATTGCCGCATCCACGGAGACTGCTTCACACACCATTATTTTCACACATGCAGTCATTCCCGCTGTCGTCACGTCTGCAGCTCCCACCTCTTTCCCCTGATTGGGTCGTTCAGCTTTTAGCCGAGTGAAGTTGTAGAGGATTGGAGCTTGGCAAGATGGTCCTTTGTGATTTCAGACAATGAATCAGGCAGGTCCATCTGCTCGGCAACTTAAGTTGATTTGACTAAAGACTGAAAATGTGTGAATGTGTTTATTGAAATGATTGCATCATTAAACACAAAAAGGACAGTGTAATCACTCTCTTGTGTCATCTGCAGCCGTGTTTATTTATATTTCACACGCTGAGTTTAAAATACAGTATAGCATGAGAGAAAAAGCACATACTCTTCAGTACTTACAGTTGAAAAGGCTGTTCTCTGAAATGGGTGAATAACATCTTTAAAAGGTGCTTCAACACTCCAAGGAGGGCTTTTGACAAATTCAATAAATATCACATTATGAGCATCTTATCTCATCATGTTAAGCACCTGAAATGTTTCGACAGTATATATATCTTTTAGACTCATGACTAAATGATCTGAAATCCAGGGACAGATTTAAAACCTTTTTTTACCAAACATTTACAAAACTTTTTTTTTTATTTTTTATCATGTACAGTCTGTGACATATGTCAAAGCATCTTAAAGAAAGTCTAGAATTCTGTTGAGCGTAAGATTTTAAATCCTTTTCAAGAATGTTCGACCTCCAGTATGGTCAACTAAATTAGAGCTCCTCTGACATTTATTAAAGGTGACAAATAAAATAACGTCAAATTCAGTCACACCTTATTGGTGTAACAATTTCTGGCCCAACCTTGAATGGGCTGATTTTCTTAAGTCTTTACAAATAAGATAATTATTAAGAAATAAAACTAAATGTATCCTTTGCTGATCATAGGTTAAGCTTAAAATATTCTTTTTTTTTTAAGGCAGTAGTTTTTTTTTTTTTTAAGATTATCTTTTGGGCGTTTTTGTGCCTTTATTGATAGGGGAGAGAGACAGTGGATAGGCTTGTGAAGGGGAGTGGGAGAGAGTAGGCAAGAGGACACTCTGCAAACTGGCCACAGACTGGATTCGAACTCGGCAGAAGCATGTATATGGGTCGTGCCTGGTTGCTCACCACTCCGCCAAACCAGCACCCCAGTGGCTCATATTAAGGCTAGAAAAAAACAGACAAATCAAATTAACCTACAAACCTATGATCAATGTTCTGATGTCAAAAATGCAATGCTAACTCATGGAAAGATGTGCTAAATATCGCTACAAAGTGTTTTTTTTTCTTCTTTTTACTGGAGATCTATATATTTCATGAGACACTGCCCAGAAGTTTCATACATTAAAAGGTTAGTTCAGGTGTTTTGAAGTGGGGTTGCTAGAGGCTCATGGCACTAGTTAATATGAGTGCCGATAAAGGGACTTGTGAGCTTTGTTGGCTCTACAAAACTATACACTAAGATTCTATACAAGGTTCAGCTTTTCCATGCCAAAGCCCCTGTGTTAAGAACTATTGTATGTTGGGACTTGGAGTTTAAGTATCCCTCCACCATCAGCTGGTCAGGCAGTCAGAAGGAACAACAAACACTTACTTCTCTAAAATGGAATTAAAAATGAGAGGTTTGAGGAAATCTTTGTGTGTACACAGAGGACGAACTACTACAGATGGAGTCACAGGTAGAAAGAGGGATGGAGAACGAAGGAGCAGGACAGATAACCGGTAACCTGGTGGTGCAGATGCATGACCTGTGAGCCCACATCAATAAAGTCAGAGGTTCATTGCTGTCACAAGTGGGACTTAGTAACATGATTTCTCTTGGACTTTTTGTCAGAGCTCTTTTATTCCAGTAAGCCTTCAAACCTCTGTCTTGTATCGTAGTCTTGATCAGTAAAATAGACTCTGCAAACACACTTTGTTGTGGCAGAGGGGTGAGTTCTGATGTCCGTGTTGAAAGTAGCAGCCACATTTGCAGTTGTCTTCCAAAATGATAAAGATATAATGTGTTTTCTGGCTTTCTTTATGTTTGAGGATGTATAGAGAAGCTTCAGCGGTGCTGCATCAGTACGCCCACTCAGTGCGATAATCAAAAACAAAAGACACAAACAAAGGAACATAACTCTGAAAGAATTACTTTGTTGGTCCCAACAGCTGCATGGGGAGCTGAATTTTTCCCACCACCCTAAAATATAGTCCCTGTCAGTGTGAGCAGTCGACCAGTGAAAGGATGGGATGAGATGACTGTCCTGGGTCATGTTCATGTTTCAATATCCACAGAAAAATCCTTGGATGTGGTATTTACCTGTGGTTCTCCAGAATATAAGATAAGTAAAATGTAATTTCCTTGTGCAAATATGTGTGAAATTAAATACACAAAAAGGGACAGCTTTACAGGCCCTGGATTTATCCCAGCCATATTTACTTAGCATTTTATTGCATGTTCAGTTTACGAGAGAGAAATATCACAAATGAGTTTATGACATTTCATGTCTGGGTGGTTCCGCTTCTCTGTGTGGAGGAGGAGATATGTGGTAAGTAGTCCTCCATTGGCAGTGATGTACCCCTCTATCAGCAGGCCAGAGGAGGGCTGGGACTGAAACAAGCCCCAAATCCCCTTAAAGTGGGTTTCAACATCAAAGATAAGTTGGAGACGATAAACAGGTGGGGCGCTCCATGTTTAAATCTCATCAGAAGTTGCGCATGAACTCTGGAGGAGGTTGTAGTCTCCAAATGCATCACAAGTGGAGTCACTTACACGCCAGCTTCTCCTGGTTTCCAATCCATTTTGAGAGTTAGTCACATTTTCAAGTTTGAATCCTCTTTTTATGACCTGGGATGGTCCCAGCTTCAATAAGACTGCCTTAAACTTTAACTGGTCTATTTTTAAAAGCTCCTTTTCTGTTTGTGGTAGTGAGAGTTTAGTCATCAATGGCTCCAATAGAGCAGTGGTTCCTTGTCCTTTTTCCTCAGGGCCACCGCTAGTTTTACCTGGAAAGAGCTGAGGATAATCTTGCAGAGCAGATGGACCTGCCTGGTTCATTGTTTGAAATCATGCAGGTCCATCTTGCCAAGCTCCAATCCTCTCGTCTTCACTCGGCTAAAAGCTGGATGGCCCATTTAGAGGAAAGAGGCGGGAGCTGCAGATGTGACGACAGCAGGAAGCGACTGCATGTTTGAAAATAATGGCTGCATGTGAAGTGGTTTCAATGGATGTGGCAATATCTGTGGTTTTATCAGAAATTGACTTAATTTTGTCTTTAAAAGAGGAGCAAGGAACGTCACTTAAAGCTTTTCTTGCGAGGAAATGATGTTTTTGGTAGTCATGGTTACTCAACGACACCTGACGAAATATGCTCTCCTCAGAAGTTTACCGGGAGAACTTGGTGGGGATTGTTGTTGATGAGGTTCATGTTACATAGGTTCATGAACATGAAGGTTCTGCCCCTGAAAACATTTTCGAAAGACTCTTTTATAGATGGAATTGTGAAATATTTCTGTGTCGGACATATGGAACATCAAGTATGTCAGGTTAAGTGGAGGTCCTACACAGAAAAACAAAAATATGTTGCTGTGTAAATTTAACACCAATTTCAATTGTTTCATTTAAAAGCAGGATAAAATGGTACTTTATACACAGTATTGTCCGAAAAATCTTTGAAAAGTATCCCTTCACTGATTTATCAGATTTTAGCCAAATTATGTAAACCAAATTTTGACCACCTCAGAGCTGACAATGCCTCACACCCCCCCCAAGACCCTCTTGCACACCCCCTCCATCAATTCATCCATATATCAGCAACTTTGTTTGAGCCATAGAATAAGTCTTTATTGTCTCGTATTGCAATTGTAAATGTGTTGTAAATGCAATATCTTAAGGGGGCTTTAAGGAAATAAAGTTAACAATGTTATCTTTAGAGAAACGATATTTAGACAGAGAAACAACAACCAAAATTTTTCTCTGTAGACACATGGATATCTGATTTTTTTAATCTTCTTGGTATGGAGCAAATAATAGATACATTAAAGGACACTAAGTTTAGGTCTAAAACCATCTGGAAGCGGGTGTGGGAGCACATACCATCGTCGCTAATGTTGATTTGATTTGATCTGATTTGATTGACTGTTAAATCTAGTCTATATGACAAATGTTGTTTCTGTTTCTGTACTGTTTTTGAAACTGGATCTACCATTGTATAAGACAATTTGAACCTTTTTATAATGAATTGAATACTTATTTAAGTATGAGCATACACTGATCTCCCTTCTATGTTAATGTTGTCTGTTTGTATTTGTCAGGGTCTGGACCTGTGTGTATTTTTGTCATATATAAATATTAAAAGTATGAATAATAAAAGAAAATGTTCACTCTAAGTCAAGGTTAAACTGTTAAACTTCAAAATAACATACTACTATAGCAGTACATGCCGATTATCCTGGGACAATACTGTATGTAGCAGCTGTATGCAAACATATTTATGAGATTTGCTGTATACCAAAGGTACCCAGATGTCACACAAAAACACACACACAAAAAAAAGGTAGAATACATCAAACCAGGCTTGCTTACTGTTTCCCACAATGCAAATCATCAACAGGTCAGTGGTCAAAAGTGCAGACACCTACATTGTATATCCATAGTAATTGCCTTAGCATTATCAGCACCAGCGGAGATTTAGTTACATTAACCAACTACACATATGACTCTTGAAGTTATCATGTGGATGTTACACATTTACCATGTGTTCATGTTCTGTAATGAAAATCATTAAAATCCAAATGAATCACTTGTAAGACTTTTGTTTTGTCCATTAGTGGATGTTAATTTAAAGGCACTAGCATTTAGATCAGCTATCATTTACTTCTGTTTTCAAGACCCGAAACAGAAATCAGTTCAATTTCTGTACTGGAAAAGGGGAAACACACATTTCTTAATCACATCATTGAAAGAAGTTTGATAAAGGCGATAAATGTAGTTTTTGTATTCTAGAAATACCTGACGTGATCCAAACTTCAGCACAGTAGGTGGCAGTAATGCGCATTTTGTGACCTACAAACTCCAAATAGATTTTGGAGCTCATTGGTCATAGTTTGATGTTCAAGGTCACTGAACTGCACGGGTCTTTCTTTCATCCCTTGCTTGAAAGTGCAATATCTCAACACTTTTAGCAGTGGCCACAAACTTTGCATAAATCTCACTCAGAATTGATCTGATTAGACTCTGAACCTCAAGGTCATTTGTTCTCAAATATATCCCTTGTTTTTGAATGTTTTTTAGGGGGAATTAAAAAAAAATCCCCTCGAACTCCAGGATGAAGTGAAGTATTTTGAAGCTCATAGCTGTAATGTCAAATTCATTTGCTCTAATGTTGAGTCCTTGCTTTTACACTTAATATTACTGGAAAACATCAAAAGGTTTAAGAAACAGTAGTTTAACCAACTGTGGCTGAATATTTTTCTTTTAGCATACAGAATACTTTAATAATTGTCACCTTTAGTTGCTAACCTGCATTTGTCAAAATCTGTTTTTTACCTCCGCCAAGGAGGTTATGTTTTTCGCCAGGGTCTGTCCGTTTATTTGTTTGTTTGTCTGTTGTCTGTTAGCAGGGTCAAACAAAAACTACTGGATGGATTTACAAGAAAATTTTACCAAAGATGTGGTTTGGTCCAAGGAAGAAGCCAATACATTTTGGTGCTGATCTGATCCAGACTGATGTCACAAAAAACACTGAAGTTTATAACGGCAAATCCCATTAATTTACATCATTATTGTAGTTTATTTGCAGACTGATGTCAACATTTTTCAAGTCACTACATTTCCCAGCTTCCCTTGCAATGCCGCTTCGTCTGCTGTCTCCAACATTGTCCGACCCACAGCACCATCTGATTGGTTACACGCAGAGCCACGGCACACTGAACAGCCAATCAGCAGTGAAAGCTGTGCATGCAGTTCTGCTCACAGACACAGCGGAGAGGAGGAAGTTTTGCCAATGGAGAAAGCCCGGCGCTGTTCCTGGAGCCTTGGTTTCTGAGATAAATTAAGGCAGCAGACTCTACTGAAATTGTAATTAACATCCCAGTCCTCTACAACTCACAACTACGAGTAACATTACTGTGAGCCCATTAACCCTTTAACCCCTTTTGTATCATTTTATTAAAAAAAAACCCATCTGAATACAATCAGATAAATGATTAAAATGTCCTCAAGTAGATTATCAGTGGCCAAAAACACCTAATGTATCAAGTGAGATACAAAAACTATATATGTTCAATTTTATGGAAATTTTGATTTTTTTTTGGATTTCAGTAGAAAGTGAAATAAACATTTCAGCTCCAAAAAATTAGAATTTTCTGGTTATTATTTGTGTTTTCAGGCATTAAAGGGTTAACATTATAGAAACATACGCGGCAGCTCTCGCCCGCAGTCCCACCAGCCGTGCCTCTTAATCACTTGAAACAAGGCTGCTGATAATGTCAATACGGAAATAGTCTGTCAATGCAGAATCACACTTCTTGCAGATTGATATTTTTCATTCCACAATGTGCGTATAAAGTAAATATAGGACTATAATGTTTGGTAGAAATCACAATTTATGGCTGAACAGAGCTGCTTAGCGGAGGTCTGCACTCTAGGAGTGCTTTTCTAGTTTATTAATAAATTCAAACTGAAATTATGTAATGTATTTTTATTTATTTTTTGATGTATTCATAAATTATTATTTTCATGACTCTTTGGTGGGACACCTGTCGGGGTGGGTGAGCCTGTGGGCATCTAGGTCCACCCATAGATCTCCCCCCTGATTGGAGGCCTTTGAAAGTTACATCTATTTATTTATTCATTTTAACTTTTCCACTCTAAAGATGAGATGAACACATTTCAGAAGTACATGGTCAAGCATATTTTGACCTCAAACCTTGTTAAAAAATATGCACCTTAATGTCCAAAAGAAAAAAAAAATCTATGAATATCGTCACCACAAAAACCAGCTCAACCCTGCCTCTTGATCTTCAACTGAACTTTCATTGTCTCACAATTATATTCCTTGAGGAGACAAATCTGCCAGGCAGCAGTTAGCTTCTTAACAATAACTTTCACTCTCAATAAACATTCACCACCAAAAGTGAGACTGGCATTTAATTTCTCATACACTGGAGTCATCCTGTGGGCGTTTAATCATGAGGGAAATGCAAATCCCTGGGTCCAGTAAGTAGTTAGCGCTGCATAAATGGCACATAGTTGTGGGCAAGCCTTCACAAGTAAATCAAACAATCGCCTGCAGTGCTGGATAAAATCAATACACTCCGACGAATCTTCCACATCAAGTCCCTTAGACTTTTTCTGCCAAAGAAATCGTGTCCAGAGGTTGACATAGTGCTTTTAAGATACATCCATTTCCATTCCCAGAGGCCATTCCTGTAACAACAAAACCTTAAAGGACAAAATGAGCTCAAAATAGCTTCAAAAACAGAGGGACGCTAAAAGCAATGTTGTGCTACACAGCTCTAATAAGCAGACAGCTCAATAAGAGCTTTATTGACAGCCTTGTATCTCTCCTTCAACAAAACTAAATTTGAAGGATGGAAATCATACATCTGCACTTCCTGGATTAATGCAGAGCGGTAAATAGTGAATATAGGCTCAGTTTCCTCTGGGAACCCCATGCAGTGCTGTGAATATATTCACTTGATTGATCGGGCTGTATAAAAGGAAAAACCCATCAAAGTGGGGGAGATTTTGAATAACTCCTCCGATGGAGCCATCAATTGAATTATTTTGCGTACTTCCTAACATGCCTGTCTTTGTATGTATATTACTATAAATGCTCTCTTTAGAAGCTTACTTATATTTTCCAGTAACTTGTGGTAGCATTGTTGTTTACTTTATTAGGTAGCTGTTCAGTAGCTTAGGTATCTTACTGAACAAGTAGTGTGGTAGCATCTAAACAGCCACATTTCCCCACAGCAGGAAGCAGCAGCACACAGTAGCAACAGCAGAGCGCTTTTTCACAGCCTTAGAAGATAGTTTAGGGAGACAAGAAGACACAAGGAGATGTTAACCTTAGCAGACAGTGACTATGTATAACTTCACTACAGTGATGCAGTCTAATCCTTACAGTTTTTGTCCATACTACTGCCAAATAGGCCGAATGTGCAGAAAGTTTAACTATCAACAAAACAATCAGCAAAAAGCAGCTTATATCCTATCAGCAGCTGACTACAAGGTGCTCAATACAGGAGGAAACAACGGACACGTCGGATATCAGAGGGGCAAAGTGAACCACTGAGGTAAGATGACTTTGATTATATGTTTCTTTTTCATCAGAGGAAGAACTGGTTATTTAACTGAAATATTTCAGCATATTAGCAATGTATATGAAACCAAACAGATATATGCTTGTCAAAACAGTCATGTAACAAAGATAACGAAGTTATCTTAACTGAACAATGGATCAGAAAAAACAAAATCAAAAACTTTAAGAACATCAGTGTTTGCTGGGCATCAGAATTCATGTTGTTAATACATACTGTATGTAGTTCTTTTATGGTATATAACAACTTAGTATCACAAATGATATTAAACAATTTCCATCTAATGTTTAATAATGCATAGAACCTCAACCCTTTCAAGCAAAATCAAGTTTAAGACATTGTTTTTTCAGCACAACCTGGGCTATCAGAATACTCATACTGTAATGATCACAGATTGATGACTTAAATGTTGAATAACCATAGAGATAAAACAGAAATTCAAAATTTAATTTAAATCACAGATCAGTAGTGGTCAAGCCTTCTCACATCTAAAAGTGATTATGTCAGGCTTTGGCTATAAGGAGAACAAAATAACTAAGTATGCAAAGAAACTTATGGCAATTTTTTTTTTTTTTTCATATTTACACTTTACACAAGATGTTTTTTTGTTCCATTTATTTACGTTTGCCTCCTTTGGAAGTAGTTTTGTTCCGAATGTTATAATGGGCAACATAACATTTCTCACACTTCATTTTTGGTTCTCAGGGAACTGACAGGTCTTGTCTCTTGTTGACCTTTGTCCACTCCTCATTAAGTAATGCTGTCGAGAAAACAAAATAACACATTGGGAACATCTAATTAGCCAATAGAAAGACATGAAGCTGTCACGTTCTACATCTGTGAACTCTTTTAAAACAGTTCTGAAGATATTTTTTATTTCCGTGCTTTCTCTTAAGTTCAGATTCTTCTTGTTGGTCGTCTAGTTTATCTCATCTGTTCTTTTAATTTAATTATTGCTCTTGATTTTTTTCTCATTTTAAACCTTATATTTTACTGTTATTTTGCTAATGGTAGGTCTTTAATTCTATTAGTCATATTGTCTCAGCTTTTAAATCTGTAAAGCACAATAAATTGCTGTATGTGTAAATTGTGCTCTGTAAATAAAGCTGCTTTTACTTGCCTTTCTCTAAGGGTCAAAATGGAGGTCATAAAACAACGTGATTAAAAATAACCAATTACAGATAAACCACTGTGGATTCACAAATACAACTTTCAGAAAAAAAAAATACACTTCATGGCAAGATTTTAGAAAACTCTGAGAGAGATATATTTGACCTGCAGCCCTCCAGAGAATGAGCTTCCAAACACAATTGACCCCATAAAGATCTGCTGTAAGATCCCCAAAACACATATAAACAAAGTGAGTGTTACTACACGTAGGTACTGGCGACCCCATGGAGTTGGGAGTGTTAAAGGAAACTTCTTGTGTTGGATCTGCAGGGATTTTTTTTGGTATCTTTCTTTGTATATTGATTAAACATGAAGTACCTGGCACCACATATTGTTCATCACAATTACTTTTTAACATCTAACTCTACAGTAACCCTCGTGGTTGGCTATGCACCCATGGTATTAGTATCAGTATCCAAATAGTAGAGCAAAAGGTATTGGTATTGTAGTTGTTTGAAAAAGTCTGATGTAGCCCATCTCTACTGAGCAGAAACTTGAGCCGATTGATCTTTAAAGTGTCTACCTTTCTTAAAGGGGCTGTGAGGAAGGAAAAGCAAAAGAAAGTCTGTCACACTACCAAAGAAGTTCATCTGTTATGGTTACAACCATCTTGCATTGTACCAAAAGATAAACCTCGCCGAACCCTATTGAAGGAATCTCCTCCCACTGGAGTGTAAGACTGAGTTACATGTGTTGTACCAAAATCCTCACGAGTTAGAGACCCCATTTAAGATGTCAAAGATATCCTGTTTTATCCTGAGAGTGCACAGCACAGGAGCCAGCTGAGGTGGTTAAGGTGTGTGATTGAAATGCCTCCTGGGTGACGTTTTCCCTTTGGAGGTTTTCCGGTCATGTTCAAACAGAAGAAGACCCCCAGGCAGACCCAGAGCTTGCTGGAGGGAATGTGTTACTCATCCGGCCTGGGAATACATCAGGATCAAAGAAGAATCTGGAGATCACTGCTGGGAAGAGTGATGTCTGGGCCAACCTTTTTATCCTACTGCCACTGTGACAAACACTTTCCCCTAATCTATGCGGAGACCGAGGTGGAGTTTAAATCAAGACAGTCGTGGACATGAAGTAGTAGCAGAAAACTAGTAAAAACAACCAAAGAGACACACACAGAAGAAAAGCATGTTACTGGGATGAGAGGGGATGTTTCATTAAGGAACTGGACTGCAGAGTATGAATACAGAGAGAAAAGAAACATGCATTTCATAGACATTCCTTATGCAACTAAAACCTCAACCCTTTCAAGCATAATCAAGTTAAAGACATTTTTTTTTTTTTTAATATGACCTGTACTATCACAACATTTGTGTTGTAAGTATGTCAAATTGGAGCACTGATAGTTATTTTTCTAGGAAGCCAACATGAAAAAAAAACAAAAAAAACCAAACAGAAGACAATTTGAATTCACAGAACTGTGTGCGTCCCCTCAAGGGGCCATCAGAGGATAAAACATTCAAACAGTATAATGTTATCTTTGACCAATATTGTTAATAGTGCCGCTCCTGGAAGCATGTCCTGTCTGGAACAAAACCACTTCACATTGCCATTGGGAGTAACTGACACATTGACAACCCAGGTCAACCTGCAGTGGACGCATTTCCTTCTGCCAGCTGTGGCTTTTTCCTGCTTTTCTTCTGCCCCCAACACTAGACTACTGGTATTAAATAAATCCACCTCTGTGTTACCCTGGGACTAAATAACCCTTGCCTCCTCCTCCAAGGTGTTCATCTTTTTGTAGGGCTTATTTAGCAATCATACATTTTTTTTTTTTTACCAACAATAAGCACTAAGCTATTCAACAAAACAAACTCTAATTTTGCTTACTTGGGCTGTAAAGTCTATGGCAAAACATATATTTTGCCATAAACTTCACAGCCCAAGGGATCTCTATCAGATTTATTTGTAACATGTCACCCCCTAAACCCCATCCTCCTAACCTTGCAGTGCAGCTGGATCTGCCTGATTAAATATCTGCAATCCGGTGGATCTCTCTTGTCATCTACAATCTACAACAACCGTGCTTGTCCCAAAGTGGGACGGCCCAATCACTGTCCTTTGGAGAAGAAAGAGGTGGAAGGTACAAGGGAGATGACAGCAAGAAATGACTGATGGTACAGAGATTAGCATGGATGCTAACAGCGTCAGAAGCAATTCCATCAGATCTGGACTGCATTTTTTATTAAATGAAAAACAACAAATAACACTGAAAGCATTCCTTGATAGAAAGGATATTTTTTGCTCCACCTCCCACATACATTTGACCAGAGTTTGCTCTATGAAATAGTTCACATTTTGAATTTTATACCGCTGCAGAAGTGCCTTCCTGCTACATAATATGATTGGCCCATAATAAATGTGACTGACAGGAAGATTGTCCAACCACATGCTGGATATGCTTTTGAAAGGTTCTGCCCATTCCCAAACACTTTCTTTGGGCTCCTTCCCAAATGGATGAGTGAAATATATTGGATGGTCCATCTGGTGTGTCAGGAATATCAACACAACACTAGCAAAAAGTTGCAGGTTGCATATGCAATGATCACTGAGTTATGTCCAAACTAGTCTGTTAAGTAAAAAACACACTTGCCACACAATTCAGCAGACCACAAGATAAACGAAAGAGAATAATCAGCAAACAAATATATCTGTGTAAATGAAAAATGACTTGAGCAGTAAGTGTTGAGAAACCTTTGCATGAATGAGTGATGGAATAAGACCATAGCAGAGACAGAGGGAGCAAATGGGAGGAGAAAAGCACAGCAATTTGTACATCTCCGCCCACAGCGCTGCCAGCTCTCTGATGTGCAGGTTAGAGTGTGACTAACCATACTAGCTGTGGCCGGGCTGCCCTTTCTGTCTGGCTGCACCTGTTTCACCACATTAAACACTTCACATGTTCCTGCGGGTCCCTGCTCCACAGTGTTCCTTACATTCATACACGCAGCCATGGAAAAAAAAATACACACTAGCCTCCCAGACAAAGCACGTGCACACACAAACACAGCGCTACAATAAACTGGAGTGAGAATGAAGGTCGAGAATAATAAAGATGATGCATTGAGTAAAGGTTATCCTGTCTCTAAGATGCTAATTGTTCTGTCAACAGTATTCATTTGCCAGGACTCCCAAAGGGCATGCATCCATTTTGTTTGTTCCAAGCAGATGGGTTCCTTTCTGTGTGTGGTGTTTGTGTTTGTAGTAGCAGTTTAACTTCATGTTGATATGTGCCTTTATCTATGCATATGCCGTGTGTTTGTGTTTGTGGTGTGCACACAGTAGCATGTGTCTCTGTGTACCAAAGAATACAAGTTTAAATGGCCGGCCGTTGCATCTGCATGTTTGCATGAAGGGATCAGTTTGCTCAGCACAGAAACAGTAAGTTTGCACTCACCTCTAAGGCTAAACTAAACGGTTTGTTATTGTGAAATCTGCAACTATGGATCTAAAGAAACTGCTGAATTATCATAATGAACAAAATGCAGTCCAGTTCTTTTAACCAATAGAGACCAGAGTTACTTTAGAACTAGCATAGAGAAAACTATGAGCTTCAGAGGGATATGATTGGAGATAGGAATAAAAGAGCATGAGGCTTTTGCACAAATCCAAACTGACAAATGGGACGAGGAGACATTGTCTGATTTTGCCTACAAAGCTCACACAACTGCTTGATTGTGGCCACATATTGAAAATACAGATTCCCTTTTTTCCATTGTTGTTACCTCCGTCAAGGAGGTTATGTTTTCGCCAGGGTCTGATTTGCAAGATTACGCAAAAACTACTGGATCAATTTACATGAAAATTTTACCAGAGGCGTGGTTTGGTTCAAGGAAAAAGCCATTACATTTTGCTGCTGATCCGATTCAGATTGAAGTCACACAAAACACACATTGAAGTTTATAATAGCAAATCCCATTCATTTATTTAATTTTATTTAATTTTATTTAACCTTTATTTAACCAGATAAAAACCCATCGAGATCAAGATCTCTTTCACAAGGGTGACCTGGCCAAGAGGTTAGCAGCGCACATCATGGTAAAAACATATTGATAAGTGACAATATACAATAATTTACATAATTATGGGAATTTTAGTTTATTTGCAAACTAACGTCATCGTTTTTCAAGCCTTTGTCACTACATTTCCCAGCTTCCCTTGCAATGTCAGCAAAGAAGTTCTGCTAGCACAACAGCCCGGTAGATCAGCACGTTTTTTCCGACTTCGTAACTGGAATGCTGATAACTCGGAGATCACGTCATTCCCCTCTTCCCAGTTCCCATGTAAATGTAACTCAGCATTCTCCACATGGACAGACATCAGCGGACACCTGGCTGTCCATGTGGAGTGGAAAAGCCACTGCCGTACCTGAGCTGCTTGGCGGAGGTCTGTGCTCTTGGAATGCTTTTCTAGTTTAGCAATATTACACAAAAACTACAGGATGAATTTTGCTGAAATTTTCAGGACATGTTGGTAATGGCCCAACTTAATAATGATTACATTTTGATGGTGATCCAGATAACCACCACTAGCATTTTGCTTGATAACTGTCACACTAATAATGATATCAACATGATTCTAAGTGCTAGGTGTTGGTTTTCAGGGTCAAGGAATCATATTATGATGGTACTTTTATCATGAAACTATTGCTTATAGATGTAACAGCAACATGTGAGCTACCTTGGCGGAGGTTTGCGCTCTCCAAGTGCTTTCTAGTTTTTAATGCCTTATTGGAAAGTAAAGAGTTGGAGTAACAGCCATTTAGAGCAAAATCACTGTCTGATGAGAACTGGTGGGAACTGCACTGCAGGAGTTAAAGGGGGGGAAAGGCTCATGCCCAAAACAACCCTTTCTCTTCCAGCCATAATGGGGGATAAAGGGTTAAGCTTTCTGGGGCCCAGTGTCATGGAGGGGCTTACAAATAGTAAGCAAAGAAATGGGCCATTTTGAGTTTAGGCAAAAAGATACTTAATGTGACTCGCTGAAGCAAAAATGAATACATTTCTTTCATTGCTGCATGTTTGAAAATGTGAGCCTCATATTTCTAAAATGAGCCTTTGTTGTTGTAATATTAATTTGTTGATGGGGTCTCGTGAATCAGATTCCACTTTTCCAAGCAGAGCAAGACATGCTAATCCAGGGTCCATTTATGGGGCATAGCCACATACAGTTTAGGTTGGAAAAAAAATCAAGGCTGTTGGCTGAGTGATGGCACTAACTCTGCCTCAGTCTTTATCAGCCCAAAAATTCACGTCTGTTTGGCCATGCTCTGCCAGTGCCACACACTCTGCGGGACACTGCCCTAATTCTAACCAGTCTTTCAGCTTCCACATCCTGCACCACATCTAAATCTGCCTCAAGTACCAGCCGCTTTACACTGGTTTACTGGAGACAAGGCTTTTTCAGTAGGAGCTGCTTCAAGCCCATGTTAATCTCCACAAATGAGATCGACCAAAGCAGTCAGACACTGATATGCACAGAGAATTTGGTTAATTTAAAACAAACATCAGGTACAGATTGGCATTCATTTAACCCTTTATTTTGTCAATATTATGTGAAACCAGGAAGCAAAGCGGCAATTAAACCAGGACAGGCAAGGTGACCTGCTGTCTATGTAATATTGACTTTATTCCCATGAGAGGTTGTGAACTCACAATCCAGCTGCTCTGCTTTCCTCTGCTGTTCACTATCTTATGCTCCAGGGGGGTAAGGGCCCATGCAGTTTGACTAGAATGTGGTAATAATTGGTCATCACTCAGTCTGCATGCACAGTTGAGAGATATGGTGAAAGCTTAAAGATGAGGGTGCTAGCACCATCCCAAACAGGGCCGCCCACAGACATGACTCGGCTCCTGAAAGGTCCCATTTTGGGCCAATAGTTAGTTCTGGGACATCTACACATAGTAATTACTAAACCAAAATTCAGATTTTACCCAGCCCAGGCTTCAGAGGGTCACTCAAGGACACCGGTGATCTTTGGCAAAGTCCTTTTTATTGATTTATTGTCTCTGACATACCCCTGTTGGTTTGGTAGAGTGCTTGCCCTATGGCATAAATCAACTGTCTGATTCAGATTCCCCAACAACAGCAAAAATATTACAAAAATAAAGGCTCACACTATTTTACACAGAGGATGCTAACAGGAAACAATGAAGAAAATTGACCATTTTGTTGATTGGATGAGTAATCTTAAGTGTTAAGTTTAAAAGAAAACATAAACTTTGCTTGAATTTTGGTCCAAATTAGATTTTTGGACAGTTTCTTTTCGAACTCTTTGTGGGCCCCTCATGACTCCAGGCCCCAGAGAGCTATCCCCCTCTTATGGGTATCCTTGCTCTCAAACAGTGGTTGTGAAAACCACCTAAATGCCATCCCTTCGAATGATTGGTGACCAGTGTAGGGTGCACTCTGCCCCTTGCCCAGTGCTAGCTGGGTAGACTCCTGCCCCTCTGACAACCCCAAAAGGGATGGATGTATGTTTGCATACCCTGCAATTCTGTTGTGTGGGACTATGTGTTAATTTTCTTTATTGCATACTTGAGACACCACTGAGACCTTGTGGGATGGTCAAGTGAGTGATGGCATCCTCTAGGTTATCAACTGGACTCCCTCCCTCTAGGTTTTTTTTTGCTGATAGGCTTACCACACCTCCAGAGGGTTCAGCAGTGAATCCAAGTGTCCCAGGTTCACCCCCTAGATACCATCAACTCACCTGAAGGCCCAGGTAGAGTCCTTCCTCTTCCCTGACTCCCCTTTTCAGCAGCTCTGGAGAGGTCCTTGACTGCCTGTCTGTGGGCCTTTCTCTGCACTCCCATCTCCCAGTAGCCTGGCTGTTGCGGTGGCTACAAACCCCCTGCAGTCAACTTCCACTGGTCAGACCCTCACATTCCAGTTTTGTTGTTGTGATAGGTCCATGCACCTCAGCTTCTTGTGCCTCCTCCTGTGAGTTTGATGATGTATACTCACCGGAGCGAGAATGACCATAGCACCAGGTCTGGTCGCAGGTTGGTGAACGCGATCTCAGTTGGGAAGCAGCGCTTTTGGTCTAGGCCTAACATCAACTTCCCTTCTCATCTGCCCAGCAACTGGTCTTAAGGTGGTGAGACAGGTTTGACCATCACTCTTCCAGTGGAAGGGCATTGACACTCATCCGTCACGTTTCCAGCAGTACTGCAAGACACTTTAACAACTGTTTGTGCAAAAGTTTAGTCAAAAACTATTATTCCGTTTTAATGCATGCAAACCCCATGCAGTGTACAAAAAGTGATATTTGTTTTATGTAGCATTTTTTGTGATGTCACCCCAACTGTGAAGCTGAAGCCTTACTGGGATTGACTCACTATTGCAGCCAGCCTCCAGTGGCAAGTCAAGGAGCTGCAGTTTTCTGACACATATTCCTCTTTCCTTTAAAAAAAACTGGTAGGCAGCAGCTTAATATAAACCCTGTTTATCCTCAACAGATCGGTGTTCACATGAATGACAGAGAGACCAAAAGATTGAGTCTTCAGCGTGGCAGTGAAATGTTCAGAGGCGAGGATAGAAGCAGCTCTGGGGACAGCCGACTCGTCCCTGTGCCACAAGCTGGCTTTCAGTTAAAGAGAGCACTCTGTCAGACTGAGGCCGGTAATGAGGGGCACAAAGTGACACAGCTCACACTTACACTGTACAGTCTTAAGGTTAAATGATATGACAGTCTCTAACTAAGTCTTTTTTGCCTTAAAGGTCAGCTGAATATTTTATTGCCAGCCGTGCTTGGCGGTGTATTGAAATGGTAATGTAAATACCACTACAGGACTGCCTCAGTCAGAGAGGTCCCCTAAAGGTCAGGCAGTCTCCCCTCTGCTGCCTCATATTCATACACAGAGCTGCTCACACAAACACTCTCAGCAGTGTAGATGTAGCTCAAAGGCAGATTCAGAGACATAAACAGCATATACACATAAATACCAGGCTTTTTCTGTACTCGTATTACTTTCCTCCCTTTTCTATTACAATCTTTGTTAAACTTCAGTGCCGTGCTTCATTAGGCGGCATCATTACAGCACAAGACAATTTCCAGCCCAGAGACTCGGTGCAGGCATGAAATGGAAATGAAAAGGACTCTGATTGGCCGCTGTAGAGGATGTAAGCTTGAGGGCAATATCTCGGGTTGTGACTAGTAAGACACATTTTTCTTTTAGCACTGAGTGCAAGGGTCAGACAGTCATCTAAAACCCCACATTTCATCACAGTGGGAAGATTTCAGCGCCAGGCAGAGCAAGTGTAAGGTTATTCAAATATAGGCTCAAATTACTCAGTGGTAGGCGGTTCTGTACTGTGTCATTAGCTCTAATTGGAGGAGCTGGTGGAACAACCTCGAGCCATTATAAAACAGCTATGAAAGAAGTCTTTTATTTCACACAGGTTGCTAAAATATTCCATGAAAAAGGCCTAAAAGCTGTGGCCTATTTCCAGATATAAAGCTAACAGATTATTACTCCAAAGTGATGTTTGTTTAATTCAGTAGATCTGAGCCAGAGGTTCAGGATTGGTGAGGAGAGTTGAGGTTGGGACTCAGATATGAGCCTCATGGCAGTGAGGATTTAAGTGATCATCAGTGTATATCCTGTCATTATCTTTACCTCCATCCAGGTCACGGGGGGCTGAAGCCTATCCTTGCTGTCATTGGGAAATAGGTGGGTACAATCTTGAATTCATTGATGGGCAAGCTGCTTGTAAAATACAGTTAGCCAAACTACTCATGAAACACATCAGCCTCACTGCATTAAGCCAAACTCTAGTGAAAAATAATGAGCAGCAAAATTGTTGAATTTAAAATACTTGATTATTTAAGTATTTTCCTTTAATGGAGAGATCCATATTTCATTTTAAACTAGTTATTGTAAGTATGCTATGTTTTTTTTTGTCATGTAAAAAAGCTTTAATTCAAGCCGAGAGAACTGAGAAGGATGCACAAGACTGAGCTGCAGCAGTTTAAAATCTTCAAAAAGTTTTTTATTTCTAAAAATGTACTTTCTAATGTCAGAAAAGCCAGTGATTGTTAGTTCATCTTGACTGCAGGAAAATATTTGTAAAAAAAAAAAAAAAAAAAAAAAAAGAAAAGAAAGTTTAATTGTACGGCCTCTTACATGCAACTGTCTGTTACATACACAGTGTGGGGTAATTGAATTAGTTTAGTTTTTGTATGCACTTCAATTTAACCAATTGAATTGACTCTGTCGACTGATGAAGTTAAATTTTTTGCATGAATTTTACTGAATCATTTTGATTAACTGCTCACACATTCTGAAATTATGGAGGTGATTTAGTGGCTGCTTAAAATAGACATATATCAGTTTAGTTTCATATTCTTGTCATGTTTGTATGCTGAACTATTTCTTTGACATCCAAAGTTATATTTTGTATGTTAAAAGTAAAACCAGCCCTTATGCTGATAACAAAAAATATGTCTATATATATATAGGCCTGTATGTATATATATATGTATATATAGACTAGGTCACCCTATACAGGAGTTTAATCAGCCCCTGTCTCCCTTGCACTGATATCCAACTTGTCCATTGTGTCCTCTTATGTTGAACACCTCAGCTGCTGTTTGCTTGTGATGGGTAACTTTAAGTGTGGTGATGTTTTTTAATTCAGGAAACGCCTGTGTGTGTGTTCAGTGTGTGCCCTCACGCTTATCTGCCTGCCATGTTTTTGGCTAACAATGTTAGAAATCCTCAGTGGAAGACTGTGCTATCAGAACCTCCACTTTGTCTGTGCAAACACTGCTTGCTGTGTTCCACACATTCAGTCAACATGCTTCATATCATCAAAACATGGCCCAATGTCTCTGATGTGACCAAACAACTTGTGAGAAGCTGGAAGAAAAAACGCAAACATGCTCAACCTTCTCTCTGGAGGTTGATGGCCGTGTAAGATGACACACTGGGTCTGTGGTAATTGTGCTAATTAAGATGGTCACTGCTCCAAGTAGTTAAAACATCCATGCTGTGTCAGGTTAGTGTTAATCACTCTCCTTGTGTTCATTACCCACAGTCCCCATATTAGATTAAATCAGCCAAAGTGATGAGAACAAATAGTGGAGGTTCACCAGGATGTGCATTGTCTTCAATTGTCCCCACTTTTACACTTTATGGGTAAAAATCAGCCATCTTGTATTCATGTCAATAATTCAATGTTTTGTACTGATGAATGCTGTATGGTCTTCCATATGCTTCTCTTAAGATCCCAATGTTGAAGTTAAAAATGACTGAGGATCAGAAACAAGGATTTATTTAGGTAATTTCAAGTAGGATGGAATAATGTCTGGCATCTGGAAAAATTAATAATGTTATACTAAAGTGCATTATCACTACAAATGCACCTGAAGCAAATAAATACCCGATGAGAATACTGATAGTTGCGTGTCATATCTCTGTTCTTTTGTTCTGATATATATATTAATATTAATATATTAATAATATAATCAGTGTCTTTTGGAGCAGACGACAGCAGGAGGTGACTTCTTGGACAGAGATTAGCAGAGATGCTAACAGCTTCAGTAGCAGTTTTATCAGATCTTGACTGCATTTCTTTATAAAATGAGAAACAAAAAACAACATAACACACTTCTCTATATGAAGGATGTATTTGCTGAACTTCCAACATGTTTTGAAGAGAGTCAGTTTTACGAAGTGGCTCAAGTTCTGCGGCAGTAGTGTCGCCTCGTACATTATCTGATTGGCCCATAATGAATGTTAGAGGGAACCATCAACCAATTGCCTTCGGTATGCTTTGATAGATTCTGTCCATTCCCAAACACTTTCTATGGGCTCTTTCCCAGATGGAGTGGTGATATATTGAACGGTCCATTTGGTGTGTCAGGTTATTGGCATGGACCATATGGATGAATATGATGTCAACAGTTCATTCAAGTGAACCATCATGAATCATATTTTTGGGCTCATCATTCATTCATTCTCTATACTGCTTATCCCTTTTGGGGTCGCGCGGGGGGGGGGGGGGCTGGGGCCTATCCCAGCTGTCATTGGGTGAGAGGCAGGGTACACCCTGAACTGGTGGGCAGTCGATCGCAGGGCCACATAAAGACAGACAACCATTCGGGGCAATTTAGAGTCACCACTCGACCTAATGAGCATGTTTTTGGTCTGTGTGAGGAAGCCGGAGTGCCCGGAGAGAACCCACACATGCACGGGAAGAACATGCAAACTTCACACAGAAAGGCCCTGCCCGACACGGGAATCAAACCGGTGACCTTCTTGCTGCAAGGCACGTGCCACCACTGTGCCACCCATAATAATAATAAAAAAATAATGATATATAAAAAATAAAACAATAAATAAGTAAATCACTTATGTCATTTTTTTATTTCATTGTTATTATTATTATTTGTTATTTGGCCTGTGAGTGTGTGATATGTTCACAGTGATTAAATAGTGTCCACTATTCTGGTCACTTTGTCAACAGACAGGAACTCATTAAAGTTTTACGGCCACTATTTAATCCTCTGAAAATCTAAGCCACCATCCTGTACGCATTCTCTCTCCTTCTCTCTCGCTCCATCCCTCACCTCCCTCCATTTGATTTTGTCTGGGGTCAGCAAAGCTTCCTTTGCTCTCTTCCTCATGGATGCGTTCCAGGCTGACTCTCCACATATGCTAGGTGCTGGGGAAAGTTGCTGACGCTGGTTTAACAATGTGGAGCCCTGTAGAGCACATCTGTGATTTCAGCCTGCACTGAGACCACGCAGCGCGGCAGAAATGAACCTATACTCTTGTACACGCTGGTGGAGGGCAAGAGGTCCTTTTTTTTTTGCATATACCACCAGCTTTTTCTTTCTTTCATTATTGATTCTGAATGCTGCACTTATTTGAACCCATTTACCCTGCATCTACTTCTACAGGAGTCAGACTGCAAAACTGGAGGACTCATCACCTCTACACAGACCAAAAATTCTGAGGGCCTGATCAAATAAAGGTTTGTGTGTATAAGAACATGTGCAAACTTGATAGTGCGCGCAAAGTTGATCTACTAACAAGGTGCACCAAGGATTGCGTCTGTCAAATGAGCAAAATAGCAGATTCATGAATATGCAGAATAC
Source organism: Cetoscarus ocellatus (assembly GCA_037902135.1). NCBI lineage: Eukaryota > Metazoa > Chordata > Actinopteri > Labriformes > Labridae > Cetoscarus > Cetoscarus ocellatus. Next base: position 1,986,979 of record JBAMNC010000361.1, read on the forward strand.
GTGCAGATTATAAGAATGCGCAAAATACTGGGAGGAGGAGATGCAAATGTAATCATTTAGCAATTGATTGCGTGTAGTGTTTTTGTGTCTAAATTTAGCACGTTTGAAAGGCAGGTGCAAAACAGGCACAGTGTTGAGCACAGAGTTCTGCGGTCATTGTGGCAAGAAACAGGGATCGCGTTAACAGAATATTTTTAATCATTGACTGAATTTTTTGAATGAATGACAGAAAGATTTGGAGGCTGTTTGTCATTATGATTATGATGGACTGGAAAAAGAGGGACGATCCAGTGTGCCTTCATATTCATGCCTTTACTCTGTTTGATATTTTGCTCTGAGGAACAGGCATATGGTCTTGTCTCCTCATTGGTTAGAGCGTCCATTTGAAAAATGACCATCTTTCACTTAAAAAAAACATAAATTAACCCTTTAAGCAGCTGAGACTGTAGACCTCTCTGTGGTGTAAAGCAGACGGAGTTGTTTCTTTCCTGCCATGAGTCAGTGTGTGACGTCAAAGTGAAAGCTATCAATACGCATTATAAATGCGGTCCCTCAGTATTTATGAGTCAGACTTAAGCTAAAAACAGCACCTTAGCGTCTCCTAACAGCAGCTCTGAGGCCACACATATTCAGATCAATAAGACAAATAGGGATGGTCAGAAAACAAAGACTGCACCGCCCTACAACTCCATGAACCTATTTATAACCCAGGCTTTGTCCATCGGAATAATGATCCCACAGCAAGGCTGAGACATCTCCCCAGGCCGGGATCCATATCCCTGTTAAGGCCGCCACTGCTGCAGCCAAACACACGCCAGCAGCAAGAAAACAACCTCTGGCTGTGGCCTCTGTCATGTCTCTCACATTATTCAAACATGTACTGTGGGCTTCATCAATCTTCTGAGTGATGGAGGCCTTGTTTGCTCACTTGAAACTCTCAAAACTAGACCTGACCGGAAGAGTATGGTGGAATAGTGGCAGGGCTTTAGTTATTGTGGACATAAATTTGGAATATCTAATCCATGCTGGCAAAGTAAAATGAAAGGAGGAATGGCTGAATACAAATGTTTCATTTATGTGCAGAGTAATGCGGTTTTCAGGAAAGACAAGGCACTTAAATATTCGCAAATGCAATGGATGGTCTCCTCCTCTCTGGTCCCTATGAGAAAGCAAAGGCACAAAATTAAATTAGGTACTGTATGTTTTTGTCTTTATTTCCTTAATGAGGACCTCTAATGGAATTACTCCACTAAGAGCTGGATTTTCATTTATCATTTGAAATTCAGATGGGTGCATTGTGGGGAAACCTGCTGACAAAATTGAAACACATAAAAGTGAAACACAACGCCGTTTCACCCCATTTAATTAGAGACAGCAGAGGGGACAGAAAGAAAAAAGACATTCAGAGAGCGCTTACAGAAAATCTCTTCTTTAAGGTTGCAGAAAATGAAGACTCAAAATTCAGACTTGATCTCTATCATGTAGCTCTCATTTAACAAACACACGGGCAGACAAAGTTATTGGATTTATAATGCATCAGGCTAATACACTAACACGCTCTGATCATTACAGCCAAGGCCAAAGCTTTGACTTATTGATGACGATCGGATCATTTGGGGTTAATGTGTGTGCTTCCCCTTCCAGCTCTCTCCTCATGTACGCAGGCTTCACAATTTAGTTCCTGTTCATATTTTTGTCTTCATGTGTTTGTCCCCATGAAATCCCTCCATGACGTCTATATTTCTCCACAGGTTGTAAATATCAGACAAGGTTGGGTGTCTGGAATTTAAAATCATGTACCTCACACTCAAAACATGTTCAAGATGATGTAAGGGCCTCATTACGAAGTGAATGTACCTGAATGTACGGCTTAGTTTAGTTAGTTAGTTTGTTTTCAGTTAGTTTAGTTGGTTGGGTAATTAGTTAGTAAGTTTGTTAGAACACAAGAGGATTAGGGCCACTGAAACAAAGAAACAGAGGCTGAGAAAAAAAATAAAACAATTCAAGTCTGGGAAAAAAATAAAATATATTGAAAAATCTAAAAAGAAAAGTCAGAATTCTGAGATTAAAGTCAGAAAGCTTCAGAAAAGGATTGGGGCCACTGAAAAACAACAGAGGATGAATTATTAATATTTTCTTCAACTTTGTGAAAAAAAAAAAAAAAATCTGAATTCTGACTGTTTTTTTTTGGTTCCAGACAAAATCCAAACATTTCTCAGAGTCTTAAGAGTTATTTTTACTCAGAAATGCACATTTTTCCCTTGAGAATTCTGCATTTGTTTTGCCGTTGTTTTTATGTTGTTTGTTTATTAGTTTTTTCATGGTTATTGTTGTGTAAAAAATGCCTTACAATGTCTTGTTGGTATCAATATTGCTCTTACTTGTAATGTTTTGTTTTTTTTACGTATTAACGTTTTTAACGTATTTTTAATGATTGAATGTTAAACATTGGCCATTCTAATTACTCAAGTATCTTTCTATTATTTGAATTAGTAGTCGCAGACAATTAGCGTATGTAAACATTGCTGGTATTAATCAATCATATTGTTGCCATATGTTTTGGTTTTATATTAGGAGATGACATTTTGCCTTATATAATTGGATTATCTTACACTTATGCCTTTTAAACTTATTTTATATTGTCCACAACAATTTTCAAAATTTTACATTTTATGATGGTTTATATTTTCTTACATATTTTGTCATATATAAACATGAACCACCAGCATTTTAAGTTATTTAGAGTTCCACACCAAAGGTAAAAATGGGCACTGAATGTATAACCTATTTAGGGTCTACAATGGTTTGAAATGACCACAGAAATGTATGATTAAAGATTGTTTTACTAATATGTCATAATCTCACAGTGTAGTTAGAATTATCATACGAAATATTATGCATGCAATGGTTTTTGGTCATATTAAGGTAATTTTTTTATGTATGTGAGTTAATACAATGATCTTACGAACATTATTAAAAGGTTATTTTCCTACAACATACAGCCAGAATACATATCTAATGGAATCCATTGTTCAAAGTTGAGTAAAATTAGGCTGAAAACAAGTACTTGAAGAAAGAACATAATGTACAGAACATTCTGTTCCAAAGCAGGGAAAGCACGACCATACTGGAGCTAAGTGGGAAGCCATTTTGAAGCAAATTCAGCCATCTTGAATAAACCACATAATTAAGAAAAGAAAGTAATATGCCTTATTGTGCCTTATAAACAAAAGATTGGACTCCATTGGATTGTAAAAAGGTTATAGGATAGAAAAAATACAATTATATTCAAGAATAAAGGGAAGTGAATGTTGAAAAAAATCTGTGATGGAACCTTCTGGAAGATGGGGAAAGTCCCGGGGGGGAAGTCCCACCCAGCAGCTATAAAACATACAGACAACAGCTTGAACTTCAGCTGTTTTGGGGTGTCGCGACACAAAGCAACTCCCATTTTTAATTGTTCACCTTGTGACCATAATAAATGAGTTTCTTGAAAGTAGACTTTTCCTGCATCCGTGCGTCCTTGAAGAGCGAGACCACAAATTTGAACTAGACATTTTTATAGTTGTGTTATCTTAGCTGCCATTACAGCGCCGAAGCTACGAGCCAGCTTATTAGGTATTTACTAAGAAAAAAAAACGCTACATTTTTCTATTGAAACAATGGTTTGTATTTCTCAATGGGGCAGCACAAAGGGTAATATAACATACTGTTTTAAATCTGGTTTTTTGAAATTGAACCCCAGAATTCTGACTTTTTCACAAACTTAAAAAACAATTTTTCAACCTCTATTTTTTTTTTCTCGTTAAACCAAATCCTATTTCATAGAAATATAACATGTTATGTATTATGTTTAGTTGTTAATCATAATTTTTTTCTCTTAATCTGACTTCAATCATATAACTCTTGTTTCTCAAAAGTCCAGTTTTACTCCCAGAATTCTGCGCATTTTCTCAGAAGTCTGACTTTTTCTCATAATTTTGACTATTTATCTCGTGTTGTGACTAGTGAGACACATTTTTCTTTTAACGCTGAGTGCAAAGGTCAGACAGTCATCTAAAAGCCCCCATTTCATCAAAGTGGGAAGATTGGAACCTACCCCAGCTGTCATTTGGCGAGAGTCGGGGTACACCCTGGACCGGTTGCCAGTTGATTGCAGGGCCACATAGAGAGCCAGACAACCAGTCATGCTCACACTCATACCTAAGGGCAATTTAGAGTCACCAATCAACCTAATGAGCATGTTTTTTGGTCTGTGGGATGAAGGCGGACTACCCGAAGAGAACCCATGGGAAGAACATGCAAACTTCACACAGAGAGGCCCTGCCCAACCGGCAACCTTCTTGCTGTGAGGCATGTGCACTACCTGATGCACCACCGTGCCACCCCTAAAACTAGTTTTTAATGCACTGTTAAAATACTACATACTGTTTTGAAGTTGTTGCACTGCATTAAAATTACACTGGTAAAGACACAATATAATAAGGCACAACAGCCAATTTGAAGCATGATTCATATAGTTTACTACCATTTTGTATGTAATATTGAGCCCATTAGTATTTCACTGATGTTGTCAATTGTAATTATAGATATCTCTCCTGGGGGCGGCAGGGTGGAGCAGCAGGTAGTCTCACAGTTAGAAGGCTGCTGGTTCAAACCTCATGTTTGTGTGTTCTCCCTGTGTGTTCATGGGTTCTCTCCAGTCACCCTGGCTTCCTTCCACGAACCAAAAATCATGCTTGTAAGGTTAATTTGTGACTCTTGATTGCTGGTAGGTGGGGATGAGTGTGTGAATGGTTGTCTGTCTGTCCATGTAGCCCTGTGATCAGCTGGCGACCGGTCCAGGGTGTACTCTGCCTCTGGTCCAATGTCAGCTGGGTTGGGCTCTAGCCTCCGGCAACCTCAAAAATTATAACCCATCCAGGTGATAGATGGATTATCACTTTTGTTGTTTTATTTTCATATGAATGTGTCATGAAACAGACTCGCCACAAAAAAGACTCAACTGCAGATGAAGCATGTCCGTGAAGCAAAAGCAGGGTTTATTGACAGTCCAGAGTTCGGTACACAAAATAGGCAGGTAACCAAGGCAGAGGTATCCAAAAATCACTAGGTAACAAGGCAAGGTCGAGACAAAGAGGGTCATGATCAAAAACTATGGCTATGAAAAGAACACTGGAAAGTGACACAGAGTACAACAATCTGGCAACAGGACAGGGGAAGACATGGGGATTAAATACATGAGGTGATTGGGGGTGATGAGACACAGCTGGGGAAGAACAATCAGGGATCAGGTGTGACAATGCCAGACAGGAAGCAAAACTTACAAAGACAAGAAGAAACAGTGAATTTTCAAAGTAAAACAGGGAACATGAGGACAAAACATGAAACACAAGGACAAAACGGGTAACGTAACTAAATCAGAGGCATGATCACGACAGGACGTATTCACATTTCAACGACATGAGTTAGACTATGACCAATAATATCATCACAAACACTAAAATACATGCATCGGTCACAGGGAAAAAGAACTATAATCCCTAATAATATGACCAGCTCACATGGTGACTCAAGTGACTTACCCAAAGTAAGTTAAATTATTTGTAATGACTTAATAAATCATATAGGAGATCTACGTGCTGTTTAGTGAAATGAGATCTGCATATTTATTTCAGTCTTAAATATGAGGAAAGTGATTCGGCTCTGAAAAGCCCTGTGCATGGAGAGTACACTGCACAGACAGAAGCACTTTGCACACTTAGCCAATCAGTGGATGCTCACTTCAGTTCTGCTCTGCCGCCCGGTGCACCCATTCACGGCCCATTCTACAGTCATCTAAGTAACCAGTAAGTACTTCCACCCTCCACACACTCCCAGAGCTGCTTTTAGGGAGAGCGAGTGCCATTTAGACCTGGAAGAACACAATTAAAATTATATGTGAGGCTAAACTCCTTGTGCTTTCTTGTGTGTAACTTATCCTGTTGTTCAATGATCACTGTGATAAACCCTGTAATTCAGGCTGAAATCAGCGTTTACTGAAGTTTCCTTTTTTTCCGACTTCAGACGAATCATGAAAGTCAACATTTACCTCCATCAAAAGCAATCAAAGTGTAATTATCACAGCTTTATTTCATGTCACTGGTGTCAGGGTGCTGTTCCAGAGCCCACATTCACCTCCATTCATCCAAATAGAGATGATGATTTCTTTTAAAAGGATGAAGTTAAGATGTTCCACCTCTCAGTCACAGATTTATTTATTTTCAGATAAATAAATGAGAGATTCATGAGCAGGAAATCTGGTCCAAACATATGAGAATGTTTGACTTTGAAAATATTATTCACATTTAACGGGAAGCCAAGAAATCAAGCAAACTGTTCCAACACTGGGGTTTTATGCTAATTTACTCAAATGAATCTCCCTGAAATATGTCATAAAAAAAGGAGCTGCAGTCTTTTTGGTTTATTTGTTTAGTAACAGGCTTTAATTTATTACCAGTGACAACACAGACCATTATTCTGTTTGTGTTTTTTTTTAATTATTATTTTTATGAATCAACTCTCATCACAGCCAGAGTTGGAGACATCGTGTTTTCAAGTCGTCCAAAGTTGATCAGTATGTTCAAGCCCATTTGTTTGAACATGATATCTGAGGAACACTTTCAGTGATTCTCTTCAAGTTTTGAGCCAATATCCCTGCTGACTCAAGAATTAACTAATTGGATTTTAGAAGTTCAAAGGTCAAAGATCATTAGGTCTCATGTTGATTTACCTGTCACTAGACATGTTTACATGTGCAAATTTTTGCCTGTCTGAATAAAGTCTTTCAGCCCATAGAAATTGTTTTGCGGAGGGCAGAACCTTTCAGAAGCATATCCGGCAGGTGAATGGACAATCTTTCTGTCAATCAAATCTATTACAGGCCGATCAGGTAATGTACTAGTACTGCTGCACTACATAAGGTAAACCACTTTGTTTAACAAACAAGTTCTTCCTATTGAGAAGTTTGTGTTGTCATTTATTTTTTCATTTGAGAGAGAAATATGGTCAAGATACAATAAAAGTGCTACTGTAGATGGTTAGCATCTATGCTAATCATCTATTCACTTCTTGCTGTCGTCTCTTGTAGCTCCCACCTCTCCCTGCTGTAAAGAATTCTGATTGGGCCATCCCGCTCTGGGCCGCTTGTAGATTGAAGCTTGTCAAGATAAATCTGTGTGATTATAGACAATAATCAGACAGGTCCAGCTGCTACACAAGGTAAGCCTGGCTGTGCATATGAGGCAAGCACCCTGCACCAGTCCGACATTTTTCAAAGAGCTCACCTGTTGCTTAAGCTACGGGTGGTTTTTCTTTCTTTCTTTCTTTTTTTTTTTTTTAAATAAGGGGATATACTTAATTTAAAGGTACTCCATCACCTGAAGTTGAACTTGCAATGCCTTTTAACCCCTTTATGTCTTGTTTCTGTTGGGCTAAAACTATGACGTACAAATAACAACACTGCACAAACATGCCAGTAAAATACTTGATCACCCAGTAATGATACGTCTGTCTTCCCTTTCTTTTTAAAACAGGGTGTGAAGAATTTTGAGGGAAAGGCTGTCAACCTCTTCATCGTTGGTGACCCAGCTTTCCCCCTCCTTGACTGGTTGATTAAGGGATACCAACGTGTCTTTGTATGACCCCTGCACAGGAGTCCTTCAACGTCTACTTCAGCTCAACCAGAGTTGGGTTAGAGATGGCCTTCAGGTTGCTGGAGTCAGAGTCTGGATATTGCTACTCATTTGCACTAACCATGATTGCCACCTGCTGTGCTCTCCACAACTTCTGCTAGAGGGAGACAGATTATGGCAACATCACCTGGATGGACGAGGCTTGTGACCATACAAACAGCTACCCTCAGCCTAACCAACCAGTGAACCCTCAGTGCAGTGCTAGTGGGAGTAGTGTAAGAGAAGCTCTGACTGAATATATGGCCGCCAACTTTCCAATCCACAGAGGGCTTCTACATTAAATGTGCTGTAAATTATAGGTTATCTTCTGCCCATGTTGGATTCTCATTGCTTAATGTATTACATGTGTGCAGCCATCACTGGTAGACTTTGTAGAGATGACAAAATTAGTCTTGTTGACTGTACTCGAGAACATTAGTTGATGATTGCACGCTGTGGAGCTATTTAATAGTTACTCTCAAACCAACCCTCACAGCATCTGTAATTATAGGTAAGCCAAAGCAAACTAATGCTTGTGGGTGATATTCTGATGTATTTGAGACAGAGAAAATTTGTTTTCTCTACCCCACGGTAGTGTTTTACCCTCGAGTAGAAAGATTTTTTTGTGTGTTTTAAAAAGCACTTTGTTAGGTTTTCTCTGGGAACAACTCTGCAAATGTTTGATTAGTAGAACGATTTGAAATGAAAGATTTTATCAAAGCGTCACATTTTTGCTTATGTCCTTCATTATTCAATGTCTGTCAGCAGGCTTACAAAGTGCTGTTTGTAAGCCTCTAAATCTCAAAGTTAGGTTGTCTTTGGCTTTAAAGAATACTTTGGCAAAATATGTATACATTGGCTATCTATTATGTATGTTTGGTTTCTCTAATGTTTGTAATTGTTTTATGGCTTTAGGATGATTTAAAAGCTGTACTGTATGCGGTTGGGCAAAGTGTAGTGTGAGCAGACATGCCACTTATTAATAAGAGACTAAAGAAAAAAAAACAAAACAAAACAACAACAACAACAACAACAACAACAAAACAGGGTGACAATATAAGACAAGGCAATTAATGTGGCCTTATAAACCACTCAAGGTCAGTTAGCTAAAACAAAAGATTCATGTTGAGATTGTGTTGCTTTAAATATATTTTTATATTGCATTGCATGGTAGTGATGTGCACTATAGATGTACCCAGCATCAACTGCTTATCTATTTAGAACAAACTCCACTCTTACACATGAGACAGTGACACAGAAATGAGATGGAGGCTTTCATTTTTGTCCATTATGTTTACTCTGGTGACGTCTCCTATTATGAACTTTTCCTTTTCGTCATTGCTGTCTTAACCGTCATGTTGCTGTTGTCTTGTGTAGCGTCAGGACTATAGCACTTGGGAATGGGGCTGTCCTCCTCGAGTCTTATACTCACTGTGATGTGGGTGTTCAATAATGTTCAGTCTCCCATCAAGTCGTCCATTTGACTGTGAAATGAAAAACTTGCCAGATCAGACCTTCTGAATTGTAAATTTTGGCCTTGTAAAACTGGACTTTATAAGTTTTACAGCATTTTTTTATTTGGTCTATTGTTTGGTGAATTCCGGCCTTCTCCAGCTTGAAATGAACTTGGTTGTAAATCTCAGCATTTCTAGTCCTTCTTCCATTGAGGTGCTCAACAATTTTAACTTCTCTGAGTGTCTCCAAAAGAATTGAGTCTTACCAACAGACCTGTTATGTCTTACAATTGCCATGTCACTTTCCTCTCTAGTGCTAAACCGGATACTTGTCATGCTTATGTAGGCAGACATGCGCAGAAAGAAGTTCATTACCCAAAAAAGGAAGACTTGTTCAGATTGAGTGTTTACATGAAAGCAATTTGGAACAACATCTGGCATAAACCATCTCTCTCATTCAGAATTACATTTCTTTCAGATGGGCTCTTTCAGATAAGAATCTTCCGATTGAGAGGTTAGCATGACGTGTTTTGGTTCAGATCAAGTGTTTATTCCAAATACTTGTGTCTAGGTTAACATGGCTACTGAATGTGATAGTTCAAGAATGCTTTGAGGAATTCTCATGAAGATTTGATAGAAAATGTGTCAATTTTGACTCAGAGGCCAAGAAAAAAAAGGCAAAATTGCCTTTACACTGCACACTGTATATTTTTTATGGGTAATTTTGTGCATCAGTAATTGCTGTCTAGTTGGGGTAATTAAAAAGTCCTTTAAAAAAGTTTTGAATTGTTATTACAGTTGATTATTTGTCCACTTTAATAATACCGACTGGTATTGTATTTTGCATTGTTGGAAAGCCTGATTAGTCACCTTTAAAACAAAGTTCAACTTGTAAGGATCATGCATTTGTGTGATGAGCAACACAGCTAAACGTGAAAGTAGCCCCCAAAAAGATTAGTCAAAAGCCCCCTGCAGTTTTCTTCTGTTGGTATTCACTTGTTTTGAGCTTCATATCCTACCAGGTGTGTGCCAGTCACAGGTATGATACCACCTATGAGTTCACCTTGTGTTCCTGGGATGCCCACTTCATGTCTGACTGCCCTTAATTCCTCCTTTTACGTGGTCTAAAGTCTAAAGTCTGTGGCACAGAGTGTTTCTGCTACTTTGAGAATACATGAGAGATCCTGTGTGGAGCAGCAGGTAGTGTGCTTGTCTCACAGCTAGAAAGCTGCTGGTTCAAACCCTGCCTCTGTTATTGGCCTCTCTGTGTGGAGTTTGTTTGTTCCCAATTGTGCATGCCTGGGTTCTGTCCAGGCACTCTGGTTTCCTCCCACAGACCAAAATCATGCTTGTTAAGTTAATTGGTGACCCTAAATTGTTGTTTGCAGGAGGTGAGTGCGTGAATGGTTATCTGTCTTTAATGTGGCCCTGGGATCAGCTGGCAACCGGTCCAGGGTGTACCCCACCTCTGGTCCAATGCCAGCTGTATTAGGCTCCAGCCCCCCGGGACCTCGAAAGGTATGAGCCTTATAGATGATTTTGTGTTGTTCTTCACTCTGATAATTTTCTCACAGTCCTACAGTGAAATGATAAACTAGAAAGAGTATGAAGTGAGAGTGAGGGGCTAATCTTTATGCCTTCAGTGGTCCTGATCACTGCAGATCCAAACTAATCAGAGGCACGTTATGATAATCACTCAACACTGATCCTAGTAGTCACACTTGACATAAATTCAAACCAGACCTCTGCATCCGTGTCAATGCGTCTTTATTTCGGTCTTAAATATGAGGAAAGTGATTCGGTTTTGAAAAGCCCTGTGCATGGAGAGCACACTACACAGACAGAAGCACTTTGCACACTTAGCCAATCAGTGGATGCTCACTTCAGTTCTGCTCTGTCGCCCGGTGCACCCATTCACGGCCCATTCTGCAGTCATCTAAGTAATCAGTTAGTACTTCGACCCTCCACACACTCCCAGAGCTGCTTTTAGGGAGAGAGTGAGCGCCATTTAGACCTGGAAGAACACAATTAAAATTATATGTGAGGCTAAACTCCTTGTGCTTTCTTGTGTGTAACTCATCCTTGTGTGAAGTAATCACTGTGATAAACCCTGTAATTCAGGTTGAAATTAGCGTTTACTTTCACTACCATTTATTCGTCAAACACTTCTTATTTGTGATAGTGTACTTTTTATGTTAATGATGTTATGTATCTAATGATGCTGTTTTGCATAGTGTATGTTTATATTTAGGGCAGCACAGTGACGTAGCAGGTAATGCATGTGCTTCACAGCTAGAAGGTTGCTAGTTCAAACCCTCTGTCAGTCAGGGCCTTTCTCTGTGGAGTTAGCATGTTTTCCCCATGCATGCGCGGGTTCTCTTTGGCCACTTTGGCTCTTCCTCCCACAGACTGAAAACATGTTCATTTGATTAATTCATGACTCTTAATCGCCCTTAGGTACAAGTATGAGTGTGTGAATGGTTTGAAACTCTATAGCCCCGTTTCCACCAAGTGGTCTGGTATGGATCGGCATGGTTTGGCTCAGGCCGGATCGGTAAAGCCTTATCCTGGTTGCGTTTCCACAGCCAGCCGTACCCTACTTGGTAGGCGGCGTGTAAGCCGGATGCTGATAGCATGACGTCATAGCAGCACGACACAGTGTACCCGGCTATTAAATACAACGAAGAAGAAAACGCGACACAGTAAACAAAGAGCAACGATTCTCTTCACCGAGAATACTGAGGAAGGTCTGCACCTCCACAGTAGACCATGGGATGCTCGATCTTGATGCCATTTTACAAACAAAAAGGCCTTGGAATTATCTTCACGAAGACAAGTGGAGATTTAAACATGGCGGGGCTGTGTTGTTCTTTATTACCGCTGTCGCACGGGAAGTGACGTCTCCTTCGACCAATCAGCGGGCTGCAGTGTTTCTAGCTCCAACTTCTGGGTTCGGATCGGTATGCTTGGCACCCCAACAGATGGGTCCCAAAAAGTAGGATGGTATGGTTCGCTTATAAGGGGTACTGTCCCCGTTTTAGGCTATGGAAAACGTCACAAAAAGCGAGCCGTACCGAGACAAACTGAACTGAACCCTCTGGTGGAAACGGGGCTTATGTTGCCCTGTGATTGGCTGATAACCAGTCTGAAGGCACTCTGCCTCTCATCCAACGTCAGCTGGGATGGGCTCCAGCCCCCGTGACTCTGAAGTGGATAAGTAGGATAAATAATTGATGGATGGAGGTGTTTTTCAAAGTTTTAGTTTCATGCAAATGAACTTTTGACATGCTCTTTGATTTTCTGTCTCCCGCTATGAAAAAGTTTTCTAACTGCCAAGGGTCAACAGGTAAAAATTAGCTATAAGTTAAATCTAGTGCAATTACATTAAATTATGTGTAAAAACAAACAATGAAATAAAATAAAATTAAATAAAACATACAGTATTTAACACAATGTCATGTATATTCTGTGTGTTCTATGACAGAATCAAATAAGAGAGATTAAATGATCTGGACAAGTCTGACAAAATTGATAAACAATAAAATCTTCTGCGTAAATATCAATTCACTTCGCCTCTTTGACTGATACTACAAGTAAAATGTAAATGTCAGTTTTATATGAAGTAATTTCTGACACCATCAAAGTATGGTCCTTAAAATAAAGGATCAAATCAATGCCCTCTAACTGTGTAGATTCAATTCTGAGGTTAAAAACAGAAACTAGTTTCAATTAAAATTCAAAAGATTTGATCAAAGTGTTTGTTGACCCACCAGATGCTGGTTTTACTCTGGCCAAGTAACACTTTGGGATGACAGTATTCACTTGTTGAAGAGTATCATCATTAATAGTAAAAGAATGAATCCCAGTGCTCAAGTTTAATGCTTAAGGCCTGCAGGAAAAATATATGGCTGCTGTATTCACCTGGTGGTCACATTAATGATTAGTCTGATCATTATAGCTGCTGGCTGTTCGCCCAAAAAACATTCTTGCTGATGCAGAGGAAGTCTGAAAGTGACTTTTAGGGAAGATAGAGTTTTCTGATAGAGGCTACTGAAGCACATAATGTGCTACAGAGTTAATGAATACTACAGTGAAAGTTATTCTAACAATATTTTATCCACTGCAGTTAGGTTTCCTGGTTAAAGATGTACACTCACTGTCCACTTTATTAGGTACACCTTGCTTGTACCAGGTTAGACCCCTTTATGCCTTCAGAAATGCCTTTACTTCTTACAGCATAGATTTAACAAAGTGTAGGAAACATCCCTCAAAGACTTAGGTCCATATTTGCCATGGAATTGTGAGTTACACATCAATGATGCAAATTTCATTTTCCACCACATCCCAAAAGTGCGGATCAGATTGAGATCTGTTGACTGTGAAGACCGCTGAAGAACAGTGAACTTTGATGTTCAAGGAACCAGTTTGAGTTGATTTGAGCTTCTAGATGTGTTATCATGCTGGAAGTAGCCATCAGTAGATGGGTAAACTTTGGTCATAAAGGGATGGACATGGTCAGCAACAATACTTAAATAGGCTGTGGTGGATCTATAAAGCTTAATTGGTCACACCATCACCACCAATCTGAACCACTGATAGACATTAGGATGGACCCATACCTTCATATTGTTCACACCAAATTTTGACCCTATCATCTGAACTTGGCAAAAGTCGAGACTAATCAGTCTTTTCAACGTTCTGTTGTCCAATGCTGAGCCTGTGTTAACTGTAGCCTCAGTTTTCTGTTCTTAGCTGAAAGGAGCTTGGCACCCAATGTGGTGATCGACTGCTAGAGCCCATCTGATTCAAGATTGTCCGTGTTGTGCATTAAGAGACGACCCTCTCCATACTTTGGTTGTAGCGAGTGGTTGTTTGAGTCACTGTTGCCTTTTTATCATCTTGAACCACTGTGGCCATTCTCCTTTGACCTCTGGCATCAACAAGGCCTTTTCATCTTGAGTACTGCCACTTAATAGAAATTTTCTTTTTTTTGGACCATTTTCTGTCAATGCTATTGGGCCTAATCCACATAGAATTTGTGCATGATTTTTGGATGCTAAACTGGTTAAAGTGACTGGGAAATATAGCTTCTATAGCTTCATTAAGTGTGTGCAGAGGTCAAAATGCACACAAATCCTCAAACTGATCCGTATAAGTGCTGCAGTTTAACACCACTAAGACCTGTTCATTGATCTGGCGCAGTTCTCCTTCCTCTCTCTTCCATCTCCCTCTACTTGCCACTGGTTTTCGTTTAATAACCTTTTATTCACAAACTGCAGAGCTAAAAAATTGCATGGCCAACCCAAATACTGAGAAAATCAAAAATGTATGTAGCCAGCAATTAAATTTGTTGTCCATGAACACACTGATTTTGACAGAGCTATGAACATCCTTATATTTAACTAAAAAAAAAGATAAATGATGTGATCTCTGCTTTATCAAACTAGAAAAAGGTCATGTTTATGTTTGATTTGAGCACATATAACAGTCTTTGCCTTATTCATTTTTTGTTATTATTATGGGGTTTGGATCCATGTGTCCACACATTTGTCTCTCACATGTCTCATGCTCCCTCCACAAACCCTTCAAACCCTTCCTCCCCCTTTAGTTTGCAGCCCTTTACCTCTTCTGCTGTCAGAGAGGCACTTCAGCATAAAACGACTGGCCATGATAAAATGGATCCTTTTTTCTTAAAGATCTGTTCACCTATCATTGCAGAGCACATTGCATACTTGTTTAATACCTCTATTCCACTGGGGTTTTCCCCCAGGCCTGGCAGACAGCACATGTACTCCCACTCCACAAAGGTGGGGATAAAACCGATCTCAATAACTACTGGCCCATGCCCAAACTGTCCTGTTTAGCTAAAATCTTAGAATCATTAGTTAACAATCAAATCAAATCATTCCTCTCCAGTAATCATGTATTAAGCCCAAATCAATGAGGTTTTAGAACAAATCATAGTACAATCGTCACATCTGTCACAAATGATATAATTTCCCAGATTGACAAGAAGAAATTCTGTGCAGCTTGATTTCTAGACTTAACCAAAGCCTTTGATACTGTTGACCATTCCCTGCTCCTTGAAAGGCTAAGAGAAACTGGTTTTAACTCTCTATCCCGGTTCCAGGACTACCGTTCACAGAGAGATCAGTATGTGGTTCTTGGTAACTATTGTCAAAAGGGGTACCGCAAGGTTCAATACTTGGTCCTCTCTTATTTACTATATATAAACAATATCACATCTTCTATAACAGATTGTAACTCCCACCTTTATGCCGGTGATGCAATTTATACTGTTTTGCCAATACTGCCCATTCAGCCATTCAAACCCCTAAGCAAAATTTCAATCAATTACAACATGCTCTGTTTGACTTAAGACTGGTTCTCAATCCAAGTATGACCAAATACATGTTACTCTCCAGCACCACAGACATCTATGACAATAGTTTTCACATCACCAGCCTAACAGGACACAGCATTAAAAGAGTATCTGAGTATAAACACCTTGGTATTTGGTTAGATCAAAAACTCACCTTCAAATTTCATATTGACTCTCTGGCCAGCAAGTAAGACAAAAAATTGGATTTTTCTACAGGAACAAAACTAACTTCCCATTGCGAAGTAGGAAACATGTTATTGAAGCTGTCTTTTTATATGTGTTAGATTATGGTGATGTTGTTTATAGAAACACCTCTGCCTCTACTCTTAAACCCCTGGACTCCATTTATCACTCAGCCCTCAGATTCAATACTGGTGAGGGTTACTCCACTCACCATTGCACTTTATATGAAAAAGTGGGCTGGACACCCCTGAATGTAAGACATGACAGGCACTGGTTCTTATTCATTTATAAAGCCTTACTTGTTAAAATGCCACCATACATCACGTCTCTTTTAAATCAATCTTATAATCAATACCCAACAAGATCCTGATGCTTGAAGTTCCACGGGTAAACACTTTATTTTGAAAAACTGCTTTCAGCTTTGCTGCTGCGTTCACTTGGAACATTTTACAACAAACATTTAAACTGCAAGCACTTGTGACTATTGGTCAGTTTAGAACAATGATAATGAATTATGCTGCTTTTGAATGTAACTGTTTTAATTGTGTTGTTGTATTGTTGTTCTTTGTACTCTCTGCATCATTGAAAATGAGGGAACACCCTCAATGATTTTTTGAGATTAAATAAAGGTTACATGAATGAATGAATGAATGTGATTACAGCAAATAGTTCTGAAGATCAGGAGCTAAAATGATGCAATTTCATTTCAAAATAAAGGCACTGACTGTGAGCACAACGCAATCTCTGTTTGCTTTCACCCTATAGATGGTTGTTCATGGCAATATTCGTGCTCTCAGGAGGATGAAAACCATCAACTTGGAAAATCACAGTTCTCTGCCATGGGACACTTTGAATATTTAATGTAAGTATTTGTTATTCCTCTAACATTGTTGTTAGCGACAGGTTATTATAGGTTTAGATATTTTGTTGGACTGTTGGACACTGTTTGCTGTTGTTTTTATCTTATAGCTTTTGCCATTAGACATTATTTATTCAACTTTCTGTAGAAAAAAAAGTTTGTTGTTTTTTATCAGGTAATATAACAATTCTATGACGACAAAGGCCCACTGCCACTCAAGTGAGTGTGAGAGTGCTTTAAAATAAAAAAAGTACTTTGAGGCAGATCTGAGTCTTGAAAAGAAAAAGAAAAAAAAAAGTAAAAGAAATACCAGCAGATCAGTGGTTGCTGAAATACTCAGACCAGCTCGTCTAGCAAACCATATCAAGTTTAAAGTCACTTAAATCACTATTCCTCTGAATTTTGATGCTCTTTCTCAACTTCAGCAGGTCATCTTGACCATGTCTACATCCCCAAATGCATTGAGCTGTTGTCATGTGATTGACTGATGAGGTATTTGCATTAACAAGCTCTTGAGCAAGTATATCTAAAGTAAAGCAGCAGCTATACTGTAGTGGTGGTGTCCCCTCTTGTGTGATGTTTCTCACTCTGACAGAGGTATAGCAGGTCTCTCACGGCCACTTGTGTTCAAATCAGCTAGAAAATAATGCCAAAAAATGTATAAAACATCATTAAAATGATGTACGAACCTTCAGCAACATATTTGTCTCTTTACAGCCACAACTGTAGTGATGTTCACAAGATACATACTACAAAGTTTATCACTCAAGCTGTGTCAGATTTTCTTTGTTAAGCATCATCACACTTCTACCACTCCTTCTGGCACACCTAGTTGGCATCTCCTGGGTTGGAGATCCACCTCTAGAAGTCAAAATCCTCCTGTGTGCTGTCATGGCTGCCTTGAACTGTAAAAAAGATAGCCTGTTTCATTCAGATTTCAGACCGAAGTGGACTTGGGTTCAGTGCACCTATTGGAAATGATATGTCTGCTTAGTTGAATCTCTCTCCCTCCTCTTTTCATCTCTAATGTGTCATAGAAATTCAGAAGCACTCACAAAGCCTCTTTATGCCTGTTAAAATAATTTGCTCATTCCTTTTTGTTGTCACTGTTGACCAAATTCAGTCTTTTACTACATTTGATTGAAGGTGATAACTGATAGTGTTACATTTGTTTAACAATAATACTGACAACAATTAAAAGTTCAATAATTCAGTAATGTTAGGAAGGCTCTAAAATGGTTCCAAAGCATTTTTTTTCAGCTTCATTTTTTAACACATTGTTTAGTTTTTATTTTAATTTGCCACAGAGTATAGCAATTTCATTTTCTGATCAAACATAAATCATACAAACTCATATACACAAATTCAGGACTAAGCTTCAGCTTCAATTTTAATGCAAAACTAACTACTTGATTCTTAAAACACATTAATGTAAAAGATAAAGAATCATCCTTCAATCATACTTTTTGTTGCATATCCCTTACAATCAGTGCTATTTTTTAATGCTCAGTACTATAACACTCAGCCTTTTCTCAAGTTGGCTTTAATTGCTCAAGGGGTTCTTTTCAGAAATTAAGAAAACCTGGTCAATTCCAAAGATCAAGATACAAAATCACCTTCCCATTCATGTATCCATCTATTCATTCATCAATCAAATAATCATCCACCAATAACCTTTTCATAAGGTCATCCACAATAAATCAATTCATCCATCCATCCATCCATCAGTTGTATATTCATTAAAGGTTCCCTGCCCGACTGTGTTTGACCATTTACATCATGTCTTGGGTGTCTGTTAAGCAAAGGTTTGATTTAATTTGAATAAAAAAAACAAAAAAAAAAAAACATTTTCATCTCTGCAGAGGATCAGATGCAGCTCTTTTTCCCTCTCCTTAGGAAATGCTTAGATCTAAGAGGGCGATGCTCTATGAGAGGGTGGAGGAGGGGTTACAGGCTGTGGAGAGAACTTTCAAAACAGTCATGGCGTCTGCCTGTGACAAGCAGAAAACACATATGTAGGTTCAGGGCCATTGTCTTTAAAGAGGTACAGAGCATTTCTCTGTGAACTGAGGGTTAGAAAAGGGGTCATGTTCTTCTGCCAAAGCAGCTCCTAACAACAGTACAGAACATAGAGGTTGCAGGACATGGGACCTTTAAATGTTTCTTTCATCATTCATCCATCCATCCATCCATAAACCTCTCCATTAAAAAATCTATGCACCCAGTCCACACATTTACAGAGAAACTCTTTTTCTTTTATTTATTCTGTTATTTTTCTTAAAGCTGTTTACAGTGTGAATAAACACATTGCATTGTCAGGATGATGGGTCTGATTTTGTTATTTTCATTTGGTTTTTGTTATCTGATTAAAAAAAGGAATGGATAAAAGGAAATGTTATTAAAATATTATATTGTTTTTACTTTAAATTAGAAAGATGGATAGATAGAGAAAGAGAGAGATGGAAACAAATTAAATGAACAGATGATGGTTTTGACTATATATAAATCTTTATCTAGATGAAAAAAACTGAAAAAAGCACATCCTGTTACATCTCTGAATATAATAAATGTCTGACCAGTAAAATTGTCGCAGTATTTGAGATAATATATACTTAACTGAAACACACTCACTGGCCACTTCATTATTACACCTAGCTTGTAATGGGTTAAACTCCCTTTAGCCTTCAGAGATGACTTTATTTTTGTGGCTCAGACTTACCAATGTGCTGGAAACAGAGAGAGAGATGTTGGTCCATGCTGACATAATGGCATCACACTTGGGTACACTTTGGTCATAAAGACATAGACATGGTCAGCAGCAATACTCAGGTAGGCTGTGATATCTCCCACACTATAAAACCCCCACCAGCAGCCTAAACTACTGCTTCAAGGCATAATGGAGCCATTCCTTCATGCTGTTTATGCCAAAATCTGACTCTGTTATCTGACCGTTGCAGCAGAAATGGAGACTCATCAGATCAGGCAACATTTTTTCAATCTTTTCCTCCAATTTTAGCCTCAGTTTTTTCTTCTTAACATTGTCCTCTCAGAAATGCTCCTCAGTATACCTTAGTTGTATCAACCTCTGACCTCTTACATCAACTAAGCATTTTCACTCAGAAACAACCGCTCAGTGGATATTTTCTTTTTGGGGGCCATTCTTTGTAAACCCTATCAAAGATAATGTGCAAAAATCCCAAAAGATCAGCAGTTTCTGAAATAGTCAGACACCAACAAACAAGCCATGATCATAGTCTCTTGAATCATCTTTCTTCCCTGTTCTGATTCTTGGAGTGTACCTAATAAAGTGGCCAGTGAGGGTAGTTACTCACACAAGATTGGCCTAATGTATTTATTTATTTA
Organism: Cetoscarus ocellatus; assembly: GCA_037902135.1. NCBI lineage: Eukaryota > Metazoa > Chordata > Actinopteri > Labriformes > Labridae > Cetoscarus > Cetoscarus ocellatus. The sequence goes on from JBAMNC010000361.1 coordinate 2,006,932, forward strand.
GAGGCATTAGAGATATTATATATATAATAGAGATATTTCTGCAAATTGTGTCTTTTAGGAACAGTGCCCATGAAATCAAGTATGTTCCGAAAGAGGATTCAGGCTGATTCATGTTCACTTTAACTGTAATTTTTTTTTGTACATTTTACATTTTACCACAATATCTACAGCCACCTCCTGTTTGATTGATTGATTGAGTTTATTTCAAACATATAACATCAGGAAAAATAAAAGTACAGACAGAAAAAGAAAGAAAAATAAAAGAAAATTAGCACTTAGATAAATGCTACATGCCTAAAAAGGAGTGAGAAGTAAAAATGTATTTAATCCCACCCCCCATCAATAAATAACCAATTAATTTGCTTCCAAATCTATTGATATATGAGAAAAAACAAGTTATTTGTTTTTTTTAAATTTAATTTTATCCATGTCTAACAAAAAACTCAATCATTTAATGAAAAAAAATCAAAGTCAAATTGACAACATAAATGTATGTGTATCTATCTATCAATCTCTCTCTCTCTCTCTCTCTCTCTCTATATATATATATATATATATATACACACACACATGCATACATACATTCATATACATATACAGATACACACATACACATATATACATACATGCATATACATACTGTAAAAGGTCTTTACAGTAAATTGCTGTAAATGGCAATTGATTATAAGAAAGCATACTGATTTCTGTAAACTAAACAGTATTTTATCGTAGTATTTACAGTAACTTACTGCACCATTCTGCCTGCTTTATTGTAGTAGTATCTTGATATAACATTTGTTATGAATTGACGCTACACAAATAAATATTGATTGATTTATTGATCAAATGTAGTCACTACCATGATTCCTATTCCCTGGGAAAACTGACCAATAGCAGTATTTTATTTAATAAAAAACTGATGTATATGTTTTTTTGTATCTTTTACAAAACTATGCATTACTTTAAATGAGCATTTAAATGTTTAAAGATAAAGCTACAGGATAAAAAAAATAAAATAATATACAGCAAGTTTACTGTAATCTAAAATGTTTTAAAGAAGAAAAATAATAATAAACCACAAAAAAAAAAAAGAAAGAAAAAAAACAGGAAGGGTAATGCGTTTGAAAATACAGTAATTATGCTTTAAATTGAAATACAGTAATAATACCCTGTATAAAAAACACAACAGATAAACTATTACTGAAAATAGAGTAATTATGCTTTAAATTGAAAGACAGTAATGATTCCTTGTATAAATACTATAGATAAACTATTATTGAAGATAGAGTAATTATGCTGTGAATTAAAATAGAGTAATATTACTGTAAAGACATTTACAGCCACTTACTGGCATCTTGTTGCCAGTAAGTGATTGTAAAATTTAAACAACCTTTTTACAGTGTACCTATGAATGCACATCTGTATGTTTAAACGATATCACAACCATAGTTTTAATGTTTTGACAGCTGTTTGAAAAATCCAGCCACTCTTTTGCTCCCTCTCACACACACAGTCCTGCAGCGTGTTCAGGCTGACATAGGTCACTCATAGAACAAGATCTGTGAATGGATACTGCTCATGTTAAGAGAAAAGGTGATCCAGAGTGTCTGCTACCTGAGAGAGTAAAGGAAAAGGCCTGGGGGTGGGGGTCGTGGAGGAAAGGAGGAGGAACAGAGCAGAGAAAAATGAAAGGTAAGAGGAGGGGAGGTTTTGTGGAGAGGAGGAGAGCGGACTTCTTGTATCCCCTGGGACATAATTAGGTCTAAAAAGGCTAATCATTGGACATAAAATACAACCTCTATTTCTGTATTAGCACATAACCTCGTCCCTTCACTGCCAGGGGCGATGGAGGACCCCATAATCATTTATCCCGTGCCACATCACTTCCAAAAGAGGCTGCGCGGAGGGCTGGGACAAGACGCTTTGAGGCAAAAATCATCGGCATCAAAAGGTTCCTCGAATCAAACGCATTTCCATGGGACTGCATGACTGAAGTGCTTTTTCTTTCTTTCTCTCTTAGCTTTAGCTTTTAGAGAGCGGGGAAACGAGAAGGGCGGGAAGAATCAAGAGGAAGCGGAGGAAAGCCATACGTCTGTCAAATTAGCGGGCGTCATATGTTCCGTTTTTCCTTATGAATGAGTTTCATACCTGGCTGCCGGTTCCTGAGTCCCCCTGCTGCTCTGTAGGTTTCATCCATTTGCCAGCTCACGGGGTGCCTTTAGATCCGTCTCCCTGTGGTCGTGTGGGAAAATAAATGATGTTAGAGTGAAAACATGTTTGTAATGATTAAAACATGCAGTACTATTAAAGATTTAGTGCAAATTCTTGAATTTTTGAATATGGTTTTGTATCCCCCCTGAAAAAGAAAAGAAGTGGTGAACAGCTTTCATTGATGTTTACTTCTTTACCAAGATGTGAAGTTGGTTTTAACAGTGCAGTGTGTAAGTAGATGCAGGGATCACTTACCTTCTTCTGACATTTAAAGGAACAGTATGTGAAATTTTCACAATGGACTGTGAATGGGTAGATGTGACCTGCAGTGTAGAGCTGCTTTGAGTAGCCAAAGACTAGAAAGCGCTAAATAAGCTCAAGTCAATTTACCATTTTACCATTTGCAATTTTTTTGCCCAAACTGTTCGTGGCATAGATTCTACAGGGTTTTAGAAGCATCCCTCAAAGATTTTGGTTCCTACAGACATGAAATCATCACTCATTTGCTGCAGATTTGGTGGCTGCACATCTATGGAGCACATACCGTGCCACTGCATCCCAAAGGTGCTCCATTGGATTGAGATTTGATGACCATTGAAGTCACTGGAGTACAGTGAACTCATTGCCATGATAAAAATAAATAAATAAATAAATAAATAAATAAATAAAAAAAAAGATTTTAACTTTTGTTACATGGTGTCTTATCATCATAAGATGGGTACACTGTTACCATGAGGGGATGGACATGGTCAGAAACAATACTCAGGTTGGCTGCGGTTCTTGAATGATGCCCAGTTGGTACTGGGGGGCCCAAAGTGTGATATGAAAATCCCCCACACTTTTTTCATCACCACCATCAGTCTGAACATGGTAGATGGGCTTTAAGGGATATGGCAGCATTTTTTTTTGTTTGTTTTTGTGTCCTGCCTCACTCTCCAGTCCATAGACACCATTTTTTCAACTGTGCATGCAGAAACAAGGAAGAGACGAGCAGAGCTTGCCCACCGCTAATTAGCTTAGTTCAAACACTGGGAGACAATAGGTAGTGTTAGCCTACCTCTGCCTACAGTCATCAGATAAACTCTTCTGCAACTCTAAATGGT
>JBAMNC010001573.1:0-239156 GCA_037902135.1 Cetoscarus ocellatus
AAATCACTGAAACTCAATTTGAAATGTGTTTCAACTCGAAAAGTTTTTAATAAACTCTCAGTTACAAAATGTGGCTGCCCTTGACGGCATCCTGTTTCTGACTCCATTGGGTGGTGAGTGTAGAACCAAAATAATTTGAGTTTTAAGTATTATTTTAGTATTTGGTATTGCTGTTCTAAACTTGGTTTTAGTATTGATGTTAAAATTATGTTATTGTGGTGACATTAGTTGATGGGAAAGTTTGCTTGTTTATCTTAAAAAAAATCTTCTAAAATAGGTTATTACCTAGTACTTAGATGCTATGACAAATGTATCTGAGAACAATACATCCCAAAAAAAAACCCTTAAATCATAGTAAAAATCCCAGTTTAGAAAAACTACTCAAAAAAGGATGAGTAAACAAAAAAACACCCTCAATTGCAGTGACGTCAGAAAATATAATTTTTCTTTCCCACTCCTGGTGGTTGTTTGGTCTTGAGGCTAAACCAGTTTTGAAACATGCGACAAACAATGTGCCAATAGATCGGTTGCACTTGTAAAAATGCAAACTCCTACTCTAGATTTATTTAAGAGAGACATAAATGCAACTTTTACATCTTTATGATAACTAGAAAAACTAAAGGGATGTTAAATATATTGACATGAAATTTGAAAGGAACTTGGCTCCTCTGTCTTTTTCTTTTTTAAGGCATGTTGGGTTCATAGATAATACCAAACACCTCAGTTTTTAATACCTTTTGGTACCTTTCAATCTTCTTGATAAATAACACATTGGATACTGTACCATCTAGAAAATGTGGTATCCAAAGATAAAAGCTTTTACAATTGTATCCTAAATGAAACAAATCCTTTTCCTTAAAGTTTTTTTTTAAGTCTGTACAGTAAATAACACAAAGAAGCTTGCTAAAAAAACACACAAAAAAGCAAGTTTGGTTGAATTATCACTTATTTCAGGGATATAATCGGCCCTGAAGAGAAAAGTAGTCGATTATTTGTTTCATTAAACTGGTAGAGAATTACTTCAGGCTCCCTTTAAGAATGGTTTGGCTCATCCTCTGGCCTAAATGGCATTTATTAATCTAAGGTTAGTCAGCATAATTACTCCCTCTGAATTAGTCACACTTCCCTAACCTGTCTTTAATCACATACTGTAATGTCCATTACTGAGACTCATCTTCATCCGAGTGAAAGAAGATGAGACCCTGCCCCCTACTGGACAGAAAGGATATTATTACCCAGTCAAGGCTGATCTGCTGCAACAAGCTTTTCTGTCGGCAGCACACAAATGCAGCTATTGTACTGAGCAATATCAGTTTTCAGATATGAACTTATGCTAAGCTGATGTGGTTACTCACCTGGTTCTGGTTTTACAGCCCAGTTCTTGCTGCTCCTGGATGAGAGTGGACAACTGCTTCTGGAGAGCCACATCTTTGCCGTGGGGCCTGCTTGATGAAGGGATGCTCAAGGAGGTGGGTCACAGATGGTCGGGCTTCAAAATCTTTAATCAGACACCTTACAATTACAAAGAGAAAAAAAATCAGAAGAAATATTAAAAGCTACAGACAAACCATATATTATCAGGGATTCCCTCATATCTTGATGTTAAATTAAACAGCCCCAGGAAAAGCTCTACATTCACCTGGATCATTGTAGACAGGTAATGCTGCAGGATCAGTAATGGAAGACTGTCACACCAGCATGTGTTTTTATCTGAGTCACTAATCCTTCTTTCTCTGTCTCAGTATCACATGGTCACTGTCACCACTGGTCCTCTGAAACAAGCCTGGGTAACAGCACTCCTATCTGGTGATTGGCAGTGTTTGCCAATAGGTGATGGCTCTTTGTGATACAGGCCCATGGCTGCAGCTCAGCATCAGGGTAGCTGTTGATATTGACTGTAAAGCAGTGAACACCCAAAGGAAAAATAGTCTTTGTTTCTGACAGTTTTGATTTATTGTGAGACAAGAAAAACTATTGAATAGTAGGCTTGAAACTTCACAGCTAAACTCACTGATGCATCCATCAACAATCCACATTCACACTGTTCAATTACAGCCACAGGCTTTCAAATCTAAATCTGTGTGTGTCTGTTTGTGTGCAAGCAACAATTGCAGGCAAAGGCAAGATGGAAGAAAACAGCAATCTACTTCCCTCCCTCAAATCTAACTGAATTTCTGTTTTCTTTTATCAGTTTGTTCAGCTCTGAAAGTTAATTCATGAATTCATTAGCGTCAGGACATTAAGCAGAGGTTGCTGCTATTAGCAGGGCTGAGCTGCCGGGATGCTGAGCGGCAGGGCCACTTTGTCACAGGAGTCAGCTCTTTGGCTGCACAAGTGCAGACACTGGTGATGGATTTATTATCCCGAAAACAGCCCCTCCTCCTCCTTACCACCTCCCCTATCACACACCTATGCAGGCCTGACAGAGCTGAAAAGGCTCCACAAACAGCCTGCAGAGCTTGATAACATTGTCCAGACTCCCCACATTGAACCTCCTCTGAGCTTTGTTTATGCAGATTGTTTCAGATATGATTTCAAACAGGGCCATTAAAACAGAGTAACCCTTGTACATTCTTTGACCAATTTTTGGTCATTTGAGTTTTATTTCCAACATTCATTTTGGCTGTGATCATTTCCCTGCCTTTGAATCAAGTTGAGATCTGTAGTTTTTATTAAGGTTTTGATCTAATCATCTGCAGTAACAACAGTGTTCCACACTGCAAATCAAAAGGGAAGAGAAATTAATCAAATAGTTATGATTTCATACAAGGAAGTTTGCATGACCACAATTAGGTCATGGGAGGAAATTAGGGGTGTTTTATTAGTCTGACATTGACCAAATTAAAGTCATATAAACTTGCATGTAAATAGTAACTATTCATAAATGAAAACAACATTGCAGTACACCAAAATCAACGTTTGTGCATCATCATAGGCACATGTCAGAATGGGATGAGAATAGTGCCATATTAACAATAAAAACTTTATTTGTACAGTACTTTAAAAAAAATAGACTTAATCTCCTTAGCTGCTATTATGTTAAAATGTTTCAGTTAACATTCTTGTTTAGAAAAACAAACTAGTGGCACAGTATGTGATACCAACTGGTACGCAAATAGTTCATATTCAATGTAATTAATTATTGATATTGAGCACATAATACCAATTTATTGAGAACATCTAAATGGAGGTCACAGAGGAAATTTATTAAAATATAAAATATATGGCACTGCAATATTGTGATCTTGGGGATATTGAGGAGTTTTTCTGGTTCAACAATTATACCAGTAAGTATGAAAGTAAGAATATAAATATCAGTAAGTCAGTCATTAAATAAGTAAGTCAGATGGTAAGTCAGTCAGTAAGTTAACAAATTAATTAATAAAAGTATGTACCAAAAATCAGTGTTGTGTGTACTCCTTCGTAATGCCAGACTAAGAAACAGCTGTAAAATAATCTCATTAGCTCTAACAATGTTGTTATCTATGTTATGTTATATTTTGGTTCTTTGTTTACAAAGAAAATGGTGGTATATGATGCAAAATGGCAAGAAAAGGGTTAATTTTCAGATTCATTACGGTATTTATCCATCAAATCATTTCAATAACTAGAAGTGGTCAGAGAGCACAAATCCTCTGCCATGGTATTTTATTGTTATTATTATTATTATTCAAATATTTGCCCTGTGTTGCAATGGTAAGGAATCCTTCAAAAAATCCAGATCAGAATTCGGATCACCATCACTATCTGATTAATTCTTCCTTGTGCCGAGATGAAGATTCCCAGAAAATTTTATCAAAATATGTTAATAACCTCTGAATTATCTTGCACACTAACAAAAAGACAGACAGTCAGACAGGACAGACAGAGAAACAAACAGACAGATAGATAAGTGCAGGCACATAACCTCCTTGGCAGAGGTAAAAAAAAAAAAATATATATATATATTAATCTTATCAGTCAGGATATTTAAGGTTTTTTGATCATTTTGTGGTCATAAAGAGAAAATTAAGGTGTTTTTCCATAAGACTGCAATCAACAAAATGTCCAGAGCTGTTTCAGTGGGTCACAAATGAGTAAAAGAAAAAAAACTGTGGCAAAGGGTCTATGGAAGTTGTTAGTGGAAATATTTTAAGGTCACGTGTCAAAGTGTGTTTGAATGTGTCTCTAAAGCAAGGATTTGATCTAAGTTGAATGAAACATGTCATTTCTGTGGAGGATCAGAGGAAGCTCTTCTTCCCTCCCCTTTGAAAAGGGGAGCGGGTGACCTGCTTATAGGGCTTTAAGTAAAACTGCCACCATTTGTGTTGCAAACAAATATCCATTACATGTACCTGCACTGACAAGATACATAAACCATGATACTAGTATTGATCACATACATCTTTAAGGGATGCACGTGGTCAGCAAGCTATTATCAATACAGGTCCACAATCCCAGTCAAATGCTCAGTCTAATTTTCACTTTGCAGCCACCCACTATTAGAAACCACTGATGCTAAGCTAAATGGCTTCTACCTTGTTGCAAAAAAGCCCTTAGACACAGTTGTAAAAACTGGTTACACACTGAATGCTATGAAATATCACTGTTGGAGTCTTGCAGGAACAGCCCAGTGTTCATTTTCTAAGTGCCTTACTTAATTTAGACTAGCAGGTTACTGAACTCTTTAATTGCATTTAGAAAGACTTGAAGTTACTTGTCTAAAAACAAGACTACTGTCTACAGGGAAAATGAGTCAGAGGGTGATCAAAGTTAATGATATAGCCCCTTTTCAGAGAAAGTATAAGAGTTCAGTATCTGCAAAAGTTTTTTTATGGTGTTGGCATTTCGTCCACATATAGCTTGCGTTTTTGGAGCCCAAAAATGCACAATTTTGAAAATGGGTCCCAGAAAAAATAAATCTTATAATGCCAAGCTTGCATTTCAGTGAGCAAGAAGAATACACACAACTTCAGAAACAATGATCTTATAGCCTCATCTCTCCCTTTAGTTGCATATGCTGTTATGAGGTAAACGAGGTATGTCCTTGTCTGTTGGGTGCCTTGGATACTGCATCTGAAAGGCATCAATTATATCATATTTTGACTATAGAGTGTGAAATGACTTATGACTTATAATGATTTTGACTGGCAGGACACCCAGTCAATATTCCCCAGCAGTTTAGTAGTCTTCTTCTTCTTCTTCTCGTGTTTGTTTACATCAAACATGTTCTATGGGCATGCCCCATGTGTTCTTCTCTGGTTTTAATGTATGGCAGTGTTACAGGGCCACTTATTGACCTGGCATATACTACTCAGTGTTCTTGTTTGCACAGACACATAAATAGATCATTCTCATCTCTGTGTACAGGGCTTAAATCTGTATGTATGCAAGCACCAAATCCCTGACATGATCAGAACCAGGGCAAGGCTCATGACTGGAACTTAAACCTCCATGTAAACACCTTCATAGTGACATAAATGACATGTCTGCCAACATAACTGCTGTACTGGCAACATAGACATCTCCAGCTTTCACTCCCTGCCTGTTAATTCATTATCACCTGAGCCACTGTGATACTTTCTTCACATTGTAGCTTCTTCCAAATAAGTCCCTTTATTCACGAAGCAAAGTCATGCTTTTTTATTCCTGCATGATATCTCAAATAAGCTGTGAGTGAAAAGCGTTGGATGCCTTCAAGTGGCCTTTGAAGTGGGAACAAAGAGAATTCCATCTCCTCTCATACTGACGCCTTTCTCTCTCTCTCTCCTTCTTTCTGTCTTGTTCTCACTCCCTTTCTTCCTGTCCCTAAATAGAACACCTGTAATCACCTATTCCTTTTAAACTTCCTCGTGAAAAAGCACAGGTTGTGATTCATCGCTCTCCATCTTGTTCCCCTCCCTCTTGTTGGCTAACGTACAGGGAGGGTTAAAAAATGAGAGGCTACGATGAAATCTGGCTTTCTCCTTCCTTTGGCTACACTTACTCTCTCATTAGAGACGCTGATCAGTGGGGATGATTCAGAGAGACGGCAAGGTCATCCACGCGGCCTGTGCTACAAATTGGATTGTACAGATGCAAAACTTACAACACATGGTAGCATGCTGAACGAGCGCAGTAATACAAAACAGGTGCACGGAAAAGGGTGTAACACAGCCTCACAGACACATGATGCTCTCACCGGGAGAGGTGCAAACACACTGACCTGTTTTCTGGCCTGTGGAGTCTTACCTCTGTGCTCTGAGGTATTTTTAGCCTCTTTGTGCACAGACGATGCCCTGAGAGTGTATGTCTAGAGGGAGAGTTTAACTGTGAGAACAGCAATTGAATGCATAATCCCAAGAATTATTCAAAATTAGATGAACAGAAACCTGTCTTTACTTACTCAAGCTAATACAAGCACCAAAGATAGGAAACTTTGATTACCAAGACAGACAAACACAACCCTTTTTCCCCACCTGAGGGCTGCAGTTTTACAGATTGTTGGATACCCTCAATGTGAAAAAAAAATACACACACAAACATACATATATATATATATATATCTATGAAACTACATAAACAAAAATAGCAAATATAAACCACAATCCATTCATTATAATTCAAACTTAAATAAAAGTGCATCATTAAATGAATATAACATCAAGGTAAAGCCAATTTAAGCAGAATTCAAGTTTATTTATATAAATATATCAACTAAGAGATTTAGAGAAAAATGTATAGTTAAATAAGTTCTTTAATTACTTGCAAATAACAAAACACTGACAAACAATCTAGAATGTACAGAAACATTTCTACTACATATCCTAATTTGTGGGTGGCACAGCAGGCCTCACAGCAAGAAGGTTGCCCATTCAATGCCGGGGTTGGTCAGGGCCTTTTTGTGTGGAATTTTCCCCATATATGCGTGGGTTCTCTTCGGGCACTCCGGCTTCCTCCCACGGACCAAAAACATGCTTATTAAGCCGACTGATGGTGACTCCAAATTGTCCTTAGCTATGAGTGTGTGTGTGAATGGCTGTCTGTCTCTCTATGTGGCCCTGTGATTGGCTGGTGACTGGTTCAGGGTGTACCCTGCCTCTTGTCCAATGTCAGCTGGGACAGGCACCAGCCCCCCACAACCCCAGAAGGGAAAAGCAGAATAGATAATGGATGGATGAATGGATCTTAATTTGTGTATTGTGTCATATTAGTATCTCAGGTTGACTCTTATTTTTCTTAAATTTCTCTCACATTTTCTTTACGTCAACAACTTGTTAATTTCTGAAAATAATCCACAAACTTCATTTGGTGAGGTGGAGGGTATAGCGTATGGCCCCGTGCTGCCAGTTGGCCATCAAGAGACTATTGTAACAAGTGATCTCTGAGCAAGATAAGCACACACGACCAAATGCAAATGAAAAAAAAATCACAACTTGATTCACACGTTCAAGCTATTTCATTTTAAATGACAACAATTCACTTTATATTTATGAAACAGGACAAGCTGCATTAACCATTCGTTATTTGCTCGGCAAAAACCCCAGTTACCTTGTCAGTCAGTCCTATAGTGTAAAGCAAAGCACACATTCAATGCATTAATCATGTCAATAATTTTGCCAAACATTTTAGTCAACAGCCCTACTTGTGCTGCCATCTCAAGTCGTAATATTTACACCCCTGTGACACTCTACCTTCATTATGATCATGGCGGAGACAAAATGGGGTGAACGAGTTGACCCCCATTTGCTCTGTCTATAGAGATAGTATCATAGGTGTAATACTGGAGAGAGGGGAGCATACCCTATGCCATATTGCAGTTTAGGCTGACACAGATATTACGGCTTCATGGATACAATGTGAATGTCTCGAGGTGTAAAAGATGACGGAGCCTTGTCACGGCAAATTTGCATAAAGGCACTGTAAAAAGGGTACAGGGCACATCACTGTCAGTCACTTTTACTTTAGTAATATTTGTCAGGTTTGGAGTGTGACAAGCAGGAAGAAAGCAGACAGTGTACGTAGTGGAACAGAAAAAAATAAAGAGTCAGACTGAGGAAAGAAGCGGTGACTATGAGAGTGATGTATAATAAGCATGAAAAAGGGCACGCTCCAGTCTGTGGGAATTTAAACTTAACAAAGTATGAGGGCAGGCAATGCTTTGTTGATTGTCCCAGCATCCCAAAAAAAATTCTATGCGTCTCTGTGACCACCTCAAACATCACGACAAAATTCTTGCACACTACAGCCTTACTTGTACTACCAAATACCACATTTAAGGGGGAATTTCAGGTTACATATGTTAAAAGTGGTGCAGAAATTGCTGTAGCATGAAAACTGACTCTTTTCTTAGACTCTGCAATGGTAAATTATGTGGATATTGGTGGATTTGATTTATAGATATGAGCATAAAATTAAGAAAGGAAAAAGACGTGCATATTCGCTGCTTTCTGTTCTCCTAGTTGACTTTTTCATAGTAAGTTTGTGCTCTCAATTTAAACGAAAGTCTTAAAATCATCTTGAGAGTGAGATAAACCAAGACTGATATGAACCTGTGCTAGTCTACTATTGTGTTAAGGTTTGATCACCAGTTCCTTGTGTATCAGTTTGGGAGTACGCCAAACTAAAATTATTTTGGTAATTCTTGCATTGGTGGTAGGTCTCTACATGATGCCTTGTCATGTAATGTGTAACACATCATAGTCAACTTTAGCTATTATTAGTATACTGTACAGCCCAGATTGAACAGTGAGTGTGTGTCAGAGCCTCTTAAAAACCCAGAAGAAGCATACAACAATAAAGTAACACAAAAAAGAGTGATGGCTGCAGGCATTAATAATCTTCCATTAACAGGCGGGGCTATTCTGGGTAAGCTTCCCCGAGATTTTGGAGTCCTGCTGCAGGGATTTTCTCCCATTAAGACACAAGAGCATTAGTAAGGTCACACATGATTGTAAGGCCAGAGGGCTCACAGTCGGCATCCCATTCATCCCTGGGATATTTGATGTGTTTGAGGACCGGGTGCAGTGCAGGCCACTCAAGTTTGTTTCATTATTGCTTTGTACACAAATTCATATTACAACAGGACAGATTTGTTTCTATTACTGGACAGTGTTCCCCATTATAACACTGATTTATCTAGCAATTTTTGTCCGCATATTGTGTCAGCAGTATAGTTCGGGGTATAGTGCATCATAAAGTGTGTAAAAAAAAAAAAAAAAAAACTTAAATTGCAGTAGAGCTACCTTTTAATCATGGTCTGATCATCTGTGGTTTCTTGTTTCTTGTTTCCTGGGACTAATTGAATGAAATGCAGCCCCCTAAACTGTGAGCATGAAAACAGCTTTGTAAAAAATGTTTTGCCTCTGCTGCTGCTAAAGGTTAGTCATCCACTTAAAGCGGCAGCATTTAACTTTACCCAAACTTTGTTGCAGTCCCATTAGTAAGAATAACGAACGATGAAGGGTGTAAATCTTTGCCAAAATCTGTGTTGAAGACAGCAAGATGAAAGCTGTTCTGTCAGTGAAAGACCTATCAACAGGTACACTGACTGTCCTGAAATACGATGTGTTTGCCCATTTTGACGGTAACATGACTATTAAACAATGAGTTTAACATTCCTGTTAATAAAATGACTACATCATGCTTCATTAATAGTCCCGTTAGTGAACATGACTATATGGCCTGGAAGTAAATGACTACATTAAAAGGATAATTTGGTATTCTTGAAGTTGGGTTGTACGAGGTACTAGACAATAGTCAGTGAAGTGGCTGAAAGGGCTCCCAGCATGCTGTGTCTTTAAGGTGGACAAGCTGGGACCACTGGTAAGGTCCACTGCTGTTAGCAGGCACAGTTATTTCCCATAATTGTGATAGTTTTACATTAAAAACAAGCCACAGAACTGTTGGATCCAATGTGGGTGAAAAACTTCAGAGTGCTTTATTTTTCCTGCAGCAAGCCTCTGTGCACTTTTTATGATGCAGCAAATGGCTATGTGTTCTTCCACCTGTGTGCATTGATTTCTGCCGAAATGCTGTTTCGTTCTATGGACTATAAAAGACACAACAAGGATAAGAACAAAAATCTTGTTTAGAGCAGGATTCAGCGGGCTGAAAGAGAGAGGAGACAAACTTCTGTGGAATCAGTTTTACGACGAAGCCATGCTTTTGTGCAGAACGTGACTTGGCATTGTCTTGCTGAAATACGCTTGTTGCTCCAAACCTGTAAGTACCTTTCAGCATTAATGGTGCCTTCACAGATGGGGAAATTACCTGCACCATGAGCACTACCACACCTATATTCCATCCCAGTGCTGGGTTTTAGATCTTGCCACTTATGTGAAGAGATTTCTCTGGATTCTCAGAATTTTTTGATGTTATATGGACTGAAGATAATGAAATCCCTAAATTCCTTGCAATTGTACATCAAGAAACATTCTTCAACAGCTGGATTATCTGCTTATGCAGTTTTTCAAAAAGTGTTGAACCTTACCCCATCACTGCTTGTGATAACTGAGCCTTTTGGGGATGCTTCTTTGATATCCTATCATAACACTCACCTGTTCACCTGTGGGATGTTCCCAACTGTTGTTTTCGAGCATTCTTTAACTTTCCCAGACTTTTGTTGCCCCTGACTCAGCTTTAGTAGAACATGTTGCAGGCCTTACACATTAAATATCTTGTATTTGTAGCTTATTCAATTGATTATAGGTCGAAAAGGATTTGCAAACTATCATATTCAGTTTTTATTAACTATTTACACAACGTCTTCACTTTGTTAGAATTAGGGTTTGAAGATGAAAACTATAGACTGCTGGTCCACATTTCCCTGCTCTAATTTAGATACATAACTGCCTTAGTTATAGCTGGTCCTCTGTCAGAGTCTGTATTATTATGTTGGTTCATCAGACAAAGCATATGGACTGTATCAGACTTAGGACGTGTTGAGATGCCTGTCATGCTTTTTCTCAGAGGCTTCAAGTCACATCCCATACTGCTGTCAAAATATTGTTTAATAATGCATTTGTCTCTCCTCCTGAGACCGCAGCAGCTCTGCCTTTATCCTCTACTCATCCTCCCAAGTGTGGGGTGAGACCCCGCGGCCACACACTCCTCTCTCTGCTCACTGTCACACATCACTGCCCGATATTCTTTGTCTGTTGTTCCTGCAATGGCAGTCAGTCTTTCTTCCTCTGCTTGCATCAGTCTCTGTTTCTGTTTTTCAAACTGCTCTGACAGTATGGGAGAAAGCAGTGTTGTCTGACCTTGGTCTTCCTGTGAGGGGTGTATGAAGGTGTGCATGTATGCTTTTCATTACTATTGCATGTCTGTTGTTTCAGAAAACTGACATGTCATCTTATGGGAATCAGCATGCTGTCAAATCAAATTCTTTCCAAGACTTCTCTCTTTCTTCCCCTCAAGGACACCTCTTCTTCATAATGATGAGAAAAGACTCTGAAATGTGTCAAGAGAGACAGGGAATGTCATATTACCTCAGAAACACTTATGCTTTTCTATTAGCAAGAGGAGAACATGATGTCTGCATACTTTACGAGTTCACACAGACATCTTATATGAAAGTATGATGACTGGCCTATATTAAACGTGATTGACAGAACAATTGTCCAATCACCTGCTGATATGCTTTTGAAAGGTTCTGCCCATTCCCAAACACTTTCTATGGGTTCTTTCCCAAAAGGACTGACGGAATATATTTAATTGGCCACCTGTTGTGTCAGGTTAACATATCATTGATGTCTGGCACAAACCTCTTATCTCCAGAACTGCTACTTTTCAGAAAATGACGAAAATGTTGTATTTCTGAATGAATAGATAATTTATTACCTTGATTGCTTTTTGTACTTTTATTTGGTTCAAAAACGTAAAAACCCCACTCAACGGTATGGAAGGTGACCAATAGAGCTGATATATAAATAAAAATGAAAATGATAAAAAAATGGATAGGAGGTTCGTGCCCAACAGTGATGATGTTAAGACCTAATGTTGTGAAAGGGCTTAATTATAGCACTACAGAGACTGAATTTAGCCAAATATAGCTTTTATCTAATGCAAATGTAACAACTGCATAGAATTGTTGCAAAGACAAAATCCACAAATGTAATAATGCACATATCAAATATGTGTAATAATAAAACCAAAAGACAACTGCTTTTAAAATACCACCATCTCATGATCAATAAGACTCCAGACAACCAAGGCTGTGTACTTCCAATGTGATAAAAATCGCACCACATAACTGTAATTTGCGATGGTCTTATCTTGCCTCTTTATAGCATTATATCTTAGTTTATTCTTAGTGTTTTGATACAAAGAGCTTTGACCTTTAGAGGATGCAAAATGTGCCACCAATCAATAGCATTGTTACAGTCATCACTGAAAACATCTACAAGAACAATCAGCAGAATGAATGTATGTAAAGTATTGTTGCTCTCCAAGAGAAAGAGGCTCTTACATTGTGCTTTGCTCTCCTAACAATGTTGGTTATGTCTCTCTTTCCCTGCTACTGCAACATGTGGATGAACTGCTCATTACACCAAGTGATTTGAGGATTTTTGACTGTCTTGCGTGGTAATGTTACATCACTTAAACCAACAATTTGTTAGCAGGCTCAACATGACAACCTATAGATCTTAATCTACCGGTGAAATCTTCAGACATTTCTGTCAGATCTTTAAAAAACAAACTGAGGCTGCCAATTTTAGGTGTGTAAGTGATCTTAGATGGGTCCAAATGACTTCCCCTCACACTATTACCATCAATTATCTATAAAGCTTGTTCCTCTCAGTGTTGCTGGACCCTATCTCAACTGACTTTGGGCTGGAGGCATGGTACACCCTGGACTGGTTGCAAGCAAATCAGTTTAGTCTAGCAGAACAGCACACAAATGCTGGATTATATGACTGACAGAAAGCAGAGCTCCACATTTTGTTAACACTAACAAGAACAATGCCATCTTTTGTAGCAAGTATGCTGTATTATGAGGAAAATCAAAAGACTTAGAGGGCTTTATAAAAGCTTAGCTCAAATTTTCAAATCAAAAGGCCTCATCTGCTCAGAGTTTTTAACAGCAACATTGAAAGACTTTAAAGATATTGTTATGACAGACTTAATTATCCAGATCAATGCAATATAAAAGCACAGAGACATCAGCCCTCAAGGTCTGCTGTGAAATGTACAGATGTGAATTACGCAACAGATGAGTTTGAAAATTGGAGAGAGAGAGTAAAGTAACGTAAGTCATAAAGGCTCACATTCGCTGGTCTGCAATTCCTTTTTCCGAACCCAATTAGGCTCTGTCTGTCTCTTTGATCCATGGCACTGCATGGATGCAAAAAGCACCAACACAAACAAAACTGCTCCTCTCTAGATTACATAACACAGCACAATGTGAATATCTCCTTCCATGCTCTCTTCTCTCACCTCCATTTTTCTCCTTCACTCGCTCTGTCTTCTCTCAAAATGCGCTTGTTCTCACTTATTACCCTAGGCCAGATCCAAGAGTTGCTGTGAATTTTCTTCTTCTTAATGCAACACAGAAGGGAGATGATACGACAGATTGGGAGGGGAAATAAAAACACAGTCCATCACAGACTGAGCAGTAAAAATGAAACTGTGTGCTTCAAAAAAACCCCAAACAAATACACACACACACACACACACACACAAACTTTCAAGGTAGAATTTTACAAGCTCTCAAAGCCAAAGTTGATTTCCCAGAGGTCATTTTAAATTAAATGTACCTTAATAAATCAATGTGATGCTGAGGCAAAACAGACTATGGTAAAATGATCTAAAACACTTGGATAGTAGATATTGCAGATGCTGTCTCTATCTAATCCAGGATTTGTGATTTAAGAACAGGAGGTTGGGGTGTGGCTGACGTCATCTTTATCCTTTTTTTGGACCAGTGTGTTTAAATCTGAATTTAGGTCTTACGCAAGAAACCTCCACATGCGTGATGATATGTTTATTTATTTATCTCAGGTCAGGTCAGGCCACTTGTTTCCTCTAGGAGGAGATTCTGTCTTTGCAGCACCATACCTGGGTAAAGAGAGTATAGATGTGACAAGCTTTATAGCAAGAATGTGCAACTGGCAGCCTGAGGGCCACATCCTCCCACTTCCTTAATGCAGCCAGCCAGTCAGTTTAAAATGCATGTTTTGAAGGAAACCTAAAAAAATCTTCCATGACAGCATTAAAAATAGCAATAATTCTGGGACAACAGCACTTCAAATGGTTGCAATTAATTCTGTGAGTTAAGTTAAGGACACTAATTAACCCAAATACTTCCAAAAAGAGCACCAGAACGGAAATCAGAGCTGTAATAAATAACAATCAAAACAAAACCTGTCAAATATGTATATTTCTGTTTGTATTCTGGCTTCATATTTTAACATGAGGCAGGGTTTATTTGTTATACTATGACCAGACAGCAGGGAAAGCTCTTAGTATATTGGATTCACTCTCGGACTGCTGCTAGTCTGTTCATCTCAATGTTGAAGTCAGTGACACAGAAGCTGTATTCATAACAACCTACTATGCTTGCAAGATGTGCTAACTGGACTAAAATGTAGTATTCAGTATGTAAGCATTTGCAAGACATGAAATACACCAAATATACTTGGATGTCACATCAATTCTAAAAAGATTAACGATGTGCACTTAATCAGTATACTTATTGTGGTTCCCAAAAATCCAAAGCCTAAACAAGTCAGAAGTTGAGACGGCATTTATCTATGGCCACAGCATTAGCACTGTTAACATTAGCATCAATTATGGCCTGTTTATAATGCAGTCTTGCAAATCAAATTTCTGAAATTTTTAAAGTTATTACATAGGTGTGGGAGGCATGGTGCCACAGCAGGTAGTGCACATGTGCTGGTAGCACCGGTCAGGACCTTTCTATGTAGAGTTTGCATGTTCTCCCCAGGCATGTTTTAGTTCTCTTGGGGCACTTCAGCTTCCTCCCACAGACTAAAAAACATGCTTGTTAGACTCATTGGTAACTCTAAATTGCCCTGAGGTGCGGGTGTGAGGGTGAATGGATGTCTGTTTCTTTATGTGGCCCTGTGATTGGCTGGTGATGAGTCCAGATGTACCCCGCCTCTTGCCCAATGTAAGCTGGGATAGGCTCAAACCCACCGCAACTCCAAAAGGGATAAGTGGTGTATATGAAGAATGGATGGATGTATAGGTGTTACATATCTCACAGGAAAATATTCAATCATCAAAATCCACTGATAAATCAAAACAGCCAGCCGGTAGGCATACAACATACTGCTACTAAAAGCAGTATGCAGTATACAACATAATGGGCAGTTTAAAAAAAAAAAAAAAAGATTGTTAAAATGAAAGTGCCCCAAGATAACAGTCATTTTGAAACAGATCTAAAACATACCAGTGTGACCATAACTCAAGTGACCCAGTGCTGGGAACTGGAAATTGTTCAAGTCTGTGTTGCCTTCTGTTACATGCATGAGCAACAACCTGGAGACAACCATTCATACTCCATAAGATACAATCTATAAACATGAACTGGATTGCACTTTTAAATAGAGCTTTTGTTTACGAGTTGCCCATAACAGCTTCCAGGTCATTCATGAAAATAAGTCTAGAACGAGCCAGTGGTACTTGATGAGAAAGATTAATGAAAACTTGATGCTTCATGCTTAAAGCCCTTTTAAACACTAATTCTGAGCCAGGGCTGAGCATTCATCACTCAAAAAAACCCCAATGAATAAATAAACTCCACACTAAAAGGCCTGAGTTGGTCCCTGTTGGATCAACGCTGAAATGTTTCCCATCTAATGTTGTAGAAAAGCAAGTCTACATACTACATTAAACTCAAGTAACATTCCTTATGCCTGAGAGGTAAAGTGACTGTCCATCACCATTAAGAAGATGTAACTGTCATTAAAGTGTCATCTGGCGCTCCGCCACACTGTATTTAAAGCCACATAGGGATTATTAGTGTCACACATGAGTCACCAGCCCATCTCCTCTGGCAACCTTTCCCATTCTAAAAACTAATAGTCACGCTGAATTTCCATGAATCTCATTGTCTTTATCAGGAGGGATTGATGCCAAGTGACTGCATCTCCATTTGTCTCTTTTGAGCCTCCGTGTGCATCCCCTCCACCTTTCTCCTTCCAAGGTGCCTGTTGATGAATCCAAAGTACCATGGAGCACTTTATCAGTGGTCTGACTTTCATCACGTGCCCTCTGTGGATTCACACATGAGCCCGTCATAAGTCATTACCCTTTAACATGCACATCTTAATCAACAGTCAGTGCCTTAATTGGGGGAGGAGTGGAACAGCATGAGGGTAAAAATAGGGAGCAAGATGTAGGTAAAAGCATAAGGATGATTAAAAGTGTCACATTGTCTTAAGGCAGTTTTCAAAAAGACGACAGTTTTTAGTATGCGGTTCACACCTCCCTTCAGGCCATCGAACACTATTTTTCAGGAAACACTGGATGGGCTGTTTGACCCATTCATCTACTTAGAGGAATTTTCTTCAAACTTTACACACAGGTTCACTCTGACTAGAGGATGGACTAATTATATAATGGGGGTCAAGGGCCAATGCCTTGGCAATAGGGCATCATGTTCAACCTTTACTTGTGAATGCGACATATTAGGAATGCTTTGAGGGAATTCCTTTAAACTCATGTCCACTCGAACAAAAGGATCACCTGATTAGATCTGGAGGTTCAAAGGTAAAGTCATGTGATCTCAGTCGCATGATTGATTTTGGCTGTGTATCTGCTTTTATGATGTAATTTAGTAGCTATGATGTTTGCCTAAGTTTTTTTTTTACTCTATTTGGACTTTTTTATTTACTGTTGAATTTTGGTTTTTAAAACTGTAAATCATAAAATAAATCCATATGATATTAATGTGTCATACAGTCATATCAATGACAAACCAAAAAGAGTTGGACATGCTCTCTGTGAGAAGAGAGAAAGAGCCCTCTTTGGAAGTATTTTCCAGTTTTCTCACGAGCCTAACAAACATATATATTCGTTTGAATATGACTATCATACCTGGAGACATATGAGGGCTGGATGAGGTGTTCCAAGCTCCTCTCTCTGGCTTAAGCTGTGAAGTCAGCCCGCTAGCCCAACTGATATCATATGTTCTCCTAAAAAAAGTTTGGAAATTTTATTTTGGTCTATTACTTCTGTCCTTTTAGTAATACCAATTAGTATTGTATTTTATGTTTTTGGAAAGCCTATTTATTCACCTTGACAACAAGGTACAACTTGTAAGGATCATGCATTCTTGGAATGAGGAACACAGCTAAACTTGTTGCCCCTAAAACTGTGCCATAACCCCGGCAACTAGAAGCTGGGGTTTCGGTACACAAAATGGCAACATTATTTGGTGCCTTGTATCATTTCCAAATTTAAGACCAAGTTCCATGAGACTTGTGAAGTCAAAGACAGTCTGTAAAGTTGGTGTCTCAACATCCCACCCTTCACTGAAGAACCGTAGGTCTTCTTCCAGGGGAAGATGGGATTTTGGCACATTTTCTTCAGGTGCTACCTACATGTTTAGCTGTGAAAAATAAATAGCCAAAAAAAAAATTCCTAACTTTTTGGGGGAGTATATCCATATCCCTACCATAGATTTCTATGATATATACTCAGGTTACTTTGGGCTAAGTCTACACAGCTTTCTTCCACCCACATTTATCTTTTTTAAACACTTTTCCAATTTAATCCCAATAAGTCACACTAATATGTTGTACTGTTAAATCCATCCCTATAAAACTGCTATTAGCTTTGTAATCCAGCATTAATAAGAAAACATGCATACACTTTTACAGAAACAAGATTTCTGCCTAACCCAACCCAACCCCTCCTCTTGAACCACCACTTGAACCTCTGCTGTTCAGCAATCGTAGTCCTCACTAAAGTGTTCAACCACCAGGCAGCAGTTCTAGTTCAGTGGTAATGTTGAAAAAAATGGATGTCAAAGTTTCATACAATTTCTAATGACAGCTAAAGCTACTTGGTATGTTGTTGAAAAAGGTACGCTCACAGGGGCAAATACCATCCTCATGTGATAACATGTGAACATAATCCCACATTTCAATACCAGGGCATTTAGGATTAGTCCAGAACATTTTGGTCACTGGCAGAAAAAGCAGCCTCTTTTCACCTTCATACTTTTCCATTTCCTCCAAAAAGCCACAGCTGGCACTGCCTGATGGTGTGGCATTGCCAAATAGTGTCCATTAATGCAGCGGAGAGGGTCCACTCAGCCTACTGAGAGCTAATACCTGCTAGTGGGCATGAAAAGAGTCCAGACTGGTCTATAATTACTGATTTACTGAGGCTTTGAATGACTCTGACTCTGAATATGAAACAGCCTGGGGGACCACAAACTATCAACATCCAAAGCAGAGAGGGGCTTCGAGAGCCATGCTGACGTCTGTAATGATGTCACTCCCGAATTTCTCTGTGACAGAATCACTCTGGTTTTGGACAGGAAGCGGGTTGTGGACAACATTAACAGCCTGCCTTGTATGCACGGCTAAGTGATAATAGAAATGGAGTCAGGCTATTTCCTGCCTCCACTCGGGTGTTTTAGTGAATGCATATAGCATCACTACTCCCCGTGGATTGGGCTAATTGCAGTATTTGTCAGCAGTTCCAGTAGAGGACATTTAATTTCAACAGAAGTTATTGTAATGTGCTAGCAAAGGCACAGGGAAACCATGAGTAGGAAAACTCCTCTACAGACTTCACAATAAACAAGGCCGATGAGCTGCAGGGAGATAAGGGAGGAGAGCAGGGAACATAAGTGTCTGATTTACAATTCCCCCACCTGATGTGCGAGTGTCAGATCAACAAGGTTTTAATTGGTCTGAGGGGCAAGATCCCACACAAGCTGGACAAAGGGGCTGCTTAGACTGACATATGGATGCTCCAGCTCACTCGCACAAATACACAAACATGCACAGACATAAAAACCCACATGCTAGCATTCAACCAGTAGGAGACTTTCCAGTCAGCTGTTCTATTTTTACCCCGCTCCCTAATTACAGCTTTTCTCGTACATCCATGAGGAGCAGATGAACCATATACGCAGAAGGGAGTATATAAATAGAACACATGCATTTATATACATATTTACATACAAAAGCACACGCCCACATAAACACACTGAGCAGTATGATTGCACTGTCTATGTAGGCCTGCAGCATCTGATGATTTTGTATGATGACGGCAATGTGGCCACAGATAGAAGACATATAGATGGCTGATGAGGTGGGTAACATGGCAAAGTTACAGCTCTGAGTGCGTCAAATACTGACTTCAATGTCCTTTTTGAATATATTTTTATTTTTGGGCCAATTGCTCACATCAGACACATAAAAAAACATTTCTGTATGTCATCATGCTCAGGGTTTCAAGTTTGAACGCTGTTTTAAAAGCACATTCATTTGGGATCGACTACCATTTAGAGGTAACCATTCATCCATTGTCCATACCATTTGTCCTTTTTAGTGTCATGGGGCTAAAGCCTCTCCCCACTGGATTTGGGTGAGAGACTGCGTACCCTGGCATGGCTGTCGGCTGATCCCATTTAGAAATAAAGATGTTCTTTTAGCCAAGAGTTGTTGGAGTGTGCTGTTCTAGAAGTGCGCCAAGAGCATAAACCTCCACAACAATGCCAAGAAAGTTGTTGTCAAAAAAGTTCAAAACAGCCCTCTCTGTTAACAAATCCTTCAAAAAAATCCTGGAACTGCATCTGGATTTGGATCATCACAAAATCAAATCACTTCTCCCTTGTGCTATAGCCAACATTCCCTGAATATTTCAAAATCCGTCCATGACTTTTTGAGTTATCCTGCTAACAGACAAACTGAAAATGCCGGCAATAACACAACCTCCTTGGTGGAGGCAACAATTAATGTAGGATCTGACACCCATCTGATGCTAAAGAATATAAATTATGACAGTGATGGACAGGTTCAGTGCCATATTCCAGATCTTACCTATAACTCAGCAAGTCAGTTTCTGATTCTAAGCTTGACATAAAACGGCTTCATATAAATGAGTTAATAGAGAGAACAGCAGTATAAGTAGTAGCTGAGCAGGAAAATAACTTGTATTTTCTGACCAGCTTTTCCATAGGAAAACTAAAGCAGAATATAACATAAAGCAAACACTGTGAGTCATAGACAATCTACAGTGGTTCAATTTGAAGAAAGAATGGACTCTAAATCAGCAAGGAAATAGAAATGTTGTACTGCTTTCCTCTTATGATTTATAATTTAATCATTTATATGGAGATCCAGGGGTTACTCAGAAAGGCCGAGGTCACATGACCCCATGACCCATGACCACTAAGTCATCAGAAATATATTGCTCAGCTCATGTAGAACAAAAGCTATGTAACACACTTCTTATATTGCGTTTTTGGTTGTGTTTGGCCTTGAATTACAGAGAGAGTCTGACACCCTCTATAAAGTAGTGTCCTCAAAAGCAGATTTAATGTAATGGTTGCATAATCTGGGTTAAAGCCCTCTTGCGTGGCTGTGCTATGTCGGGTAGAGGGGTAGGAATGTTACGAGAGAAGGATGCACGAAGCTGTAAAAGAAAAAGATACTCTGCAGCAAGACCCTTAGATGCTACATCTGGAGTCGCCATGGCAACCATAACCCAAGAGTAAGCCAGCTGACAATCATGTCTAGTTAAAATGATGTGCGTACGAGTGCTTGAGCGTGTTTGTGAGTGTACGTCCCTGTCACCAGGCTGATGGGGCGAGACAGAGTTTAATCTCAGCAGATTAAGCATGTCTGCGTTTATCATAAGACTCAAATAAAAGACAGGGAGGGATCACAATCAAACGGGACTTATAGGATTTCCAAGCTAATGACAGGCCTTTGGAGAATAGAGAGACAAGATGGGAAAAACTTGAGAGGGAAGAGGAAGAGAGTGTGAAAGGAAATTAGTTGAGAGAAAACGGAGAGAGTTGACGAGCAAGCAAGCGAGAACCAAAGGGTGAGAAAGAGGGTCAGGGGAGAATTTGAGGGAGAAACAGAGAGGGAGACAGCAGGAGAGAGGCACGGTGCATGGTTTAATTAGAGGGGCTATAAATAACCTGGGGCCTGACATTTGAACAAGGAGACCTGCTGAATGTCTCTCTGTGTTTTCTGGTCGATGTGCCTGATGTTTGAGCACATGCCGTCAATTTATGCGCTCTCATTCTCCTCCTGTTCCTTCTTGTTGAGTCTCTCCCTACCTCTCTGTGTTCAACCTGTCAATTCTCCTGTCTCTCCCACACACACATGCACACACTTGTCAGTCATGTCTGTGTATAATCCTTGCTATATATGAGCTAGGAGAGACTGAAAATGACATTTAAAGAAAACAGTGGTTTTTATTAGCTGTCAGAGAAAGGAATGAACAAACATCTGGACTTGGCACCGCTACATGATGTCAATATTTGGCCACCTATAGCTCACTCTGACACCCAGCACCAATCTTGTGCACTAAAAACACACCTGTCACCTTCTGTTGACACTCGGACACAAACTCTGCTAAAAAAATATGGCAACAGGTCTGTTACACAGTGTTCCAGGGGGCACTTGACCACATCAATGAGACTGCCATTTACCTGTGAGTGGGATGTAGGACTAAGCAATTTACAGAGTTTTGCAGGTATATTTATTTTGAATGCGATATAGGGTAAGACATTTAGTTTAATCTCCAATAATCTGAACTAGTCCAGTTGCCACTTGGGTAAGTGTTGGATAACCATGACCTGGATGACTGAGAACCTACACAGACAGCAAATGCTTAGGACTGTTGGAAACTCCTCCATACATTTACATATCTCCCAAACCCTATCGCAGAAATGTGACATTATTTGAGTCCCCTATCCCAAGTGTTGCAAAAAAGAACAGAACAGAAACATCCCTTTTCTTCATTCTGTGCAACAAAATTTAGCATTCCCTGATTGCACTGCTTTTTATGTGGTTGTGTCTGTCCTTGTGTCCCCTTAAAAGCCCTAATCTATCTCTAGGCAAGTCACTAAGGGAAGTCTTGCTGCAGCGGTATGAGGGATGGGAGAGAGATTGGAGCTGGAGAGCTGTGAAACAACATTATATGGATGACTAGGAGGTAGCTTTAAAGAAGAGAGAGAGAAAAAAAAAGAGGACTTAGTCTGCATCTCTGTCAAAAACAAAGAAGAGCAACGAGAGAGGTGTGGACTGAAGCCACAGGAGAAAACTGTGGGAGTGAAGGAGGGGACACAGAGGTTGTTCATCTCTGTCTCAGGAGAGCCTACCTGATTTCCCAGCAATAAGACCAGTCATTACTCACTAAAGCCCAGCGGTAACACTTCCACACCTTCCTCCCCCACCCATCCATCTCTCCTTCCCCTTTAACTGTGCAGAGGGTGCTAAAAACAGGCAGGAGGTGATAGCTTGAATGTCCCCAGACATGTATGGACAGATATACCATGGTGTGGAAGACAGCTGATCAATAGAGGAGGAGGAGCAGCAGTGACCAGATGAGATCATACAGGGCCAGAGATAGGTCTGAATGTCATTAGTTTTAAGTACATTTCGCATACACACCCCAATTTCATTGAGTTTGGAAAGTTGTGTAAAACATGATTAAATATAAAAACCAATGATTTACGAATCTTTTTCGACCTACATTCAATTGAACGCACTGCAAAGACAAAATATTTAATGTTCAAACTGAAACACTGTTGTTTTCTTGCAAATATTAACTAATTTCTAATTTTGGTGCAAGCAACACATCACAAAAGAGCTGGTGCCTTTACTTAAGTGCAAGTTGCTCTGCAGTAAAGGTAGCTGATGGCACTGTCCTGACAGATGTATCACATGTCAAGGAACGATGGTCCTGCTATTTTAAAGACTTATATTGGGAAGACCCTCCCTGTTGTGAGCCCCAGTTGGAGGCTGCACATGCAGTTGTTGCGGACCCACCTGTAAGCTGTTATCCACCAACTCTTGAGGAAACTAAAGAGGCAATGTGCAAGCTGAAGGTTGTGAAAGCACCAGGTTTTTGCGAGATCCAGACTGAGATGCTCAAGGTGGGCAGTGAAACCTCTCGCCAGCAGCTGCATGCTCTCATTTGCTCCATATGGAGAATAGGAATCATCCCTACTGACTAGAAGAGGGGCATTGTTGTCCCTATCAGGAAGGGAAAGTACTTGCACTGATTCTTTTCAGGATCCACAATCAGCTGCTTCAGCACCGGCGGCCTGAGCAGTCAAGTTTCACACACAAGGGGTCCACTGTAGACCGCATCCTGGTGTTTCAGAAATGCTGGCAGCATTTCCAGGTGTTGTTGATGTACTTTGAATGGTAGAGTTTTATCTTGCACTTGTAGATGTAGAAAAAAAACTGTTGACTGACAATGGTTTTCTGAAATTTGCCCGAGTGGTAATATCTTTTACTGAATGATGTCTGGGATCAGAGGTCACAGGCATTCAGTGTTGGTTTTGGTATTGCTGCTTACATGCAGAGATTTTTCCAGAGTCTTTGAATCTTTTCTTGATGTTATAGACTGTAGTAAACGGTTTGACATTTTGCTCATATTCAAAAAGCGGTGAGCCAATCATGACACTCACCTGTTTCCAATTAGCCTGTTCACCTGTAGAATGTTCCAGACAGGTTTTTTTTTTCCTTGTTTTCTTAGAATTTCTCAGTCTTTTGTTGCCCCTGTCCCAGCTTTTTCGGTTATGTGTGTGAATATTTGCATCAAACAAATTTTATTAGTTTAAACACCAAATGCTTGTTTCTGTATTGTAATCAATTGAACGTTTGCCAAAATGGTTTGACAAATCACTGCATTCTTTTTTAATTTACGTTTTACTCAAGGTCCAATCTTCAATAGAATAGGGCTTTGTACTGGAATTACACATCCAAAGAGTTGGGTAGAAAAAGAAGGACAGTTGCCTCCATCCATAATCAGTAACATTTTTCTTAGAGTATTTATTTACTCCTTCCCTGGAGGAAGTTATTATTATTATAGCAGCTTACAGAATGAATGAGGTGGAACCTGCCACAAACTTTTGGCTTAGATCTTCTTTCTTCTTGTTATCATGCTGTGGTGCATTTCAGCTTGAAAATGTGCGCCTTTGTTGCATGTTGAACAAATGTTGGTGTGTCTTTGTGAAACTGGCTTGTGAGAGCATGACGATGTGCGCCTGGCGAAGACCTTCCTTTCTCATTCAATAGGCTGGTAATAAGGTTTTAGTCTGCCAATATGGTGCAGACGATAAGCACAAAGGCCAATAATCCATACAAATATTAGCCCAGGTTTCAGAAATGGCTCAGTTGAATGAGAGAATTTTGTGCAAGGTTGTGCGTGTGTGTGCATCTGTGTGTGTTTGAAGTGAGTCTTGTGTGAAGCGTTTATTTATTTGCACACTTATTGGACTATTTGGGGAAATTGCTTTTAATCAAATTGGATAAACAAAAAAGCTTTATTGAGTGGCAGGCCAATTCTCCATCTTTGTGCAGATGCACGTACAAAGCTGACAGAAATGAATAAACTGTAATCTGCTCAAGTATTTCTGTACGATGTGTGTTTATACCTGTGTATGTTTGAAGCCAAGATTTGATCAAATAAAGGAGTGTTTCGAGAAAGGCGATGGAGATGGAGCTAGTTTTGCAAAGTTTAATAGGTATGAAAGGTTTTTCCAAAACACTGCGTGGTTCAGATGGGCATGTCAAGCAAAACTGCTGTTTAAAGCTCTGGCGACTCTTTAAATAAATAGGAAAAACACACACACACACGCACATACCCTTCTGACATCCATGCTTTATATGCAAATGAGCATGCCTCATTAGCTAAGAGGCTTTTAAACACACCAAATGATGACAACAGACAGTGATGTAGCACAGAGAGAGGGGGAGAAACAGTCAAGCTCACAGGTAGTACAGAGAAATATATCAGAGTAAAATAATGAAAATAAAACTGAAAAACAATTCAAATTGAGAATTCATTGATCCAAATTTGGAAACATAAGCATGCTAATGACCATGCATTAATTCCAATTATAGACAAACCAAGGTATAGTCTCAGGGTCAAATCCACAAAGAATAGATCAGTTATGCCAAGATTGCCTCCATTAATTGCATAATTTTAGCACCTTATCCTCAGAGGGTTTTGCTCTTGTCATATACCAGCACAAAATTGCCCACAAAGCTTAGCAGTTAAGTTTTTTGCTCCTGTTGTGGAACAGAAAAACAGGGGACAGGATCTATTTTGCCTTGAATATTCCCTCATTTGCATTTGCGCAAATGACATTGGTCACCCAGGATCCAAACTTTTTGAGAGAACAAATTATGAGCAGTTTTGTGTAATTTACCCTTTGCACATGCTCTGTGGATTTGAAACCATATTTTTCAGTCATTTGCACCAGTTAAGCACCTGAAAACCCTTTGCAAATTTTTCTGTGGATTTCGCCATAGTTTGCTAGCTTGATTGTAATGTACAGTGGTTTTTATTATTATTTGGCTAACAATGATTTACATAAAGAAATAATCTGCTCAAAAACATGAAGAAAAAGTACTGAATAAATAAAAACAGACATTGTTAAATTGACAATTGAACCAGACAATGTCATGAAAAATAGACTATTTCATAAAGGCCACGTACCTCACTTTTTTCGAAACAAGTTTATAGTGGTCCAAAACAACCCAAGAAAATGTTCCACTCAAAAAAAGTCCACTTAAACACTTGACTTCTGCATGCCTGTTTATTCCAATATGTCATCCTGGTCAGAACAGGCTTTCAAAGTGTAAAGGATAATTATTTCTGTCAGACCATATCCCTCCCAAGAAAGATGGATGTGGCTTTCCTTTTTCACTGCTGAGCATTTACTGTGGTGGAACAGACATATTTTAACATGTTCCTTTGAACCAGTAGAACCAGTACAAAGACTTGACTCAGAGTGTGTCTCCCATATGGGACGGGTAGTATATCTGTGTGTGACAAGATGAGGGGAAATATATATATATGTATGTGTGTGTGTGTGTGTGTGTGTGTGTGTGTGTGTATATATATATATATATATATATATATATATATATATATATATATATATGTATACACATACATAAATACACATACACACACACACACACACATATATATACACATATATATTTATATATACACACACATATATATACATACATATGTAAATATATATATATATACATATTTACATGTAACATTAAAAACTGTATTTTACATTATGTGTAGCCTTCACACATTTGTCTTAATAGCTTAAGTCTTTATTTACACTACTGGATGATTACATTTTTTGGACTTCATGAAGGCTCAGTTAATTGTAGTGAGGCCTATGGCTGACCTGACTTGCAAGTTTGCTCTATGTAGTTGTTTGTTAGTAGTTAAAAAAAAAAATGCAATCAAAACGAAATGTCTGTGCATTGATTTATAATGTAAAAATCAGGGGACATTGTTGATTTTATATAAATTGACTATTAAAGCAGCAGCACACAGTCTATATTTTGTATCACTGGCTTCAAAATACATAATTATCTGTCAGGATCTTATTATCTGAGCTGTTAGTGAGATCATTAGACATCTGCGTCCCCCTCCTGGCTCTGTATTCAACTCTCAGAAAGTCTAGCAAGCTTTCTGGATGATAAGGGCTCTGTCTAGGGAGGGCACCTCCATTGGCCTCTTTAAAGTAAAACAGTTTTTGTCCAATCAGGGAGCGTGAGTGCATTGGCTGCTCTACTGGGGGACATGTGAGTACACTTACACTCACTGAGAAATGTAAACAATGGTGGATGTACCTGTAAGAAAAATACCTACATAAACTTTAGCAAGCAGCTGAACAAGTAAAGAAAAGAAGACTGGGGCACTTCAAAGAAAGCCAGCGACTGCAGGAGAAATAAGAAAAGGGTAAACATCCATAAGACATTTGAGAGGTGGAGACAGCTGTGCAATGGCAGTACTTCTAATGGATAGGTAAGCTGTGGATATATTTTCCTTGCAATATCTAATTATGCTTCAACTGTTGACTCTGGAATGGTAGTTTTATGAGAGGATGCCATTTGTGGCTCTTTTCAGGCTGCAAAAACATAAGCATAATGCCAGTGACAACTACATGCGTACTGCCTCAGCTTATCTGTGATTCAGTCGTCTCAACAGATGATATCGCTGATGTTTTTCTCAGCGAAAAAATGGCTCCTTGTCCAGCAACACTTGCAACAGCTGTGAGCATTTACAAGAGCCAACTTAAGGAGAGGGCTGTTGCTTGGAGCACAAACAGGTAATGGGGGGGGGAGGAGAGCTGCTTCCACTCCAGTCTCATCCAAATTACATACCCCACTTTTAATATATTCAGAAACCATGTACCATCTGTAGTGTGCGTCTGTGCCTTACTTGGTTATTTGATTTTATCGTTTGTGCATTTGTGTGCTTTGTTTAAGTCCTAAGAAGTACATGTAATCATTATATGGTGCGGCACTTATCCATGACATGTCTTAATAATGCTTTTATAAAATAATTCTAATTTCAGTGATGAAGCTCTGTGACTGACTGTGTAACATACATAATGATCCTGTCATGAAATGCTTTAAAATCAGTGCTTCACTTCATCATATCATCACTTGTATTGGGAACTAATTCATTATTGTGTTAATGAAAAGCCAATGATTGATATTTGCACTTATTATTCCTTCGCATTGAGGGCATTCGTGGTCAACAGTCTCAGTAAAGGAAACATCTGAAAACAGCCCTTTACACTTTGTGGTGTTGGCAGTTCAAACCTACTTATTTTATTATAGATCCCCTCAAGGAAATCCATACTTTACAAGGCTGGGGTCAACACATTTGCACCTAAAGGATCAATAAGTCACTACCACTGAAAGCAATACAACCTGTGCATGAGCCAGGAAGGTGCAGAAGATTTACAGCTGAAATGAGATGTTTGCTTTAAAGTGTGTTCTGGATTGGGGAATAAATGTGGAGCTCATGGCAGAAGCAGAATCTTGACAAATAAAAAGAGATACGATGTGGGTGGAAAGTACATTACTTACACATTTGTCATAGCTTTTTGCTCCATATTACTCAATATGGGCTTTTCCACTGCTGCACCTTCGTCTTGATATCACATTTCTACTGTTATATCTGATTTTCTGAGTTAATGTTTTGGCCAGCCAAATATGCCCATATTTCTCCCCCTCTTCCTCTCTCTGACAAAAATAAACACGTTTCTGGCAGGGCATAACAAAGCTAGACCTCCTCTCTGTAAAAAGCCACGGCAGGTCACAGTAGCAGAGCTGTTATGTTCGACTGTGGCCTCCAGGTAGCCACTGTGCTACTGTGTTAGCTCTCAGTGCCTCCTAATGTGGGCACTCAGAGAGACCGGATTCTAAAGTAAGTCAGTGGAGCATGGAAGAAACACACAGAAAAAAAAAAAATACACCCACACACATGCATGTTTCTTGGCAATGATTGCATCTTTGGAGGGAGAAGCTTTCTGGGTCAGAGAAATGTAGTTCATTTTAGTGAGACAGAAAAAAAGCTGTTAGAAATCGAGCGTTTGTCCTAGTGAGAAAAAACAACTCATGAACATAAGAAAATCACAACTGCAATAAGCAAATGCCAGAAGATTACCTGCTTTAAGTCATCTGACTGACACTGTGGTTGCACTGTTAAAAATCACCAGGTTTGTGGTGAATTTCCGAGTTAATTTCTGTAATGAGATTTTTGTGGTACACGATGGGTAAATATTTGTAAAATTAAAGCATTTTATTGTTGTATGTATACTGTAAATTCACATGAAATAACAATCTACTAACGTGTGGAGATTATGCAACATGGATGTTAAATTATAAGTAACTACTGTGAGCAATAGACAGCATCATACTGCAATCTCACAATAGAACACTGGGATTGTACAGTCATGCATCCTATGTTTAAATTACAGAGAAGTGTTGTAAAATGAGAGTAAATTATTGTAATGTCACAGTACTCTGAAGTTATTTTACAGAGCAATGTTCTGACCCTACAACATTTCACTGTAATTTACGGTAACATGTCTGGCTTACTGTAAAATTACAGTTAAGTGTTGTAAAATCACAGTATGATACTATAAAATGTTTTATAACTGTGTATCCACAAGAACTAAGTGTGGTTTCACAACACTGTACTATAATTGTACAGTATTTATTTATCAGGGTTGCTAAAAACACAACTTTTCACCTATGCTGCTGTAAACAACTTACAATACTATACTGTGAAATCACTGCAACTAATAGCCAGTAATTTACTGTGAAATTCTGTGATATTTTTTAACAGTGTATGGTTAGAGTAGGGTAGTGGTTCCCAACCTTTTTTGGTCGGTGACCCCATTCTGGCATCACAAATTTCTGGAGACCCCAGAGACATTTTTTTTCTAGAATTAGTTTTTCATCATGTTTGTTATACTGTACAAACCATGGAGGTTTGTTATGCTGTTTTTACCTACTGACTGCAAGTTTGTCTGTTAAGTTGAAGCGAGGGAACAGAAGCACCAGTAACTGTAAAGTCACGTGATCAAGGCCTTCAATCAAGTTGTACCAGCTCAGATATTTTTAAATGCTGCATTTTACTTGAACTACATTTATATCTGAGAAAGTCAAACTATAGAATACAGTTCTTTAAAATTGTGTGTGGTGTTTTCATTTTAAAAAAGAATAATAATTAGTTAAGAAAATATTTTTATCAGTATCCTAATTTTTTTTTTTTTTTTAATCAATTACTAGACATTTCAGGCGACCCCATTTGAACTCCAGGCGACCCCATGTGGGGTCCCGACCCCAAGGTTGAAAAACACTGGAGTAGGGGTTGGGAGGGGTAAGGTTTAGGCTTGAGGCACTTCATACTGCCACTTTTTTGTTGTTGGATGAAAACCAAACATAGGGTCTGACAGTACTAGCAGCTTGAGGTGAGGCTGTTGCTGCCCCTTAACACTGTTTTTAGGGGTCAAAGAGAGATCATGCTAAGAGGGCATTCTCAGTCATCATGTTTGTTTCAAATCACTTATTGAGACACCATTCATCCGTGCTTCTACCTCTCTTTCCCCCTTCCTTTCCAGTCTGGTGATCATCTTATTTAAGGCAGTCTGCAATTTCAGTCTGATTGAAGTGACCATTCTCCACCTCATTCACCCAAAATCCATCTCATTAAGTCCCTATCCCCCCGTAGGCCTCACCACACATTTAAATACATAGACTGCACAATCGAGTTCAAGCACCAAACTCCTCAGAAGTCCGCCCCTCATCTGATCCAGTTTCCCTCCATTAAGAATCCATAGAATGATATCCTCTTATGCTGTTAGCCTCACTACCTCTTTCAGTAAACAGAGGCAGCACAATAGAGTCTAATTGTCAAATACTGGACAAACTCCTTAAAAGTCACTTCATCTGTTCCTGTTTCCCTACATTAAGACTACATAGAGTGGTGTCCTATCCTGCTGTCGGTCTCACTACCCCTTTGAGTACATAGAGGGAGAGTCTAATCAACAAATACAGGCAAATTTTGTTTTAAACATACTTATTAAATAACATTTGTTCATTAATATTCAAATTTCTCCTGACTTTAAAGATAAAAATATTAAGACCATCATGAAAACATATATAGTCGTCAAAAGGGGTTTTAGCTTTGA
This sequence comes from Cetoscarus ocellatus, assembly GCA_037902135.1. Taxonomy (NCBI): domain Eukaryota; kingdom Metazoa; phylum Chordata; class Actinopteri; order Labriformes; family Labridae; genus Cetoscarus; species Cetoscarus ocellatus. The sequence continues at coordinate 30,668 of JBAMNC010001573.1, forward strand.
CTGCCACAGAAGCGTGATTCACCAGTTTGCACAGTGACTCGCTGAAATCATAACCACACCATGACATGATGCTCCAGGCACGTTTTGAAAAAGTTTAGAAATGGAAAAATTCCCAGAGGCAACATGTCCTGTTTATTGCTGCTAATGATGAATTTGCCTCTGTGCATTTAAAACACATCTTACAGGAAGAGCAGTGAGAATCATAAGCAGCATGAGCATTCATAAAATAAGCAACATGGTGAGCATTCATAAAATAAGATGTTACAATTATGAGGCCTATCATGCAGGCTTAACATGGCTTTTGACATGACTTTGACCATAAAAAAGCAATAGCTAACAAGTTTGATAAGTCTCCCCACAGTAAGTGTTCTCTGTAATACGGTCAGAGTCAGAGGGCTGCGGATTGTTTAGTAAAGTTAGAATGGAAAAAGGCGATATAAATCCTGAACAAAAGCACAATTATTCAACTGAAGTTTTAAATGACGTACATAAAAGACGCAGCACTTATCCACTGTAATATACTACAAACACAAACACAAAACAAATATGACAGGAGGAGAAATTATAGCAATATCACTTTTCCCAATATTATTCAGTCCTGTGTAAGTGCATGTTTTGTTCCTCTTTATAGCAAAATGCTTAAAAAAGTCCATTAGCTTCACATCAATGAGCACATTCCCTCATGCGTAATGTTACAAACATTGGGTTGAATGTTGTGCACTCCTTGCAGCATCAATGAGCCATTTATGCAAATGATACATTTCTACATAGAGCACTTTGAGAGCTGTTGTTGATCTGAGTGTCTACGATTATGAATCGGCCTGTGTGCTTGACTGAGGAAATGTGGGCGAACAAGACATTGTGTACTGCTCACCCACATTGTGCCTACATGCATGTAAAACATGCTAACAAAAGAATCAGAGACATAGAGCCACATATCTTTAAAGAAATGGACATTTTGTGCAAATTTAAGCCCCAAATCGTCTTTGGAGAAAAAAAGGAAGGGGGAAAAGACAGAAAGATGAAACAGACCAAACATCAGAGTTGGATTTATTCCATCTCTCATAACATGTTTCTGAAAGCCCATGTCACTAAGTGATCATTTTAGACATAAATGCATCAACCATGAGCTTCTCTGCTTTTCGGGTTGGGTGATACCTTTAGATCTTTAAGCTGACTGACTGTCCACTCAGTCTTCTTCTGTCAGATGAAAAAAAGCATATAGTTGTGATACTACCAGATTCATAAATGCAGTGAAAGAATACCATTACAAGTACATAATGTTCCCAGTATGATACCACAGCAAGAACAGAAGTCAAAGAAGCCCAATGTAGGACAAGCTTTGTAAAAATACAAAAAATAACAACGCAGTCTTAATTTTGTACACTGACTCAGTTATAAAAGTGCATCAACAACATTTTAGAATACTCAGGTTATCAAAATTTTCTATCACTAATGTAATAATTTTTCAAAAGGATAAAACGATATGAGAACTATCTGCACACATCAGGGATTGTGAAACATATCCTAAATTATCTATGTTTCCATTTGATTTAATATGTAACAAAATCATTTAAAAAAATTCTTGAATAAAATAAATTAACAGAATAATATTCCTCCTTTTTTAATCAAACATTTAATGTTTCGTGCTCACTGAGCATGTTTTGTTAGTGGGTCCTACTTTAAACAACTTCTGTTATTCAGCTCTACGCCTGATTTCTGATGTTCCGACATCAACATATCCATACAATCAATATTACCTTACTTAAAATCAAACTCAAAAATGTATATTGATATATCTTAAAAACAGAATATGGCAGAACAGTCTGTGAAGACAAACTATGGTTGTTCCTCATCTTCATGTGACTTTGTGTGTTATTTGATTGTCAGTGTGCTATGTTAGTCCCTGGTGATTTCAGTTGCCTGCTTGTAATTAGTGTGTATGCAAATAGTGCTCCCAGAGAGACATATGTGACAGTGCTGAATGGACACGTAGGACCAATGCATCACACAATCACACAATCACACAAAGATAAACTTAGACCTGCCAATACACACATGTATGGACAGAGGGTCTCTGGGGAGGCATTAGACATTTGGATGAGGCAGACTAAATCAAACACACTCCAGAGACACATCATGACCGATTAGCAGGGGCTAAAATCTTGCACAGAAGTTGGTTTAATGGTCTTGCACATTATGGCTTTCCCGATACACAACAGGTATGAATTCCAGATGCAGGTTGGCGCTCCACAACATGATAAATCCCTGTTTCCTTCTGTGACAGGAAGAGCGATGTGGCACATGAAATAAGGCAGCAGGGAAGCCGGTTTCTGTAACATTCTGAGCATCACAGATTAGGGAGGTGCTGAAAGCTTTCCGCCCTCCCGCCGCCGCAACATTGCATCTTTGTCCTTGTCATTTCCCTGGAAATTGAGGTTAGGGTTCAACGGTTCTTCGTTAGCCATCACAGACTGCAGCAACAGCCTCATCGCCACTGACAATACTGATCATTGAGAACATCAAGCCGCCGGGTTAATGCAGGTTAAATCATCAACATCACAAGGGAAAGGAAGCCTGACTAATCGCTTGCTTGATGTGATTTCCCTTTCTCTTTGAGATGTATGGGGGTCAAGCTGCACCAGGTTGGTCTGCTCCCTTCAGCAAACAGAAAGTATGTGTGCATGTGAGAGTGTGAGGGACTTCGAGTACATGTGAGTAATGACAGGAAAGCTGCAGGCCCTGTCTCCTGCAGAAACTCCACAGAAAAAACTGTTTCTGCTCTAAGACTATAAAGATGATTTGCTTGTTTTAAATATCTTGCTCAGGAGAGGATCACTGGAGCAGAGAGGCAGGCACACAATCATTTTAAAACTTTTTGGCTGCTTTAAGGAACAAGTGCCATCATCAAACAATGGCTTGGAGCTTTGAAGATCATTCGAGTTTCATCGATTTAATATTGTGTTGAGGGTGCATACAAGGGGACTAATCCAACTCGCAACCTAGACTTGTTGACTTCTGAGATCAAATGAAGTGCACCATTGTCCTTCAAAACAGGACAATAATGGCCAACAGGGTAATTTTAGAGCAAATCTGGGTAAAAAACCTTGCTAATAGCATCTATACAGATGCAGCCACTCCAATTTTACACCCCCTAGCCAAATGCCAGCCAACTTCCAGCCAACTTCCAGCCAATGAGGGTCTAAAAAAGTTTTTCTTTTTTGTTTGTTTTTGTTCTCAATTTCTGTACTTAACGGAATTTCCCATGCTAATAAAGATATTCACTTACATATCATGTAAAAAAAAATTGTAAGGGTTACATGTTCATCACTTCATCACGGGCAGGGAGCTCATTACAGGCATGAGGGTTGGCAGGTCCTAGCACCATGGACTAGCTAAGACTCTGCTAAGGAAATGTGGGGAAATTTAAATGGCTCCATTTGCACATGAAGGTCACCCAACTGTCTAGCAATTTCAAGATTTTTCTGCATGTGAATAAGGTTTAAGCCCTTCTTTTCCCTATGTGTGTGCTTTTGTAGTGCAATAATAGAACAGGATTGAAAGAAAGAATGCATTTTTAGTTGCACATGCATGTACAAATGTCAGAAAAAGCCCTTATAACACCTTTTTGCTGACAATGTCAATCATGTATTAGGAGATTGTCTGAAACAAATGTGACCATATATTATATTTTGTTTGTTAAAACAGCTAGTTTAGCAGGGTCAGTCTACTTACCTTTATGGCATGCAGGGATCAGCTACAGAACAACAAAAGGCAATTGTATTAAAAATTCTTTCACCTATTTTGTTCAGAGGGGCTAAAAAAACCCTTTCAACTGAATCACACAATGTGATTCATTTGCATTTATGAGAATAAATCATCAGCATTATTGATAGACTAGAGAAATGTTCAGTTAAATCAAAAGAATAAACAATGTTGGTTATCTAAGAGTAGAAGGCATTAAGTCTGAGAGCCTTATTTCAGAGGTATTGTGCAATTGATGCATTTTACATTGCTTGGTCAACAAATTTCACCTGTAAACATATGGGGTGAAGGAGCAGCACTGATTTCCAACCTGACATGCATCATTAATTAATCCCTCATGACATTGTAGCAGTTAGAGGTCTATCAAAGCAACAAGATGTAATATTTCCAGCTCAAACAGCTGACAGATGATCTGACAGTAATAACTTTGAACAGTGAGAATTATGTATGTTCAATGTCTATAGTCTTTCTGAACTGCATTGATTCAAGTTTCTTGACAAAACCTTTAATTCCTTAAATTAAAGATACATTTCAGAATTTGATGGCCTTTGCTTACCATCTCCTTATAAAAGAATATTCTTTGTAACACATTAATCTGCCATTTGGTCTGCTCACTAGCTTTTATACTGCTGGTTTTAACGATGATTTTAACACTCGACTACTACATTTAGCAGAACATTGTGAAATAAATTTACCATGGCTGATTTGTATAGAGGAAAAGGCTGACTGACCCACAAGAGCAGCTGCAACAAGATAATGGACACTAATCTTGAGAACATATTTGTTTTCTCCATTTTTTTTATCCCATTTTCTCCATCCAATGTCCAATCTTGAACATTTTTCATTAAGTAATGTACAACTGTCCCCTTATACTGCTTATTTAAATATCCATTCGAACATTGGGGGTAAAAATTCATCTTTGAACTGTAAATATAAATTCAAATTGAAAATATGCAGTGCAGCAGCACATTTGGGTGCCTGGAGCAGTGAACCACCCAATCCAACAGATGGCGCTCCTAGCTCAACCTGAACATCCATTGCTCTCTTAACCTTAACGGAGAGGAAGCACACCTTGAGAAGATGTAGGTCAGGCAAAGACCCTCCGAGGGGATGACAATGCTCTGATGATAGCCACATGGAAGAACTTTGGGCTCCAAACTGCCTATGGCAAAATGAAAAAGAAAGACTAGGCTGTGTCGATTACGTGTAAAACAACTGGCTCAGTCCTCATCCACGACATGCTTTCCACCCAAGTGCAGCGGCAGAGACGTGGTCAGCCCTTTGTAACCGTGTCCTCCTGTGCAGGCTCCACACCAGAAGTACAGAACAAAAAGGCCATTGTTGACAAGACTGCAAGATTCATATGCAACGACATACATCTCACCTGAGTGGCCTCAGGAGAGGTAAATAGTAAAATGGATCCAATGGAAATTCCTTATGCCTGTGTTACAGTGTTACAGCTGATGGAGTGGGGGGTGGAGGGGCATGTATGTCCTAACACCATTTGAATTGGATTTTTGGGTAAAGCGACAGCCCTAAAGCAAAGTTGTGTGGTTGAAATGTTTCTTAATATGACTTGAAATTTCTCATTTAGGAGGTGGTTATAGGACCAGAGGCTTCACCGGTTGTGTACCATGAGTTTAGATAATACAGCAAAAGCATGGGTTCAGTTTCAGCTTGTGTGTTATATTTTCCACTTCCCATTCCTTTTCCTATTGAACTTCATTACAGCAGTAATATTCCCTGTAGGAATGTCAGCAAAATCTGTTAAAATGAAGCCAATTTTTGGATAAGTAAATTTCCCTTAAACACTTGCACACACAGATGCATGCACAGATGTGTTACTATAACATCAGAAAGTTCTACACTAAAGTCTCATGCTAATGAATCCCAGAGAAACCTCAGCACTTGTAGTTAAGCCTCATTGCCTCACACTGACAGTATTGTGAGTGCTGAAGGGCTCCCTCGTGTCTTTCCTTCCATCCCGGCTCTTTTCCCTTTATTTTTTTCTTACTCTCCCTCCGCCCTCCTCTCTTGATTCTGTCCATCTTCGGCTCTGTGAGTTATTGTCAGCTCAGACAGGGAGCCACGCCGCATCATTAAGCCCCTCTCTCATAGTACAGTCAAACACCCCAGATGCACAGAACGAGGCTTTTATGTGCCGGCTGATGGACAGTCTTATTCTCTATTAATGGGGGTAACGCAGCCTCATTGCTCATTAAAAATGAATGGAGACAAGCTCTGTGTGCTGATAATCACACATACACACACCTTGGTAAAGCCGACTGTGTAATACTCGCTCTGCTTAGAGAGATGCATATTTAGGTGCAGGCAGAGCACACAATCAAAGAGTAAACAAATTATTTTGGAGGATTGAAATAAGGTTTTGAATTTCTCTCAGGCTGTTTTAATCCACTACAACAGAGATGCCACAGAAGCAATCTAAGCAGTGGGACTTCATTCATGAAAGTAAATATAATGCTGCACAAACAACACAAACCACGATTACTACATACAAAACAAGATAGAATTACTGCATTGCAATTATATGCCTCTGTGAGGTGTACAACTGCTGAACAATCAGAGAACAGAGGTGGTTCAAGAAGGAGGGCTAATTATTTGTTGTGGTTATATTATTGGTAGAAATCTTGTTACTTCATTGGTGAAGGCTCGTGTTTCGAGGTCACAGTGACCTTGACTTTGTACATCCATTTTTATTAGTTTGTCCTATTTTCAGAGTGAAAATACCTGCAAAATGTGTATAAAATCTTTCAAAGTGTTTCTATGATATCACACTCACAAGTAAAGGATAAACATGACGCCTAATGATTCTGACCTTTGACCTTCACAATGTGACCTGTTTATTCCACAGTAGGAGTCATATGTAAAAAAGTTTGATTTAAATCTTTACAAGATCCCTTGTCCTGCAAAATCTTTTTTTAATGCTTGAATGTCATTGGAAGGGACTTGTGAAGCAGAAGAACATGACACCCTCTCCAAAACAAATGTGATTTGTCTTTAAAGCTAATTCCCCTTAGAAATGCTCAGTTTTTTACTGCCTGGGGTTTATCATGTAATAGCTATACAGCCTCGGCCTACATGAGTGTTTTCTGCTGGTCACAGGCAGACGCCATGCCAGTAATTAAAGTCCACTTAATGGCCTTTAACCCTTCCTTCTTTCAGACATTATTTCAGCAGCCACTTAGCACAGAGCTCATTATCATAGCCTTCAGCCTCCTAACATATGAGCATGTCCATAGGGGAGGGAAAAGGAGCTGCATCTGATCCTGTCCAAAAACATTTCTTTTGTTTTTATTCAACTTAAATCAAATCCCTTGCTTAATAGACACCCAAGGCATGATGCAAAGGATGAACATCAGGCCCAATAACTTCAATCAGAACCAATATATACTTTAGTCAAACTGTACATTTGAGCAAAGTTTGAAGAAAACTTAAAGCTTTTCTGAGCTCCTTTGATGTATAGCCATGTAAAAACATCTTGCTCACTGACCTTGATCCATAAAATCTAATTTTTTATTTCTGAGTCAGAACAGACATTTTTAGCAGGGAAAGTCTTTCAACGCAGTCATGAGTTAAGGTGTTCATAAGGAAAAGATTATTTTAAAGCCTAATGACCCTGACCTTTGGCCTCTAAAGTCAAGTCATTTCATCCTTGTGTCACTGCAAATTGTTGGGCAAAATTTAAAGAAAATTCCTCCACACAATCTTGAGGTGAAATGCTAAACAAAGGACAAACTGATAGGTTTCTGACTTAGACTTGGGTGGCAACCAGCAATTCTAGAGATGTATGTGTTTCTTTGCTCTCACTTTTTAAGTGGGAATAAATGCTACAGTTTTTAAATTCACTTTATCCCTGAGTCTAGGTAGAAGTGCATACAAAATGAGAATAGGGTACCTCAAAGCACTGCTAATATATCACATTCACAATCAGGGTATAAATATGAGACCCATTCCCCTTGACTTTTGAACTCTAAAATCAGATTATTCCATCTTTGAGTGAATATTTGAGCAAAGTTGAGTGAATATTTGAGCAAAGTTCCCAACCCATAATTCATCTTACATTAGTGGAAGCATGAAAACAAGGTAATCGATACTGGTGGAGGAGCAGGAATTGAAAACGATGCTACAAATAATTTTTCAGCTTCTTAATGAGGGGCGTTTTGGTCTCACACAGAACGTGAAGATTAAATATTTAAAAACCCAACAAATCGTGTGCAGAATAACATACCAAAGACAATTTGATGCCTTACAGACAGAGAAGGAGGCTTTGCTCGAGAGGAAGAGGAAGAAACCAGAGGTTAAAGATGGCTGCGATCGCTGCCATAAAACACAAACTGTACGGGGGTGGTGCCATAGTGCTAAAGCAGGCAGGTAATTAACTAAAATGCCTAATTAAATCTAATGGAAGAGAGATGCAGATGAGTGAGGCAGAAACATGGATGGATGACAGTGAGAGAGGAAGTGACAGTGAGATTAGAGGCGAGGGAGAAAAAAGTGTGGAGATTAACTGAGTCAGGTTTGGCTGGCGTACAGCACACGGTAGTGCACAGTAGGATGCGTTCAGCCGTGCAAATGAGACGGTTTGTTCAATTACAGTTAATTTATGTTTACACAGGAAAGCGGAAAAGAAGCCTAAACAGGGCCAAACAGCCTCAAGGGCCAAGGCTATTAAACAAAACGGCCTTTTTATATTGATCGACTGGAATATTAAAAGTGCAGCCACTGTTGAGCTCCCCTGTTTAACTATGCTCGCATTAGAGGCAGGGACACGGTGATAAATTGCCCTGGGATGACGGGAGATGGTTGTTCCTGATTCTCTGACCGCTTTCACCGCATGACACAGTTCCACCAAACACTGCCCCCCCTGGCTGAAAAGTTGCTGAGCCAGGGCTTCTGCTAACTCACAATTAAACAGGCAATGTGAGTGTGCGTACGCTCCGAGCTTGTAAATAAATCAGCTTAAAAAAAAATACTGCGAACAGACTCATACTTAATGCGCAAACACCCAGACTCATTCATCAATGTCCAAGCACAGGCAATAAACAAGATTCTTGCTTTTTTATTTACAATTATGATTATGCTACTTGACCTTGGGGCTGTTTTAGCTGTCAATCGTTCCAGGATTTGTGATGAAAAATATTTTAAAACACTGCGGAAACAGAATTATTATGAGAGGCTAAAGCAGGGATGGGCAAAATGCAGCCTGGAGGCCACAAGCAGCCCTCCTTCTTAATTATAAGTTAATTTCAAATACAAAATAAACTGTGAACATAAGGAAGAAAGAAGGTTAAATTTGCCATGAAAATATAAGAAATCAAAGTTTTTCCATAATAATCTCTCTCATAGATATATTGTGTCTGCATCACTGAATGAATTTGTATGATGGATGAATGAACTTGAAGGAGTCCTAGAGGTTGTTTGGGCATCTGGGTAAGACGTCCTGTTCAAGAGGTCCTCTGAGCACATCAAAGTGAAACCCAATGGTGGACAAAGAATTTGCAGACTACCTAGAAACATCTCTGGGGAAATGGATCCCTGGTTCACCAAGGTGACTGTAACTATGTGGGAGAAAATGGATGGTTAGATAGTAGAAGCCTGGATGTCTCGAGGGATGAATTTGATTTAATTTCTATTTTTGTAACAGGAAGTTGTTTAAGAGCCTTAGCTTTAACCCAAAACATAGATCTTTAATGCTGCTGTAGGTAGGTTTCTGTATATTCTCTAATTGTATCAATTTTAAAGCAGTTATACCAATGAAATCTAAATTAGGCATAAGCCTTCTTCTTTTTTTCTTCATCTAAGCCCGGTCTCAGCCTGGGAGCGATCAAACATTGTGTCCTAATGTCAAGTGTGTGTTAGTTTGTGTGTATTTGTCTGTCTAAAGCAAATCCGTCAGACCACAGGACACATTAGCCTAATATTTTTGTGCATTTTAATGCCTGTAAGCTCAATAAACTCTAGTGGGTGCAGTGATGTAAAATCTCTTTGATAAATTTTAACTGAGTGCTTGTTTTACATACTGATCCAGACTTTTTACCCCACATAACCTGTTGTGAAAGGATGCAAATGATCAACAATGGCTTCAGAAAAACCCTGGCACAGAAGGCTGATGGCATCTGTGGGTTTCAGGAGAGATTGTGGAGTTGGAGACTCAGTCAAACAAGGCGGTCTCATTGGTTCGGGAGGATTTTCACTGCAGCAAAAGGTGCCAACAGAGAGAGCTATTCATTTATGTAATATTTTGGTATTGAGTCCCACTTTGTTGGGACATTAAAGAATAACAATAACCAAAGACTCAGGTACTTTTTTCACATGTTCTGGTCATGTGACTTACTGTCATCACTTTGGGAATCTGTTTTCAAATTAATATGTCAGTGCTAACATGTAACTATATCCTTTCACCACGTTTATGTCTTTTGGAACGAATATGTCTGACAAATGGAATAATTATGAATGTAGATATAAAGATTTTGCCTTGTTAGCCACGAGGAAATGTATAACCTCAAACTGAAAAACATCTAAAGCGCCATCAACAGTTCAATGGTGGAATGAACTGGATAGAATTTACTACAAAAGCAAAGGCAGAACCTCAGACTTTACATAAATATGGGATTCTCATGTGAATTTTGACTTTAAAATAATTTACAATAATCTACGATCAAGGGACTACGATAACAGTGGGATCTGACTGTATTACCTGTGGGGTTTTTTATGAATGTTTGTGTGTCAGTGTAATCGATCAACAGCACTGTTGAAAACCCCATAAACACGTTTTCAGCTGAAAAAAAAATAGTGATCCAGGGGTTTGGTTATACTTCAAGTACTTTCTTTATTGTGGAAGGACGTTATAACAGACCTCTTTCTTTGGCTACATCTTAGTAATACAGACAATAATGAGGAAATCTGGTTGTCTTTCCAAGAAGTGTGCTTAGCTTGACTCCCAGTGATGCACACACATCTGGAGAGGGCAGACAAAAGAGCAGTAGTCCTTGGGCTTACACACCTCCTCTTATGTAATTAATATTAAGTGGATTAGGCCCTGGCAGTGTCCTCTACAGCTGAAGAGGACAGGGCGGAGGAGATGTGCTGAAAATCTTAAGAAGAAAAGCAGCGATTAAGACATCCCTAAACTGGTCATGCAATGTGTTTTCTTTGATTCTGTAACAAAGACAGAAAAAAGTGTCCTTGTAGTGTTTTTAGTTCGATGCAAGGCTTTTACCAAGGCTTTACAAAAGCAGTAGGGATCATGTGTTGCATTTCCAACCCTTGTCATCCTCTAAAAAAAGTGATGTGATACTCAACAGACAATAGTGCATAAAATCGTGAAAATGTGTTTTTGTAAGTCCCAATATGTCCAGTTCTTAGTGCTGTCATTGTAACCAAATGTGTGGTTCATTTCTCTCTCTTGAGTTATGTGCTGCTACTGAAAGCATGAAACTTCTAACAGTTTGTCTGCTTGAAATGAAAACACATCATTGTTGTTACAAATGAGGACTTATATTCTGTATTAGAAATGAAACAACAGAAGTCCCATTTAATTCATTGATGAAACTTTACATGTCACAATTACAGGCAAACATACAGGGCTGCAGTGTTTTTAGTGACTTTTTGACCAAGATTGCAGCCTCTGTTACCTTTTTGAATGCTTCTGTGCTCAAACAGAGCAATTCAAGGGTTTTAAGTCACCTTTGAGCAGCTGTTTTATCTGCTGTAATGAAGATTACAATCACTGCAGTGCTGAATCAAAACCACACTGATCTATTCCAGCACATGTGATGAAGCCAGAGGTGGTAAATGAGAGACACTATGCAAAGTAGGCAAGCTCTCTGTATGTCGCTGTAATTTGCAGGCTCTTAACTTGGAGAGGAGAGAAAGCATGTTTACATTATTGTTGTAGAGTAACTTGTCTTTATTTTTTGTTGTGCTGATTCAGCCAGTGCTTTGGTATATGTCTGCTTCGCCCTACTATTTAAAATGTCAGAGAGAAACATGCTAAGGTTGGGACTTAAACTAAGCTGTCAGTCATACATCCCTCTGAAAATGGGACTTGCCACAGCGGGTGGTACTTTGGACTACCAGCTACAAGTGACACTGGTTTAGCCTAGTATGTGTACTGGCACACAAAATTATGTTTTGTGGCACAAAATACCTTTGACGATGTAAACACTGGTTTAATTCCCAGCACTAGATTTTTGTTCTCAAAGCTTGAAGAAAAATGTCATCAGAAAGTGTAGCACAAGTTGATGATGCTTTATACAAACATTTGTTATTATGAGGGTGAGAAGCAAGTAAAGTTAGATTAGATAGCCAGAAAATATAACCAATGTTAATTGAGGTAAAAGAAAACAAGTGAATGTCTAGGATGAATAAATAATAAATCATGTTATTATGTCATAAGACCAAGTCCATTTAAGAAGATTAAACTTGTGCTTTTAGCAAATAAAAAAGTTTCAGATATGCTTTGGGCATAACAAAGGTGTTAAAAATAGTAATTTAAGATGTATCACTTTATCTGCAACAAAAGCACGGCGCTCCAGCACTAAAACTCCCATTCAGCCTTTGAAAAGCAGTAATGACTTCTCTCTACAGGACCGAAACACTTTGTGAACAACATAATGAAAGAAAGGAGGTTACATCCTCCATCAATGACAGAATAGGAATCGCAGCATTTTGCAAAAGAGCTTGAAAGCCAAACGACGACGTCCTCATTTCAAATGGAAAACATTCTGCAGAAAATGACAGTTGCAACATCACATATTTTGGAAAATGAAGACATGCAGAGTGAAATAAATGAGTATAATGTTCACTCACATTTACAGAGCATCTCTGAACAAAGAGTTTTATTTTTCTGAATTTGAAAGTGAATGCCACGAAATGAGCGAAGGAGTGCGTGGATACACACACAAAGAATAATGCACTGACACAAAAATAAGGCAAATGAAAGAGCCCTGAATACCAATAGGACAAATGAGAGAGATAAAAATCCCAAATGTGCCAGAATCTGTCTCGAGAAGCCCTCCGGCTGCAGGGTTAATTTGTCGGGGCTTATGTATGTGTGCATGTTTGTGTGTGTCGGAGAGATGTCCCTGTGCGAACGCTGCTCTCCGTCCCACAACCAGGGGCAACAGATCCCGGATAATTCGTCATATTCGTTTTTCTACAGGCCTTGAATATCAAAGAGGAGGAAGTGGAGAGGGAGAGGGAGGCAGACGGCCAGCCAGCCATCACAACAAACCCTATTTACCCTATCACACAATCTGTTAGTCCTGACAGATTACCCCACATTGCTGGGCCCAACATTAGTCTTTGACAGCTAGCTCTTTGCACACTGCTTCTCCTCACACTCCTTTGCACACCCTTTTTTAAAGACATTTTTATGGCTCTCAGGGAATCCAAACAGCTTTTGTATTTCCATCAGACAAAGATCTGTCGGGCTAAACATGAGGTTTGACAAGAAACAGGAGTAAAACACTTTCTGAGGATGAAAAGCACATTGTAAGGCATTGTGTGATAAAAGGAAAGGTCCTGGCTTAAAAAACCTTCTCTTTGCTGCTCTGGGCTGTAAATAAGTAAACAGTAAACATCAGGGATCGGAGGTGAACTCAGGGCAAACTTGTGTGCTCTGCCTTTTTTTTAATAAAAGAAAATATGGTTATGAAGCAGCACCCAGGGCACAGAGATCCCAAAGTCACTGTTTCTGAGCTTTTGTTTATACATGCTTGTCTTTTGAGATGTGCACACAAGCAGGGAAACAGCCACAGAAGGCCCCATGATATAAATCACTAAAGCACAGAGTTACTAGCAGAAAGGATGATGTTTAATATCTTAAAAAGTCAGATTTTCTTTTATTACTTATTATCATATTTAAGAAAAATGTTATGATATGGCTAGTTTGGATTTATTTTGTATGTTTTTTCACTTGTGTTCTTTGTCTTTGTTACCTCTTGTTTCCCTCGTCTCTTGTGTTTCCTGTTTTATTTTGAAATCCCTGTGTTCCATGTGGTGTTTTCCTGTCCTCCCCTCTATGTGCCACCGATTATGATTCCCTCCACCTGTGTGATTGTCTCACCTGTGCTTGATGTTTCCCCAGTGTATTTAGTCTCTGTGTTCCCCTTTGTCTTTGTTGGGTCATTCGTCTTCCATGTCTCACCACGTCTTCAGTGTTTCTCCAGTGTTTTCTTCAGTCTTTCCAGTGTTTGTAGGTAGTTCTCTGTTTTCTGTTGAACTTTTCTTAGTGAGTTTGAGTTGCACTTTGTATTTAGTTTCTAGTGTTTTCTTTCTTTGTTCACCAGTTTTAATGTGTTACTTTGTTAGAGAATTTGTGCTGTACTTTGAAATATGTTTTGTTCAGGATTAGTTTTTTGATCCCTTTTTGTTAGTTTTCAGTTAGTCTTTTCTTTTTATCTCCATTTTGGATCCGTCCTCTTGTTTTTTTTGTTAATTTTTTCACCAATCGTGACAAAAATGCATTATGAAAGAAAAAAAAAATCCAATAGATATAAAACGGAGATACCACAAAAACCAGGGATACAAGGTATGATAATTCTACAACGTGCTGTCCATTATAGAGCCTATATTATGCTTCTTTTAAATTTCATATGCCCTTAAGTGTGTTTCATGTGTCTCCTATGTTACAGAGTACCTCGGTACACATATGACCGATTTACATAAGGGTTGGTGATCTGATTAATTCTTAAATATTTGAGGAAACCCTCCTGCCCTTCCTTTTGGGATATCAGGTTCACATGGACTGACCAGCACAAATTGATAGACAACCTGAATACAGACAACATAAAAGCATTATGCCTCTGACTCCAGCTGTTGCTGACATGGAGGCATAAAAAAGCACATCCTCAGCATCAGCTACTTTTTTGACATTGCTCTAATAGAACTCTCACTTCAAAATGGTTCAGCTTTTTCAGCCCACCTAACCCTCTTTCTATAACGTGAAACACCACATGGACAGTTCCGTATATCTGTCATGGAAATATTTCACTAGTTCATCTTTAGAAGAGCCCATAGAAAAAGTTTTCAGAGGGCAGAAACTTCAAAATCAACAGCAGCTGATGACTGAACCATCATTCTGGCAGTCACACTCATTACAGACCAATCCATATCAAGCCACAGTATGACGTAGCAGCTAGACCCTGTTGTTAGCTGTAGCTTAAACTACGTTTCACCTTAGACTACCGTCTTACATTAAGTTATACAACACAGATTAATCATTTACCACCTATATGTGATGTGAACCTCATCAATGACAATCCCCACAAAGTTATCCTGGTTAACTTCTGAGGAGAGTATATTTCACCAGGTATTGCTGACTAACCATGACTACCATAGACTAACCGGATTTCTGCATCCCGGGTCGGGAGAAGAGCAAAAACAAGATTTTCCGTAAGAAAACGTGACGTTCTTTGCTCCTCTTTTTAAAGAAGAAGTTGAGTCCATTTCTGATAAAACTGCAGATATTGCTGCATCCACAGAGACCGCTTCAGAAGCCGCCATTGCTTTCAAACATGCAGTCACTTCCCACTGTCATCACGTCTTCAGTTTCCGCCTCTCTTCCCTGATTGGGCTCTGCAGGTTTTGGCCTATGAAGTCATTGAAGGCTGGAGCTTGGCAAGATGGTGCTGCATTATTTCTGACATTGAATCAGGCAGGTCCATCTTCCCTGCGCGGTTACTATTTCCAACCCTCACTGACTAACCAAAATCTCAAAAACCTGTGAGAGTCTCTGACTGTGATTAACTCATGTGACATACTGTATTGTACATGAATCTTTCTTATCTATTTTAAAGACTCTTTGGCAAGTTTTGACTCATTGCTTACATTGTGTGAGAGTGTGTAGGAGTTATTTTTTATTTTGACATTTAAAGACAGAAAAGCATCAAATATTGGGTGACTAAACTCCTTTTTTAAGTTTTCTTCATACAAAAACAGGTTTAGATTTCTTGGTTGATGCTCGTATCATATCCAAGTTTGAAGGTCCCATATGAAGCAAATTACGCTTTATAAAATGTTTTTTAATACAAAAACATGTGAACTTGGCCTGTCTAAAACACCTCCAACATAAGAAACGTCACCTGTCTCCCTCTTGTGCTTGCTCCACCTTTCAGAACAAAAGTTTGCTCAGATTTACTTTATGTCTGCAGGAGATATGCCACCTCCCTACGATTGAAGACACCCCCCTCAGGGAGGTGGCAGAGTGCACAAGCACCTCCAGCAGAGGGATCATGGCTTTGCATGTATCTGTGGCCAAAGTAAATATCAGAAAACAGTATTAGAAATCCAAATCCATGTCCACACCTTAAGAGGGTTGTGGTTAGCCTGTTCTAAACAGGGGAGAACTGTTGACCTCTTGAAAAGAAGAAAAATATGATACCTTTGAAATGCTGTATAATGACAACCCAAGAGCAGCTGACACCTTGCTAGTTCAATTAACACCAATCATTATCATGTTCATGGGTAAGATAATGACAAAATTTGCTTACAAACGAATTCTTGTGCAAGGACCTTAGTGTGATATCATTATTTTAGATAATACATGTAACATGCTGTGGATAGGGAAAGGGTGCTCATGTTCTTCTAGCTCTGAATACTACTACATTCCCCATGAGCACAAGAATATTGTTTCCAGCATCAGAAATAACAAATAACCTAAAACCCTTGATTTCTTCAGGCTTATGAATAACAGTTCGCGATCACAGCACTAACCTATGCAAGTTACTACCAATATCACATTTTTGGTTGTAAATGAGCCCAGCACTGATACCAATAATTAAAATCAAATGAATCAAATCAAAACACCTACTGATGTGCAGACAAATTAAGTGTTAATTCAGTTTTTGAACCGATTGGCCTTCCCTCTATGCTGATGATGCCATTCTGTAACCATACAAGGCAAATGGGATGAAGGCTGCTAGTTTGAAATGCCATTCATTCTCCGCTGGCGGCAGACTTCTGTTTCGTCATTCATTAGTCCTTGCCCTCTATACTGATGACCACATGATGTCATTATAAACAATCTTCATTTTGACTTTACGCAACCCCTGTCAAACCTTCTCTGTCTTGCTATTCAATCTCCTTCAATCCTCTCTTCCACTTTTGCAATTTCCTGCCAACTATGACCAGAGAGATGGGCTCCAGCACCCGCTTCATTATGGGTCGTAGCGTGAGACTAGCCTCTCCTGTTTGGCTCTGACTCCCTCCTGGGGTGATCCAATCCTCCCCTCTCTTGAACCCCACAGCTAGAAGTCAGCAGTTCAGCCCTCCCAGTAGAATATACGGTCTGCTGTCCATCTGTTACGGAAAAACCTGCCAGAACCAAATGTACAGATCCCTGAATTCAGAGCTATGATGGCTAAAATGACAATCTGACCTTCTGCTTTAACATCTCTGTGATGAGGGAAACAACCACTTAAACACAGCACACAAGTGGGTGGCTTTGCCCAGCTTTTGCAAGTTAAAAACAGGTGGATATTGAAAACAACTAAGAGAGAAAATACTTCTAAAAAATGTTAAATCAATCCATACTTAAACTGCTCCAAAGAAGATGTGAAATTAAAGTGTCAAGCTGCCGCTTATGCAGGAAAAATGTTGCTTGATTTTTGAAAATATCCAAATAACATTGAAGGAATGTGGTGTGTATGTGTGTGGTGTGTGAGGTTGGTTTACGAGCATGTGTTGAGTGCTGTGCGGTACCACTGCGAGCTCACAGTCATGTAATCTAAGATCAAGCAGCCTTGGACACCTCCTCAGTGGTTTCAACAGGGAACAGGATGGAGGGCTTGACTTGAAATTCATCCATCCACGACGCTCATTTTTTCCTCCCTCTCTTTTTTTAAGCATTCCTCTCACGCCTGTTTCATCACTCTGTCTTTGCTAGATCTCCAGTTCTCAACATAGGATCCTTGTTGTATAACAGCCTTGTGATCTTAATCTTCACATACGTCTAATGTCAGTCTAATGTTGTTATGACCATGTAAAAATGCTAATATTAAAGGAGAAGCACTGGGTAAATCTTATGAAGCTTCCCTTGAGAGAAGCCAAACAGCAGATGTGACAGCCTTCATACAAGGCCGAGCTTTGTGCATGTGTTTGGTATTCTAAGCGTAAGCCTGATGCCTCCTTAAAAAAACGTGTATAGATCACGCTCTGAAGCTCAATGATGGCGCACGAATCAGATGAGTTGCCATTAATGATTCACAGTGGGCCTGGATTTGCTGGAGGTTCCTGGCAGATGAATGAGGCTATTTTCTAGTTGCTCCAAGGTTAGCAAGACCTCAGCCAGTGAGCCTGATCCCGGGGCTAGCTCAGTTCTATCATTACAGACCCCAGCTGCCCGCTAACTTACTCAACCCGAGGCGTTTCATTCATCCATCTGATGACATGAGGGCAAAGAGGAAGGGACAGAGAGTAATTCATAGATATGGATTTGAAGTGTGCTACAAGGCTTCAGGCTTTTCTTTGTTTTTCACTGAATTCTGGGCCATTTATTTAATTATCCATATCACAGTAATCACAGATAATTTATCATTGTACTAGAGGCCATTTAAAACTCATTCACTCATCTCAGTATTTAAATGTTCAGAACTGTTTTTTCCTCTTTTCCTCTCACTTCAGCTCAGGTTCATTTAACAGTTAATCAATCAAACAACTACTGTGACATGCTATTAAAGTACAAAACTACTACTGGCTTCTCAAAATTGATGGTTTGTTCCTGAAAGCTCATGCACAGAACTTTCAGTTTTGTCCATTTCAGGGCCCCTGATGACAAAGTAGTTCCTAAATTTCTTTGCTGATTTTGTTCTGTACAACCTTCAAATATTTTTGATCACAAAAAATCTTATTCTTCCTGTCAAATGCGTCTCTTATTGAGAATCATTACCGAGACAAAATTATAAAATACAGCTGTTTCACCATGCTCTTAACCACTTCTTCTGACACCTGTCTTCCCTGGCAGTTTCAAATAGGGTTGTCCCCTTATATTAGTCTTTCAAATATCTGTTCAAACTTGGGGGGAAAACTGTATTTGTAACTGTAAATATACATTTGAATTAAAAATAGCGACCAAGTGCATTAGGGAACCTGAAGCAGTGAACCACCTGATCCAACAGAAGGCACTCCTAAAGCAACCTGACTGTCCATCGCTCTGTTGACCTCAAACTTTGAGAAATGGAGTACATAATTTGGGAGACTGAACTCACTCGCCTCCATAAAAAACGAATCAATACCGCATTCATGCCAGTATATTCTGAAGCTAAAGCTAGCAGATGTTTACGTTAATTAACTGTAAAACACTTTGCAGATGTACGTATCCCCGTTTAACTGCTACTGCAATGTGCACACATGAATAGTCAGGACTTGATGCCGGTCATGAGTCCTAAAGCATGTCATGAAGCCAACTTTACTGTTGGACTGTGAAGTCCTAAAGTGCTTGGTTTCAGTTTTTATAGCTGAAAAAACTGTATAACTACAGCTACTAACAATACATTGGGATCAAAAAGAAGGGTGTATGAGCAGACAAAAATCCAACATCTCTTAAGGCCAGAAACTTAGGAATATGTTCTGGGGACATCTTGGGACCTCTTGTTGAAAAGAAGAAAAAGATGGTAAGTTTTCCAGCACAGACAAAGAGACCAAGGCATGGGAGAGTTTAAGGATGCATGAGCACAGAAAACTTTTAAACTCTTACTTTAGAAGTGACACATGATACTCCCATAAGAAGAAAATCACACTTTTTAAGATGTTTTTTTAATGCAAAAATACGTGAACTTGGCCTGTCTATAACACCTCCAACATCACCTGTCTCCCTCTACTGCTTACTCTACCTTTCAGAAATGAGTGTGCTCAAATATTCTTCATGTCTGCAGGGGATATTCCACCTCCCTAAGATTGAAGACATTCCCTGAGCCAGGTAGGTTACTTGAGTGAAACAGATGTGAAGCAAGAAAAACAAAATTTTATCCATTGATAGATTATACATCTTTTTTTAAAGTGAGCATTCGGTGAAAATAAGGTGAACCATTAGAGTACATTTGTACACTCTGCTTATACTACAGTCAATAGGATAATCATATGTTATAATATTGGCTGTGCACATCAGAAAAAATGCTCATATATGATGATACAAATATTGTTGCTATAATATAGGGGATCCCTTAAAAATTCTAAGAGAAATGCTTACTATTTACAGAGTAGAAATAGTGCTGAAAACATCAAAGCTTCATCATAAATAATGCCTGAATCCAAAAATAGACCTATCAATAAAAGGTCAGAGCGCAGTTACTCTTACCCGCTGGCTATCTAACTTTCACAAATAGCATTTGATAAAGTCTTCTCATTTTTCCCTCTACACCCTTCTTCATCCACAATCCCCTTTATTCATCCTCTCTATCCCTTCTGGGAAATCACTGTTGATCCCTTTTTTCATCACAACCCCACACCTTTAACCGTCCTCCCCCATTCCTCTATTCCCCTTATCCTTGTGAGGCAGACTGCAGAATTCACAATCAATCAAACACTTATCCATCAACATTTTCCTCTTAACTGATCAATCCCAGCCACCTGATCACTTCCCTGCTCTTTTTTCTCCTCACCCTTCGTCTTATTTTTCTTCCCTCACTCCTCTATTTGTTTTGTCCATTTGCTACATGTGTTGTGCCCTCTTCTCTTCCTTCTCATGGGGTGCTCTTTTTTCTTCCTGCATAAAAGTCATGAATAGGGGGGTTATCTACAGGCATGTAAGCTGATGGCTTATACTCTCCTCCTACCACTCTTTATTAACACACACACAAACACCTGCAGCGTCCCACTCACAGTCTGACTAAGCCTCATGCCCACATGTACACACAAGCAACACAAACACACACACTCACAATCATCTTCTGTGAATACAAGGCCCATTTCCGCCATACAGGCTAATTCCACGCTTAGATCAGATGTCTGCTGTTCATTGACGTGGGAGGAAAAGAAAAGCACAGATTTAAGCTTGTGGTAATTCCATTTTACTTTATACTCCATATCTGGGCTCTCAGCAGGACACAACGCCACAGGGGAGCAATGAGTAAAAGGAAAGTGGAAATAGTCATGACAAGTGGCAGTAACGTATGTACCCCTGCCACTTTTATACTCTTATAACAAGGACATGAAGTACCTGTGAGAGTGTGTAAAAAGTAAAGAAAAGACTGATTCTTACACCTTTTTTTGATAGATTTGATACAGCTGTGCAGCTGATGTTTATGCTTCAGTGAACTGCAGAGTCACAGATAAAAAGGGTGTTTATTGGTCATTAAATAAAGAATGGTTACTCTGAGTAGCATAAAGGATATCAATTCTTTGATTTACTCAGTATCAGGCAATGCAAACAAATACACAATGTGTACTTCTTTTAAGGGGTGGGAAACACAAGGTAACACAAAATACAGTATAACACAAGTTAAACGGACAACATAGCGCTTTTCTAGTCTTTGACTACTCAAAGCTGCTTTACATCGCAGGTCACATCTACCCATTCACACCCATTCACTCTCACATTCACTCACTGATGGTTGGACTTTCTCTGTCAGTTGTCCATCAGTAACAACTAACAAATTTGCGCCCTTTTATGCCCATTAACACGCCACTAATGCAGCAGGGGTTAAGTGTCTTGCCCAAGGACACATAGCCATGTGACAGCTGGAGCTGGGCTCATACCTGCGACCTTCTGATTACTGACCAAGCGCACTATCAGACTGCACCACCGAAGCCCCAACACAACCCATGTTACAATATAAAACAATACCATCCCATATGAGATAAACTACTTGGCTAAAGGTAACAATCTAAACACAGTTCAATACATGAAACATAGCTGGCAATACAGCAGTACAGCTATTGCACACACAATTAACATATCAGAGCACACATCAGCAATAAAACAGGGAGTATGATTAACTGAGGAATATATCAAATATAAATTGCAGGATTATGTATTAATGTCAAGATTCCTAACTTGATCTGTGGTGTGCCACAACAATCTGCCCATTTCCCTATTATATCTCTCTGCTTCCTCTAGGCAAGGGATAGACAAATGGCAGCTCAGGGGCCACATGCGGGCCCCTTCTCACTCAATTTGGCCTGTCTGTCATTTACAAATTTCTAAAATTGTGATGTGCCTCCTACTCCACTGTCGCACTTGGGTTGAAGACAATCAAATTGTTTTGCTGCTGGCGGTGTGGAGCCCAAAGTGCTTTCAGGGAGAATTTTTGACAGGGTGTTTACCTCCTTATTATTGAGGTTAAGAGAGCAATGAACAGTCAGGTTGCACTAGAAGCACCCTCTGTTGGATTGGGTGGTTCACTGCTCCAGGCTCCCTAATGTGACAGTGCACTTTGTATTTTTTATTTAACTGTACATTTCCAGTCAAGTACAATTTTTTCAATCCCAAGTTTGAACAAATATTCAAATAGCCAGGGTATAGGGTGACACCTGAGTGATTGATAGTATCAAAGTAATGGATTTGACTTCAACCTGCTATACTTTACACTTAAACGTGTTCAAAAAAGCAATCTTAATTCAGAGGCCATTTACATTCACAGCGGGGTTACATAGCGTCCAGCAGCATTCAGCCCTCCATGTTCTTTCTAGCAATTAATGGGAAGTGAAATCCAGTGGGACTGCAGCCTCTCAGTACTTATGGGTTAGCGTTGTGGACTGAATTCAAATCACTGTACGTGCTTGCTTTGTTTTAATAAATAAAAGAAACAGAGTGAACCTGGGAGGTGAATTTGAATGTCAGTAGTAAAATAAAATGAAAGTAGGGGAGAAACTGCAGTGATTCTCTGCTGTATGTGTCCGACAGCTTGTCTTAGTGTCTATCTTCTGCTACCTGAGGGGTGTACTGCTGTCAGTGTGTCTATTCAGACTAAACCTCACCTTAGGGCTTGGCCAGCTCGTCTCATTCACATGAAGAGACACTAAACGATGCTTTTACAGGGACAGGAAGAGGCATAAGAAGAGTATGAGAGTGTGCATGAAAAGAGGAAAGAGGGACTGAGGAGGGTCTGAGATATAAAGAGAGGAAAGAAATTTAGGACTTGAACCTTGGAGGCTTGAGATGAAGTTTAAAAATGTGCAAGTGACACATCTGAGTAAGGAGATCAGTATCCCACTCGGTGTGATCTTCCTATAATCTAATCTCTCAAAAGGTACAGCTGAAACCCTCTTTAACTCTTTTTACATAATCAGGGATATTTGACCTATCATCTTTTTCAGCGCCTCCTCACTTACACAACCCTCCCACCTACGACACTCTGCATCTTTTATGTCCTGGAATCACAGAGCAGAGGGACGGGAGAGAGAGCGAGCGAGAGAGAGAGATGTATAATACTGAAACGTTCAAATATATATAGCTGTCTGCTTACTTATGAGTAATAAGCAGCAACAGAACATGAGTAATCCACTGAGTCAAGTACACATGGCTTTGTTAAACAACAACAGTACAGATGGATCCTATTGTTGTTTCTTTCTTCAATCAGTTACAAAATCTTCAAAATTAAGGGACAGTTCTCTAATTCCAGTCTTTTCTATGCCTCAATGCTAACAACAAGGTATCAGCTATTATGATTTCTGTTCGACCGTCTGTCTGTCCAATAGTGTGTTTCTCCTAGTGTCTGTCTGGAACATTCTTGTAAATGCTGAAACAGCTTTTCTTCAAACGGTCTGACTCAAGAATGAGCTATGAGTTAAAAAGTCAAATGTCAAAGGTCAAGGCCATCGGGCCTCATTTTTATCCCTTGATCATATCTTAATAATGCCCAAAAGGATTTCTTAAAACTTTGCATCACTGTCAACTCCGGCAAATAGATTAACTTTCTAAAACTCTTGAGACCCTAGGTGATTGGGTGATTGAATCTTAACTATACTTTGAACTCTTTTATTTGTTAACTATACAAATGGTCACTCTCTCTCAAGGATGAACTGAGTTGATTTTAAGGTCAAAGTTCAAGCTCCTTTGGCCTCATTTTCATCCTTTGCTTTTGAATAAGATATCAAAAACGCAAAAATATCCGTTCTGTCCCAACAATTTACACATGTTCATCCCTGGTTTCTAAACCTTGGGGGCATTTTCTGAATTGTTTTTATACATAAGGAGTTTGAGGGTCATGGTTGAATGCGTCTTGCATCTGTCTCAGGAGTTGGAAAGTGATGACTCAAGAATTTTTACAGGGGTTTTTTCAGACTGTGTACAACTATCTCTTGCTTAAGATTTATGACATAATGATTGAGCTTGATACTCATCCCTAGTTTGTGAACATGGTTTCTCAACAGCTTTGTGTAGCATTTCTTTAAAGATATCCATGCTGCTTCAAGGAATAAACTCCTGGAGTTTGAAGGCCAATGTCAAGGACCTTGGGCCTCATTTTTATTCTTTACTTGCAAACATAATCACAAGATGAAGAATAGATGACGAGTGGATGGATGTAAGGATGCTAAATGGATTATCTTTAAACTCTGGCAGATATCAAATCCAACTTAGGAATTCACTTTTCAGATTTTTTATGTCATAGGTAACTAAGCCGAGTTTGTTAATTACATCCCCAAACAGCTAACAGGCTTTACCTCAAACTTTGCACTAAATGTACATCCTAACTCAACAATACACTAAGTATGAATGTTAAACCTCAATGATGCTTTGAGGTACTTTCTCAAAGTGTCCACCCTGAGGCATTGGTGAACTGACTTGATTTTAAAGTTAAAAGGCCAAAGTTCAATGTTCTTGGTTTTCACAGTCATCCTGAAAGTCATGGTATACTGGGTCCCATGTTGACCCTTGATAACTGGATGTGGTTTGTGAATATGGTATCTCAACAACTCTGGGTGACTCTGTCTTTAAACGTTGTGCAAATGCCCTGTCTGCCTCAAAAATGAACTGATTCCCTCTTAGTGGTTAAAGGGCCAAGGGTCAGTGACCTTAGGCTTTACGTTCTTCCTTTTCTTGTCTATTTAATATATCAACAACTCTTTCAGAGATTTTTCTTCAACACGACATAAATATTTGCTCTAATTTAGGGATAAACTGATAGGGTTTTGGATGACATGGTACAAAGGCAAAGGACATATCAAATCATGCTTATCCCTTGTATTTTAACCCATCTTGAGTCTACACTGACTCAAGGACTTAAAGTCATGTTTAAAAAATTGCACCTGTGCCATTAAAGGAAGATATCTACCAATGATACAACCACAAAAGCAATCTCTGCTCATCTCCTTGACCCACCACTGTGCACTAACAGTTTGGTAGTTGTACATCTTGCGGAGGTGTGAAAGTGACTAGTAGTAGTTCCAGTTCCTCTATGTTCTCTCACTTCTTTTGTCTTTTTCAACACTTATGACAACCCTGAAACCAAAAATAGCTCTTTCCACCACCCACACGCTTCCAGACAAGGGCTCATAGAAAAGGGGTCGAGGAGGTGAAAGTCAGTCCTTGTCAATCTGGAAAATTCTGTCAGCAGGTTGCCTGGTGCCTCTTATCTGCTGGCTCTGCACCCCCCCATCCAAATGACACTGCCATGACAACCCTGTAGCAATCAAACGCTCTGTTCTTGTGACCCTGCAAGCTACCTGGAACACCAGTAAAGAAAGGAGACAGACAGACTGATTACACAGGCTGCCTCCAGGTCATTGCACAGCCTGATCTAACCCTTCATCTTCCTGTGACTCTTCCTTTCTTGCACCTTGGTTCCTGTCCGCGAGGCCCATGACCCCCATTACAGTTTTTGGTAAATATCATGGGAGACCCTTTGAAAAAGATGAGTGATGGCAGCATGGAAGGAAAGAGGGATGATTGGAGAAAGGAGACGTAAAGAGCAGGGGGATAAGTTTACTCAACGGGCTGTGCAACCACAAGGAAGGAAGCACTGTAGAAACAAGCCCTCACAGTGTGGCGCTTTCTCTCTCAGATGTTATAAGTCGAAGTCTCAGAGGCCAAAAATGATGTGAAAAAAGACTGCAGAACTCCAAGATGGCAAATAAAGTGAATGAGTTTCACACTATGATAAGAACTTTAATTTCTTTACAGTGTGGCTGCCTGATTAAGTGAAAAACTATACTCTCCAAGATCACAATTTTAAGCACAATTACTCACTGCTTTTGAAAGAACATCGGCACATCTACTGGATCTGAAATAATCAAATAAACCATATTGCCTTGAGAAGATTCTGTAAGATACAAATTCTGTAAGTTGTTGGAATCTGTTCTAAAAATGTGTTAAATGTTTTTGATTTAGTAAACATTATTAGAATTATTTTACACAGACAAGGGTGAAGAGTCACAGAATCAACTAAATAAAAATGAATATAGAGAGAAATGATGAAAAATTAGTTCTCATTTTGTACAGGCTGTTTGTCATTCCTGTATAGAGAGAGCAAATGAATTGTCATGAGGATTTAAGGAACTCTACCTGATATCTAAAGAAAAGAGATGTTAGCCATATCCGTATTAATCACTGCCCCGAATAAATGCATTGTGTGAAGACAAGGTTAGTCTGGCCTTTAAATAAAACAGAACAGGCTTTTATTTTGAAATGACTCCTACAAGTTAAACAAAAGCCCAATTCATACTGCCGTTTCAAGACATAATATTTACGCCTCTGTGATGTTTTGCCTCCACTGTGAATGTCGTGGAGCTGGAATGGGGGAATGACTTGATCCCCTCTTTGTTCCATCTCCAGAGGTAGTAACAGAGGCGTGATAATGGAGACAGAAGTGGTGCGAGTGAGCGTCTTTCCTATTTGTGTAAGTGGGGGCATGTGCCATGTGTCATATGCATCCAAGTCATATTGCAGCATGAACTGACATATATATTACAGCCTTGCAGAATTAATGTATATGTCTCTATGTGTAAATATAGTGCAGCCTCATTGTGGTGCTTTTGTGTAAATGTACTTCGAATCGGTCTAAAGCCTAACAATCAGGCAGAGAATGTTTTTACAGTCAGAGCTGGCTACAGTGAAGCTCCCTCGGCACACTGAAACTCTCAATTTGTCTTGAGGCATCAAAGCTGGCTTGTTACCTCTAGAGTTAACTACACTTACAATTCATTCATGACTTGAAAACTGAACTGCTGTTTTTTCAGCATGTTAAGGTCTAACACTTCTGAGCAGTTAATCCTCAATAAACCACGAGAGGAGGGAGAAGGGAAGAGAACAACAAAACATGACATGCAGCGCTGTAATTGCCTCGTGCAAATTATCTTGTTGTTTGATTGTAGGAAGCTAAAAATGCAATCTTGATTGAAACTCAATTTATCCAGCCAGCACTACTTTATATGAGTTGCAGCCTTCATTGCTGAAAGCCCAAAAACTTGCCCTTAAAATGCCCATTTGATGGCAGAAATAAATGTTTACAGCTTGCTTTAAAAAACGTTTTGTTCTAAAAGGCTTATGTGTTTATAGGCACACACAGGTAGGGGCACTAATATTGAGGTTAACAGTTACTTATTGGAACTGTTGGCTAAGAAGCTACTGAAAGCTTTGCTAGGTGGACTGAAAGAAGACAGCATTCCCTACATTGTGCCACTTTGCTTAAGAAGCTACATCCATCCTTCAAGTGACAGTATGTAACTATGCCACCTTGGAATGGTGGTCGACATTTGAGCTACAATATCCTTCAAAAGAGAGCATGCCATCTTCCCCTTTTTTTCCATTTTCTTGCTGGGTTGTTGTCCTTTTTTGTCTCCTGGTGGTAGTTGTTGCTTCAAATGGTATAAAGACAAACTAACTGGCTGCTTTCCCTGGCGTGTATACTGGTGTAAAGCTATGCGCACTGAGTTAAAGGCATGTATGAAATATTCATAAGGAAAATGGTTGGCTCCAAAGATGTTTTGGTGCTGTATTTTTCTTTCTGATAACGGCTGGGAAAAAAATGACATGAAATTGGTGGACAAAAATTGATGTTGGTAATTTAGCTATCAAAACAGTGTCTCTAGATTCAGGCCTTTGTTGTTTTATTCTTTTCTTCTCATTGTACTTCAACCTGTCTTTTATGAGATGGCTTAATGGTGCAATAACTGAAATTAGGACTGCTTAATTATGGCAAAAAACCTTCCAGCAATTATTTTAGTAGATATTGAGATCACAATTATAACACGATTACTCACTGGTTTTACAACATTCATCATATGCTATTATTGAACAAACATGCTTTTAAGTTACCGTTTTGAACATTAAAGAATTGGCAACACATTAAATTATATGTGGAAAAATAGAAATATCCAAAATAATGAGATTGATAATGATGGAGAAAAGATAAGATAGCTTAACATGTCCTGTGGCATAGTATGATTTTAATCTTAATTACACAGTTTCATAATTGTGGGGAGGATGAAATGGTAATTGAAATTAAAACAAGATCCCATTAAATGATCAGTATTATTTATGGGACAACTCCAGTGAGCAGAACTTTCTGTGGCACCACTGGGAGGATGCAGATTGGAGGGTTTCAACTTTGTCTCTAATTCCACCAAACCCAAAAACAAACTTGCTTACACTGACCCTGAGCTTCAAACACACATTGTGAATACACACTAGGCCTACCCTAAGATATAATAAATGATCATTTGCAAACACTGTAGGAATATTATCCAACCATCAGGGCACTAGATAATTGGTTTCCACAGCAGCAAACTGCTGTGATCAGTGTGGCTTTATGTTGGCAAATCTGCAGGAAATAAGTAAATATTATTAGTAATCAGTCTTTGGCTCCATGTTCTGAAGTAAAATTTTCATACTGGGAAGTCTGCTCTGGCACATTATCTCCATCTTCTTTAATATCACTGGTGTGAAATTGATTACTCCGGCTGAGAGAGTTGGGTGACAATACAAAGTGATGAATTGGCTGTTTTAAAAATAAAAAAAAACCATCACATAGAACACATGAATGACTAAGAAAACACACACTGTATAATGACGTGCAAAATTACAAAGATGGCTGACTTCCTGAACAGTTTGAGTAAATTAAAACTCATAATAAAAGGAACATTTGACATTAAATTGTTTTTTCAGCACTTCAGTGTATTTTTTTCAGCCCTAAAAATCTCCAAGGGTAGATGAATGTATCAATAATGCATGTGTTTGTCCAAGCGTGTGCTGTAAATACTTCTATTTCAAGGGCAATCATGTGCATGTGTGTATAATTGTATACAAATGCCCCCCTTCTTTCACTGACAGTTCACTCATCATGTCTGTCTCTGGCCGTCCTCTGTGCTGATAAATAATGGATGGTGGCAGTACAGTAAGAATCAGAGACGAAGCAATGATAGATGAATGTTTCATGCTGCCATTCGTTCTTCATATGAATGTTGGACGCATCTCCACGCCTGTCTGCGGCTCTCAGCCACAATGGCACTCTGTCAATGTCCTGTGCATCTTTCATGTGTATATGCCCCTCCAGATGACGTCACTTTTTCCTGCTGGCTGGCTTTTTCCACCACCCTGAATCTTTAAAATAACAACTATGAGAAACCAAACTATGTCTGAGAGCAGGTTTTATCCAAAGTGGGTCAAATAAAGCATCAAACAATCTCTACCGATCTTATGAAGTAAAGTAGGGTGACAATACAGGATGTTCCCTAACAGATAATTTCAAATCAGGCAAAGTGCAAATAGATCCAAGTTTAACTGACCAGTCTAGAGTAAACAAAGCACACAAAACTTAGCATCCTCATTTATCACAGGATCATGGCCCATGTAAACGTGGTTTGTGAGATTATGATGGCTAAAGTGAGTCTTAAGTCTTATGGCTAAAAGTTTGTTTTAACCTATGGCATGTTGTAAAGCAATTTCAAGTTTCTTAGCTTCACATGGCAGAAAGTGGAATCAGCATACATTTTTAAGTGCACTCAAAAGAATATTTACCTACTTTTGATTTTGTCTTAAGAGTGCAGGAGCACAGAACAATATTGACAACAAAAAGCTTCAGAAAACTCTAAAACAAACATCCTCCTGTAAAAACTGTAGGATAATCCCCAAAACTTTGCTTTCAGCTGTGTTAATTAAACACATTAACTCAGGGTCTAATTATGTGTTGACATTCATGCTGAAACCAGCAGGATAAGGATAGTCAGCTAAGCTCAACAAGCCACACGATGCTACAAAGCAAAGTACATGGTCTGTTTAAATTAGGGCTAAACAATGTATTGTTTCACCATCGCAATTACAACGTGTGCATGTGCACAAGTCACATTGTAAGTCACATGACTCAAAGCATGTCGTGTTGCCATTTGTGTGTTGTTGGAAATGAAAACTGCCAATTGTCTCATTTCCTTGACCAGCTGCAATAAAAGTCCATCAGGCAGCACCATCTATGGGCATACTCAGAGAGGAGACCACAGGGCATGCAAAAGTTGTGTGCTACCAGTAAATAAATTAAACAAGCTATGGACAACACTCATCAAAGATACAGCAGTGATCATGTCAAATTAAGACTTACAGTGTTTTTCTTTTAAACATAGGGGGCTAAGAATTTGCTTTGAACATAGTCAGAAATGGTTTAATACCATAGGCTACAAGGAACACTGTTGCAAGCCTTAAAGGCTCAATGTCTTGCAAAATCATTTTTCTTTGCTGTTAATGCTGTTGAAGGAAAAAAAGGGACATGGCAGCCCTTATCAAACTCTCTTTGAAAGAAAAAGCTAATTAAAACTCTGTTTTTACTTCCTGGGGTTTATTATGTAATAGCGATACAGCCTCCACCTACATGTGTGTTTTCTGCTGGTCACAGACAGACACCATGACTGTTTTGAAAGTCCGCTCAGCTACCTGTAGCCCCTCCTTCTCCCTCCCATCAGACATCATTGGGCAGCGAATCAACGCAGAGCTCGATTAAATAGCCTCCCTTCCCCCCTCAGATCCAAGTTTCCAAAGGGAAGGGAAAAAGAGCTGCATCAATTTGTCATTTTTTTATTCAACTTAAATCAAATCCTTCCCTGATAGACACCCAAGACATGATGTAAACGGTCAAACCCACCTGGACATGGGACCTTTAAGATCATTTTTTTAGTCTATGAAGAATATGCTGCTAAAATCTTCCTCTTCAGAGTGTGCAATTGCTGTCCGAAAGTTGTGGTGTGCGATAGAAGAACAAGAAGTTAAAGATCAACTTTAAATTGTTGCACATAAAAAGACACTTTTATCTTTAAAGTTCATGTAAATATTACAATATAAATCCAATGGGTAAAATAAAATGCAATATCATTTTTTTCCAGTAGCGTTCAGTCCTAATTATAATGCAATTTAAGGAGATAAAATGTAAATTTTGGCTAGATGCTTGATTTAACAATGCTGTGTGGGAGTTAAATGAGTTTATTTTCTTAACAATATGAAATGATTAGATCAGTTAAATAAAGTAACTCAATTGTTGTTCTTTGAGCTATTATGTTAAACTTACTTGAGGACACTATTTGCATTGCTCTTCAAGACCTTTATGTACTTCTTTGTTAAGTGAATACTCAACCATGTGCTGTGACAAAACACAAAGCATGACTGCTATCAGCACCGGTGCTGGCTGATCCCACTGACAGGCAACTGGTATCTGTGGCAAGAGGCCTGATCAGGGCACCCCCACTTTTAAGGAATGGACATACAGTACTAGCCTAACAAATTAGGGAAAATGCTAGTAAATAAAATTGGGTGGATATAAATATACCTGGGGGGCTTTTCCAAATATTGTGTTAATGGGAAACATTGCAGCTTTCACCCAAGACAAGTCATTGTGTATGTTAATTGACAAATGAATCTTCAGGTTTCTTTAGGCTTTCTCCAAAAAAAAAAAAAAAAACTCAGAAAATGACCTGAATTTCAGAGATATGTCTTTTTGTAAATACCAGAATAAATCAATAAAGGTAAGCAATATTTTTAAGATCTGATTCACACTGTAGTCATGTTCAGGAGAATTTGGTCTCACCCTCAGTTTTCCATTTATATCGCTGGGTGGCTTTTTGAGTCTCTACAACAATGCTTGAGAATACTCAATAGAAACTGCTCCAAACACCACACACGGTACTATATATGCAGAGAAAAGAGAGGTGCGACTATTGATTTTGTGGAAAAGAGGTGGCTGATAACAGATGCGTGTGTTTGTCATCGGGGGAGAGCCTCACAGGGAAATGGCCGGTTCAATCATCGGCAGAGAGGGAGCCCGTGGGGAGGCATTCACACACACAAATACACAGGCAAACACTCCTTTATGAAGACACAAAGGTGGGGAGGCAAAGATACCAAGAAAATAAATAGGAGACTCAGAAGTAATGGACCGAGGAGTAGAAGTCCAATTCGTCTCCTGCACACATATACAGGCCAACCCAAAACTGGCCAAACACTGCCAAATGAAGCCTGTGGAGCCAAGAGCTGTTCTGCACAACAGCTGGTTCCTGTCTCTGTTTTGTACAGAGGCAGCATCATATATAGCCGTGCGAGTGACAATCTGATGGTGACAAACAGTCGCATTGTTCAATTAGAGGCACAACAGGTGTCTGATGTAGACATGGGGCACACAAAGTGAGTTACTGTGTAATAATCAGACACACCATGTGGGATGAAGAATAGAGATGCAGCTGCTTGAATTTTCCCCTACCAGCTAAATGCCTGCTGAGCTTCAGCCAATTACCAGCCAACTTTCAGCAGTGTGGCCCCTCTGGGTGTGTGCCAGAATTGACCTATCCCTAAGCCCCACCCTGTAACACACTCTGACAGCTGCACTAACTAACAATGGCAGCTGTCAATGTCCTAGACATATTGAAGGATGCTATACAGGATTTTGGGGGACAGAAGGGCCTTATTCCACACAGAGACCATCAAAAGGGTCTTCACTTTGTCGTGGAAGGATATATTTAGAATTTGAAGGCAGAAATGAAGGGTTGCAAGATCTAGTTGGAGGCAAGAGTTAGCAGATCTCAGTGTAAGAGGCAGAAACCTCATCTTGTTGTCATCACCTTTTCAGACAATGTCAAACATCAGCATTGTTCATGCACAGCAGGTAAGATGTACACATTTATTTTTTTCATGAACCTTTCAAAGTCACTGTAGCCCCTGTCTTTATAGCCTAAAGGGGTTGGAGAACCTCATTGCTGGGCATTTCATTGATGATATGCTTAAACATAGAAGAATGTGAATATTACATACATTACTTTCATCTTAGCACAAATTAACCAATGTCTGAACTCTAAAAGGCACTGCTCTGACTAGCGTTAGCCCCTTTACTTGTCTTTGTAATGTGTACATCAATGGTATTTAATGGGTTCACTTTAAACTACAACCTTTGGCTACAGCTAACACTAATGTAAGATAATTAAATAATTGAAGCACTTCAATGAACTGAAAAGAAATGATGACCTAACGTAACAAATGGGAAACTGACCGTAACATCAGCAGTAATTAGCTTACTGAAGGTAACACTCAAGTAAAGTTTGCTCCATCGGGATCTGCCTCTCAGGATTTCACATTTTAGTCACAAGTGCCCTATTCACATCCTTTTTTTCCTATTTCTGTAGGTCTTAACTGTAAAAAAATCAATAAAACCACAGAGGGGCCAAGGTCTCTAATGCTTCTCTATCAGAGTCCACGAGCCTCATGTCCAAGTGTACTAAGTGACTGCTGGAGATGTGATTTGTCTGTGGGGTTGGAGGGAAGGGTAAAGCGATGGGCCAATTGTAGTGACATAAGGAAGGCTTAGAATTGTCTGTTAATAAAAGAATGCCTATTTCAGACATTAGTACCACATTATTATCCTAACATTTAAAAGTGGGTGCACAAAAAGTCTTTGTAGAGTGAACAACAATGGATCTGGCTCATGACAGCAAATTTGTTTCATAAAATGAAATTTTATATCTAAGTGAAAGTTGAGCGCGTTCATAGTGCATTTTTTTGTCTCAGGGGAAGAAAGAGAGGAAAAAGGATTTATGGTGGAAGAGCTGCTGCTGTTTATGCCGCAGGATTTCTGGCTCATACACTTATCAAATCAGCCACAGATCCACCCATCCTTTTATAGAGGACATAACATAGGCTCTCAGTAGCATCCACTGGCACCAGTGGAAGTCCACAAACAACCATGGTCATCTCAGTTAGGAGTATGATGTGTAAAATTATCAAACATTGTCCAAGCTTTCCACAAGATGATTTTACAGTGCTATAACTGGCTGTTATCTAATGGGACACTACTACTCTGCTGGAGGTCCACTGACAAGCTCTAATGTTAACCAACAGATACAAACACAGTTACAAATGAGGGTAACGAAGGGAAGTGGCGTTTACTGGCATTTGCTGGCATTTACAAGCACGTTGTGATCATAACAGCCCCCATGATCTATGCTCTTTCTGGTGGATCAACTTAAGATTGCAACAAGTCTCACAATGAGGAGACCAGGAAGCATTAACTAGTTGCTATGTGTTAATTATAGGGAGGGGGGGATCTCTTTACAGACACAAGAGTGGGCAGGTCTGAGCACTTTCCTGACACAGACCAGCCAAGACAAGGAAAATTTATGTGGCTCCATCTGTAGTTTGATTGACTCCTCTTTGCTCTTGTGAGCAGGTAAAAAAAAAGCATTAAAAGAAACACACTCTTTTAGCACTATTTTATAAGGTCACTTCTGTAATTAAACACATCCAGCTGTGGTTAGAATAGAAAAAGAGAGTGCAGACTGATAATGAAACAGATGGAGACACATTTTGGGTGCAAATTTAGGATTAGGGTGCATTGAAAATGGAGGAGGGATCTTAACACTCCACTGATCCTCTTAGCTGAGAATCTACGCCACTGCTGCTCTGAATGTGTGCGTGCTACATCTATGTGCTCAACACATAATTCTCATTTACAGCCTTAGGTTACCACAGTAACACAGCCAAGCAGCAGATGACACATTTAAAAATATGTTCCCTGAAAAAAAAAGTGTGCGTTCGACTTGTCTGAGTGTAAATACAGTATGTAAGCAGTGCTGTGGGAGAGGTTGTGTTATGAATGTGAAGGGGAGGAGACAGGAGGAAAAAGATGTGTTGAGAAAGGGGAGAAAATAAGAGGGAGGGGGAGCGGGGCGGGTGATGGGAGAGTGGATGGTTTCTATTTTTATCCTGCATGTGTGATATGTGCCAATAGGTGTTCAAACCATAGAGAGAGAGAGGCTTTAACTGCCTATCAGAAACCTCCTTGGAGCATTTTTACATTCAAAATTCAACAATGGAACACCTACCTTGCCTTGAATCTATAAAATTTCAATCTGGAGAGATAAAACTCCCATAACTAACATTATTGAAGTCCATTTTTCAGATTGGTGACAGATGATAACAGTTGTCTC
Source organism: Cetoscarus ocellatus (assembly GCA_037902135.1). NCBI lineage: Eukaryota > Metazoa > Chordata > Actinopteri > Labriformes > Labridae > Cetoscarus > Cetoscarus ocellatus. The sequence continues at coordinate 65,783 of JBAMNC010001573.1, forward strand.
CCATTTTTTCCCCAGCCAGGAGGAGGGGAAGGTGTTGAAAAGCTCCATAAAACCTTCTAAATTGAATGTGCTGAAATTAAACTGAGTGCACTATAGTAGCATTAGAAAGGAATAAAAAAAAAACTAATATCATAATGATATCAAATCAGGATTATATCTATAAAGCCATTCAACCACTTGTTAATCCCAAAATGATTGGGCTTCGGGAGAAAAAGACTCAGAGCTGCACACACCTACCCACACAGTGCAGAGGGATTGAACCACATCAATCAATAAATCCCAATCCTGGAGCAATATCAAAACAAAGCAACAGTTACTGATAGAGGCTTTTCATAAATATCATGCTGGGCTCCACAAAGTGGTCCAGGTGTAGTCTGATCTGTTCTGTCCCTCTCTGTGATCCATCTTTTTGTTTGTAATGCATCAGTGCGGGGACCACAATCACTTATTGGATTATATTGCTATCACATCAATCAGCCCATGCTGTGACTAGGCTCCACTTACTAAAGCATTTATCTGATCATCCTCTCATAAATGGCCTGATGAATTGTACCGTTCTCCGACTTTGGTCTAATCGTAATTGCATCTGTCTCCAGTGGAGACCGTCTCTCGTCCCTTTCTGTCTCAGTCTCTCTGAATTATGCTCCGGATGGGGTCACACACGAGAAAAATAAAGCATATCGAGCCTCACTGTCAAAGATCATATAGTTCTACCAGTATGCATTTGTCTGTCATCTACTAGTGCTACTTTAATATTCTAGGCACAATAGAAGTACAAACACTAATGCTGAGCAAGATCAGCAGCTGTGCATTAGTAAACTCACAGTAACATGCTCTTGTTTAAAGGGAAATGTTTAACATCATTACATTGGTTTAGCATTAAAACATCCTCTTCACTAATCAACATCAGACTTGTGGTGAGTTAGCATTGTCATTATCAACAAACTTCCAACATGCTTCATCACTTACAGTCATAGTAAATATATCAAGCAAAGTATTTCAAACATGGTTCATTTTATGTACAACTTAAGCTTACTGACAATAGCTATTGTTAAAACAGCAGAAACAAAGTAAGATATAAATTAAGAAATATAACTGAGCAGGGCTGAATGATGCCTCATTTTCCACTCTAATTGCACTTTGCACATATGACAGGTTGTGCCATATTAGTCACATGAACTAAAGTTAATCTTGCTGCCAACTATGTATTTTCTCATTTTATTAACTAAATATCAAAGACATGTCTGATATTACTTTAAAAGTCACAGAATAGACCACTGTGTATCCAGTCTGTGTTTCTCCTGTGTGAACATTCTGGTAGTGCTCCTCCTGGCACAGAGACACTGACATGCAAGGCAGTTGCTGGTGAGGTGGATATTTAATGAGTGTGTTCCTGCTATCTGCAGCACCTTGTCCCTGTACTTGTAGCAGTGTTTCACAGAGCATGTTCTAGGCAGGGCAACCACCTGAACAATATGAACCCTTGACTTACTGTTAATGAGAAAGAATTAAAAAAAACCTGATGAACGACATCGTGCATCCCTTTATAGCCCTTTTCACACATGCAAGCCTGATATTACCTTCTTGTTCACTCTTGGCCCTCACGCCAGGGAGTTTCCATGCAGTTTGCATGCAAGTAAGTGACATGCAAACTGAATTGATATTAACTTAAATTCTGCTCCCTAAAATACTAGGAGGCAGCAGTATTCAAGTATTCAAGTATTCGGTCTGAAAAGCCCTGTTGGTGTTTACACATAGGTAAATTTAGGATAATTTCAGGTCCATCGGCAAGTGTGAATGGGGTTTATATGAGATCTACAACATCTGGTAACTAAATGTATCACTGAAACACTGAGAAACAAAAAATTGGGGCTGAAACTTTAGTCTGTTAATGGCACCAATTTGCTGCTGCTGTAGGTGTGCCCAGCACACATAGCTCAAAATGGTTGAGGTTGCCAAAAAAACAATACTTCAATACTTCAATATTACATTCTTAAAACAATATGATACCACAAAATGTAGCATTCAAAAGTATCAAACAATTTGAGGTTACAAAGCAGATCTAATCAAAATGTTCAACCTGTGCTGCAAAAACTTTATTTACATAGCAGAAAATTATTTATTCATAAATATTAATTTTATTTTGTTAATAGGGAAACATTTAATGGTTGCACAAAGGGCAAAAGTCGGGGTCAAATACTGCCTCTAGGAATAATTTTCTAGAAACCTTGATTGTTTGCACTTAATTTAATGTATTCACCAGAAATGCTGTGAGAGCACAAACCTCTGCCGTGGCATTTTCGACATAGTGTGGCAAGTTATTGTCAAAATGTGGAAAACTGCCCTACTTCACACTGTAAGGAAATCCTAAAAAAAACATCCTGGATCCACAACCTGATTCGAATCACAACCAAAATCTAATCAGTTCTCCTTTGTGCCATGACCAGCATTCCCTGAAAATGTCATCAATGGGGCCCCATTGCTGTATGTAAGTGGAAGTTTTAAGATCTGAATTTTAGGTGTTTGTACCCTGTAGTTACAGAGATGAAACCTCATGCAGAGTATTTCATCACCCTCGGGTCTTGTTGGGCTCAACCTGATCTGCACACCTCTGGTATCATAACTGCAGCCATGTTTTGGCTCATTAATTAAGTGTCCACACCAACAGGGGGGCACATTACGATTAAGAGGCAATTATGACCAAGGAAACTAAAAATAGCAGCCACAAGAGCACAACAATACCGCCTGTAGTCAAAGAAAAACAGGCACAAGTGAAAGAACGTGGGGCTTTACTGGCTATCATATTTTCCCCGACTATAAAAGATGGATGTCAACAAATACACAAAAACTGACATAAACTAAGTTTTTCCTCCAGGCAGTACAAACATTCCCTTCTATTTTGAGATAAAAACAGACTATTTGATCATCTGTGGTTGCAAAGTTGAACAATCAAGCCCTTAACACTGGAGAAGTATTGGAATAGCTATAACTGGTGAAGTATTTTAACCACTGCTCTTTCATTTTTATCTTTGCATGCATAAGACCGCCAGTAAACTCCCTGTAAAGACTCAGGTACACATGCACAACCAGGCAGAAACACATATTTGGAATGTTAAAGCCCTCGACAGCAGCCATCTGTGTGTTTCTAAAAGCATTTGGTCAGGGATTTTGGTATCAGTCTGCATGTCCATGGGGCCTGGCTCAAATCTGATACTGTTTCCCAGCATGCCTTCTGTATAGAGCACACATCAATGACCTCACCGCAGGAGACCTGAGCACCGGCCAAGTTTATGACTTAGAGCCGCTCTACGGGAGAGAGAAAACTCACACAGAGTACACTTAAAAACACAAACACTTTTCTATCTCTGCTCTGCCAGCCTTAAATACTTTAGTTTACTGTCTGACCTGCTTTGCCCTTTTGCTTCACTATATACTCAGTCTCTACTAGTTTACTTCAAACCAGATAGCAGTCTCAAACCTCATGGCACCTTATGTGCTACATCTCCGCAACCGAGACAACGGGGACTGGATGCAAAAGGTTTCTGTTTTCACCCAGTCTACTCAGCCAAAAATGGAACACTTCAGGGGCTTCTCTTCAAATGTTCACTCTAACACAAGAAAAACCAAAGCATATCGGTTACAGGTCAAGGTCAAGGTCACTGGACAGCAGCTTTGAGGGATACGTTCAGATTCTGATTTTGGAGGACAAAGGTCAAAGTCTTGGTCATTGGGCCTCTTTTTTAAATTCCTTTTTCTGAACATGATCTCTCAAGAGAGCTTTAAGGGATTTTTCTTCATACTCAACTCAAACGTAAACTCTAGCTCATGCATAAACTGATCAGATTTTAGAGGTCAAAGGTCAAAGTCATTGTGCCTTGTTTCCACTCATGTGCGTGGCTGGAGTTCGCAGAGGCATAAACAAATGGACAGTCTCTCCTAGTGTCAACAAAATGTCGCAAAATTCCTTAAACATGGATAAAGCCTGCAGACACCAGAAGCATTGGGAGTGGTTATTTTTTTACAAAGCAGGGTGAAATATGCATACTTAGAGTTACCAAGGAAATAAACAGGAATGCTTCTGCATGGTAGCACATAAATTAACGCAGGTGAAAGACAGTATGCTTATTTCTTGCCCGAGAACACTGTCAGTAATTCTTGGAGAAAATTTCCTCAAGCTTTGCACAAATAAATTCAAGCTCTCAAGCAACAGTGAAGTACAATTTCGGGTGGCCAAGGTCCCTATGACTCCAAATTTTGTTGGAAAAACATGCACCTCCATCATTAAGCAATAAGATATCAACAAATCACACGACTCAAGCTACCAAATTAATTCTCCTTGACTCACAACTGCCACATAATTTGTACACCTTGTTGATGCATAAAACCGCTAGACCAGGGGTCTGCAACCTTTCCGATCAAAAGAGCAATTTTGCCTAACACGCCTACCAAGAAAATCTGTCTGGAGCCACAAAACACATCTGAACCTTAAAATGAAAACAGCAGCGCCTGTTTACTCTCCATCATTATAATGACGTTAGATCTATGAACAAACTGCTTTACCACCTGACATGACTGCTCTATAATGAGTCATGCTATCGTTGCTTTAATTTAGCACTATTGTTATACCATATTATATGACTGCATTAATTAATTTAGAACTAAAATGACAAGAACGGTGTGTTTCCTTTGATTATCAGTGAGAAAATCATAAATATTTACTTGATATCATCAGGTGAGATCGGGGTCAGAGGGTCTTCCCCTGACATTTTTAAACTTAAATCATTCCTTTCCAGCATTCTGATCACTTTTTATGCGCAATTTTATAATAATCATGCACTAGTCTTGTGATCTTTGAAGTGCTTTTTGAAGGGTTTTCAAGCTTATCCCACTTAATTAACCAATTTGTAGTTTCATGTCAATCTTGTCTTTTAAAAAATATGTCAGATGAACATATTACACATAACTCACCAACACCTGAGTTTGTAGTTACTGAATCAGAGAGAGAGAGAGTGAGGGGGAGAGAGACTGACAGTTACCACATCGCACACAGCAGACATGGTAATGAAATAACATCCACCTGATATCTTTGTGTAAAAATCCCCCCACTTCAAAAACAAGGTCACAGTTGCGCTGAGTTGATCAGCTCCTCCGATTCTCTCGTCTTTTTCGAGGCTTCGCTGATCCGGCAGGTGAATCCCTTCACAGCAGCTGATGTTTTAAAAGTAAGAGCGTTCATCAAAAACATGGAAAAGCTGCATAAAATGTTTAAAACAATATCACGGGTGAGCTCACAGCTAAAGATGCAGCAGCGTCCTGCTCTCCCTCCGAGCTGCTGCAGGTCACACAGAGGTCATGGGAGGAGCACACGTGATGCACGTTTAAGTTGACAAGATGTTAAACAAAAAAAGAAATGATCATTTATTGAAAAAACATTTTTTTTGCAGACAGAGCTAAAACATGCAAAACTGACATAAATTAATTAGAGTTATATGCAAGACCATTTTTTTTTGGCTTTTCTGTCCTCTAAGTCCAGGGAGACACTAGAGAGAGGCAGAAGAGTCACATGTGGCTTTAGAGCCACGGGTTGCCCACCCCTTAGCTAGACTGTAATTCTAGTTTACACCTTTACAAGGTGCTGACAGAAATGGTTTAGCAATAGATTGCTGTAGACTTAAATTTTAATGTTCTTTCTTTAAGTTTAAACACATTTGAGACTACAGAGTAAAAAGTGACAGCCCTACTCCTGGTACATTAGTTATGCTGCCAAAAGCTTTAGCTGTGTTGCTAACATAAGTAAGAATAGTACAAATACATGTGTTGTGTATGTTGAAGACATTTTGTTGCGCTTTTTGATGCTAAATCAAATTATACAACCTATTAATGCACAGCAGGCAGAAGCCCATCCTGAAAGCACATTTTCAGTGAGAAATCTATCTGGAATCATAAATCAGTTTAAATCAAAAATCAATTTTGAATCAAATTGTGACCCCCATAATTGTGATTTAATCACTGGACATTCCTGCCCCTAGTTTTTATGGCCACTTTTTCTGTCAAAGAACAGGCAATTTTAGTGATAATAGAGTGAAACAGTGACACATGTCTGTAAGCACTGCTATGAAAGAGGAGACTGGAAGTTTAATGTGTGATTCTTAATCCAAGGCTTCATCTGCATGTCCTTTGAGTTTCATGTCTCTTTTTGTGCAGCCCCCTCACTTCTCAAGCTTTGTGATGTGTTGTGTCTCATTACTCAGCCTCCAAATTGCTCCTCTCTCTTGATTTTACCGCTTATTCAACCGTATAACTCATCAAATCTTGTGACTGCAGCTCATTGAGATACAGAGAAGCTTTGACGTGGAGCTGGTGGGTATGGACCAAAAATGCATCGTCTTATCTGAGAGGAGATACACTGATTTCTCTATATCACTCACTGTAGAGACATGGCACAAAACCAACATCTTAACTTTGATGATTCTCATGGCAAAGATGAAAATAACACTGAAACCTGTTTGATACTGTTACGGCCTCTAAGTGGGCTGACTGATTATGTGGTCTGCTGCAGGGAGCTGTCACCCTACCCCCGACTGCTTCCCTGACCATGCTGCAACACCTGTAACAGATCCCATAATCAGAGCTGAGGAATAAAAAGCCCGAGTGTCACCAGTTCTCTCTCTTTCTCTTCAGACCTCTGCCTCAGTCTCCAGTTTAGTGAACCAACTCAATGCCATAGGGGGGCTCTGCCATTTTCTTTGTCTTATCGCTTCCTTTCTCCTGTTTTTGCAAGCCCTGGAGCCCAGCTGTTGTATTTTTGTTTAAAGGTAAGATTATCCTTTTGGTTTTACGTAGTTTGGGGGATTTTGTTTGTTGTTTTGGCCTTGGAGCACCCTGAAATCATTTTCCCAGTATTAGTTTATTAGTTAAAGGGTTTTTGCTTGTGTTAAAGGATTTTTTTTTCTGCTATTGTAAATAAACCATTCAATTGTGCCTTATGTTTAATCCCTGAAAATTCAAAGGTCATAATAGATGCCAAAATATCCTGATTCCATTTATTTATCTGTCCTATCTTTGCACTGTGGTATTTTTTTGTTATTTTGTTGGAAAACTTTTCTGCACAAACTCCACTCATTCGGAGTCCAGAGGTGTGTACAGCTCATTCTGCCTGACCGAGGGGAACCATTGGAAAGCTGCTGCTCCACTTCCAACCACCTGCTGTCCGGATGGTCCACCTGGCCAGAGAATGTTCACTACAGTCCAAAGCACTTGACCACAGCATCCATCACTGCAGTCTGATCTATATTCACCCATTAGGCAGCCTCTATCATCCCGGTCCAACACTGATTAGCCACACTGGTAATGTGGGAGAAATGGGACCTGGGTTGCATAGATAATGCGGCTGTTTGAGTCATACAGACAACTCACTCGGCATGCAAAGTGTTGGTTATCAAAGAGGAAGACAGAGGGCTTTGAAACTGTAAAAGAGAGAGTGGAATATTAATTTTCTTTTTATTTCCCAGCCAAAGGCCTCCACTGATCACACAGGTTTTACTGCTTGATGGGGTTGAGGAGTGATAGGGATGTTATGAAGAAATGGAAACATGAGATTTTCAGTGCTGTCTGGTGACTGTTAACCTCAACTAAAAATAATTCATCAGCTATTTTTCAGATTTTATAGCTTGGAGCAAATCACAAAATTGAGCCAGCAAGTCCTGAAGTAAAGTAATATGAATGATAATATGGCTGCAAAAATAAACATGATCATTTATGTTTCATCCTAATCTGATGAGCCTCCAAGGGAAGCTTTTAAAGGTCCTTTTTTTTTTTTTTTTTTAAGATGTATAAAAACAAGTGAAAAAGTGTAAAACTGTTAGTGAGGACCTTGTATGAATCAAGTTTAAGAGTTTCTCCTGCGCAAGATCGATATGAAAACTTTAAGACCAGCTCACTTGTATTAAAAGGGTCATTGTTTGGCTCAACATCATTCTAAACTCAAGGCTCAGTTTTACTTTTTACATGAAATTGAACCATGGACACAACCTGCCGTGGATTCATTATGTTGGAATGTTCTGGGCCCTATTTTTAAGTGCGTTGTCTTAATCGTATGGTGCATGTAGCCGTTTAGGGTGTGTTGGTCTATATTTTGCTACTTTGAGGATGCATGTTCTTGGCACAAAGTCAGGCGCAGGGGGCAAAGAGGACAGATTATGTGCCTTGAATATACATGGGTGTGTTTTGGGTGTAACGTAGACCAAACCAATCAGTGTCAGCTCTTTTTCCCTTTAAATCAGTTTGTGGGTAGCATTTCACTCTTTACGCAGCAGGTTTTATTCAATGGTCAGAATTTCATCTGGATTATTTACCTTTTATTGTGCCAATACACCCAAAGAACACACACAGAATACTGTATGAAATATGCTAATGTTCAAATTCAAATTTTGTTTGTTTTCACTGAAGCATCCAGATGCAGAAAAAAGACAAACCAGAAACTCTTGTATAAAGAACCTCATTAAATATTAAAATCTCCATTCAAAACTGACAGGTTCAGACTTCTGTGTGCATAACAGACATGTTAACTATACATCAAAATACTGTGGGCTTTAAGCAAATTATTTTCTCATTTTTCCCACAGGAATCCTTGACTCTATTCTCTTCTGCGTGCGCTATTACGTGCACCAATGAAAGGCACAGTCTTTCAGCTTATGAACTTTACACTGAATTTTCCAACAAATGCTCCTATATTTAAAGGTAGAGGTGTGCTGCTGTACATCCTGTGAGTGGAACAGGTTCAATAAAGTTTGTTTTGATGTGTGCTAATCTATCATGCACCCTTAAAATAGCAGACAGTCCACAGAATTTAGACTTAAGAACAGGTACGAGGAGGTTTATAGCGCAATCAAATTCTGTGTCTTGAAGTTAGGAACATGCCAGCTTTGCGCCTTGTCTTTAGACATACACTTCTGGGCGTAGATGGGAGGGCATTTTGTTTTGCAATGTAAACAGAATGGGCGAACAGCATATAAATGCCAAGAGTTAGGATGACAGTTGCACTTCAAGCCAAAACACTTTGCGCCAGTCATATAAGCTGCCTCTAAGCTGTTTCTCTCCAATATTCTCACAAACATCCCAGGGTAATGTCTTCAAAAAAGGCATTTTTGCATTTGTTGACAACATGGAGAACCATGAGGAGAAGTTGTGTTTACTCATGTTATTGAGACGAAAGGGAGAGCATGGATATCACACAAAAAAGCAGGGACAGAATCAGTCTTCAGTATATTGAAATTGTAATGCTAGCTATATATTTTAATTAGTAGTCACATGTAGGAATGGTGGTTGATAAAACTGTATTGACATTAATTAATTGTACCTATGGATCCAATTCTTCATACATTTCCCTTAATGATTACTGTGTTTTCTGTGCAAGAAAAGGTCTACAGGTTGTCAGGATCAACAACACCAAAGACATAACTCTCCTGATATTCAGAGCTGTTCTGCTGGGTGAAATGTTTTAGCACATTGCTGGTGTTTCCACTCTTGTTTGAAATCACAGTGGATGTTTTGCAGTCAGCACCATATTGTGTGAAATTAAGGCACACGTTTGACTGCTTCTGTCTCCTGTCTGCCATGTTTTTCTGACTTCCTTTGAGTTGACTGCCCCTGATAAGAACAAGACGTCCTCAGACAGCCAGATCTAGTATGGATAGAGAAGGGAATTGTTAAGCATAAAGACTAATGAAGAATCCTTCAACTAATTGTTTTTGATCCTCTACAGGAATTGGTTTTCCATTCCCATCCCTAGCCACATGCTCAAGTCCAACATCACATTAGAGTTTTGGGCAGAGCAGCACAGTCATCTAAGACTACAATTCTGGCCACCTTAGATTTTGGGGGTATATGTTATATTTCTTGACTTTCCCAATTATTCACTCTGAATTAATTCTCATTGCGCTAAAGCAGACGAGGAATTTTCTGCAGAAGCGTAACTCTGATCCAAAAACATTCAGTGTATAAAACCCACTGACACACAACAAAGTTGTTGTTGTTGTGCAGAAATTGTCTTTTCATGTTTCAAAGAAGCTGGGATCAGACCGTTTGGTTTCATTATGTCTTCATCAGTTTGGTCTTCATTTGCAACCTTTGTGGTATTAATAATGAACAGCGTATAATTTTCTCTTTGGCCTCACAAACATGCTGAGGAGATGAGATTCCCCTGCTGTGTGTCTACACAGACGCCCAAGGCTATTGAGCGTGGAACACAGACTCTGATAAATGAATAGTAATATAGCCTGGTCAGAGATGTGTCCATGCTCTGCAGCAATGCAGTTTTAAAGTCTGTGTGAGAGCAAAAATGAGGAAAAGAAAGAAATAGCCAAAGACCTAAAGAAAGGGGGACTATGCAGGCTGTGGGGCGTAGCAATGCAAACATTAGGGAGTGTTGATGGAGTATAGTTAAGAAAGTACAAACCTTGTCTGTTAATGTCTATTATGCAAGATTATGTTTTCATTTTTCATGCTTTACAGAGGTCAAAAGCACAAATTTTAAGAAAAATAGCCTATTTCATTGAGGTTGCTAAAAAATATTTCTATATCCCATCATATTTTGTCACTTGAGGGCAATGTGTTCCCTGGCTATTCATGATCAATGTACATTTTATGTTTTTGAGGATCTCAGCACTTGTTTCTTGTTGTATTTATATGATTTTAACATTTTTACACTTAATTTTTCTAGTCAATTAGATGGATCAATGTTGTGTTTGTTTCTGTTTCATATATTCCAGTTTGAATGGACATTCCCTGCTCATAGAAGAAAAGGTGCTGGTTGTCCGTCTTTGGCCTGATTTCCAACCTTAGGCACAAGGTTCTGTCAGCTTTGAGGTAGTCAAAAAGTTCTATACATGTATTGACTCAAACAATGATAACAGTCTTAGCATATAGTTTATTCAAAGGTATTTGCACTAAAATATGCAAGTAAGCCAAATTTGTTTTGATTTTTAACAATGAAAACAATTGTAATTGATATTTATTTTGAGCTGCACTAGGGTTGCAAAATTCTGAGAATTTTCAAAGTTGAAAACCCTCCATGGGAATTAACAGGAATTAATAGGAATAACTGGGAATAAACCTGACATTTACAAAATTGAATGTTGGCCCTTAACAGGTCTTTTAAATATAGTTGGGGTACTTGTATTTTACCATAATCTTGACTTAAACAACCAGATTTCAAGCAAGTACTCTTAAGAATTATATGCTATTCCTTCATCACATGCACAAATGGTCTCTAGAATCCTGGACTACTGATGCCACATTTTTTAACCAAAACTATAAAACTACTGAAGCCAAACATTTGAGCCCATGGACTGCACACAGTGAAAGATACAACTGATTGTTCAATACAATAAGTAAAACTTGAACAACAAAATGCCTGTATTTATGCTTGGATATGATACAGTTCATTTTAATTGTCCCCAATTTCTAGATAATTACCATATATTCCCATAATAACCATAATTCCCATGGAAAGTTTCAAAAATTGCCCCGCTTTGCTTGAAGGCAAAGTTTCTGGGAATTTACAGGAAATTTTCCATCCCTTTCGACCCTACACTGCAATAATTCACTTCTTTTCTGTGTGGGTCACAGGGGCCCTTGACTTTTGTGAGGTATAACTAGGGGGGCCGTCTGTATCTCTACACCATGTTATTAATAAATGCTGGTGGTTGTAGCTCCCCTGAGGCATAGTCAAGTAAAATGACAAACCCATTACTTCCTATAAAGTCCACACAACTCAAGTCTTCAGCTCTTAATTCTTTTAGAGGACAGGATGTAGGGATGTTGAACACAACTTGCATGCCGATAACTCTGTAAACAGTGATGTATAAGAGAATCTGTTTTTGTTCTCATGAAGTTTTCACACTGTCTTACACAACGATCTTCTTCCTCTGCTTTCATATGGGTGAACCCCCGGCTTTTAAGGAGGGGCCATCAGCCATTGTCTGCGTGTTAGTAAATACTTTCTTCCTCTTCACTGATAAAATTGTTGCTATGATCAATATTTTTTAATTATAACCGTGGGGTGACTCAGAGATGTTCCCTTTAGTTACATCACAGCTATTTGGCCACTTTTCAGACTAGAGCAATAGTAAACACACAAAAGTGATTTTAGAGCTTACCGTTAAGTGTCAGTTTACGAAAGCTCGTAAAAAATATGTTTCTTAATTATTTTTTTACAAACTGATTAACCAGGGCCTCCAATCTGCAAACTGCTTTTTAAGATGTGTTGAGTAACAAAGAGAAACTAAAAAAAAGGTAAGTGATAAAGAGCTGACTGTGAGACTGAGATCCTTTTTAAGATTACACATCTTACAGAGATTTTTTGGCTTTTTTTCGAGCAAAATATTATCTCCTCTACCTTTTATCTTTACAAATGATATTAAACCAAAAATGATTTATGACTCAAAATGAGAAATACTGTTAAAGATATGAGAATAACAAAGACAAAATCAGTGCTTTGGTTCTCTGCATAAAAACTCTTTCAGATTACATTATCAACACATTGCCATCTTATTTATTTTACGCTGTGTCTTCATTTAGTCTTGACAAAATGCCGCCAGTAAGTGCAAATAACTTTTGGCAGAGGCAAACAGGTCGACTAAATGTTATTGCCTCATTCAATCATGCTCAAAATTACCATGTGCATCATATTTCCAGGAAAGACTTCTTCCATAATACACACACTGCATCTCCATGTCGAGGTTATGTCCTACCCACCGAGCCTCTACAGGGAAACAAAATCAATTTACCCACGCTGCTCATGTGTTCAATTGTCCCTCACGTGCAGGATTAAAGTGTATTGTCCTGTATGAGACATCAAGGTTACCAAGTGTTTTCCTTCAGTAAATTCAAATGATTGCCTCAAGAAAACTGATAGCTTGAATGATTCTTTTGCCGAGGGAAGTATTTCTTAATCTGTTTTGCATATCAGCTGAGAACTGGATAGGCTCATAAGCTCTGTCTTTGGCCATATGTGGTGTTAATTCAATGCTAATAAGATTAAAACATTATGTATATTGTCTCCAGTGAAATGAGCCTTATGAAAATCCTCACAGGGGACTTCTTACTGAGCGGCAGCGGAGCATAGCTGTGTTTCTTTACAAAGAGCAGAGATAGGAGACAGGTTATTCACAAGGGGGTTTGGAAATTAAATTAATATTGCCAGAAGTCAACCTTTGAGGAGGAGAAAAAGGCTTACTGAAATCTATTAATGGCGTTAGTCCAGGACTTGACTTCTATGCTCTTCCCAGTACTTGGTGCTGTCAGATGGCACATGGCAGGGTTAATCCCTCAGCACGGGTAATCCCCTAAAGACATCTGGATCAGAAAAAAAAATTCAGTGCTAGTTTTATGAAGGACATGACCTGTGCCCAGGTTATGACAAATTAAGGAATAGATTTTTAGAGGGAAAGTTCCTGGGAAAATCATTTTAGTTAAGTTAAACACAAATTCATATTGCTCTTAGCAGAATAGTCTAAAGTTAATAAAAAGATTTAAAAAAGGCCAAATTTGGAGCTACTTATTAAATGATTAAAGAAGCAGTGAGGAAACCCCATTAGGTTGTGTTGCAGAGTAAAGTGTGTCTTTTGCAGTGATTCTCAGTTATTTTCATTTGTGCCACCCCTTAAAGATGAAAACATTTTAGGAATCCCCATCATCTCACTCCCACTGCCCACAAAGTTACTAAAATACTACAAGGACAGAGCTAAGATGCTTCTAAATAAAGCCAAACATGTGAATCCTTATTTCTCCATTAAGCACTACTGTGACAACATGTACATCAGTTTTATTTATTTACTCTTGTTATATCCACAAATACATTTGGTTTAATATTCTACCCCCTGTCCTATCTAAAAAAAAATGAAAGATAAAAACAACAACTAGGTTGCAACTTAAATGCTTACTTCATTCAAAATTAAAGGAAAATATAGCACTCCAGAGAAATAACTTAAACAACCAATCACAGTGAATTTTAGATTGGCACATGGGGTGGCCAATCAAAATTTCAGGGTTCTGTTCCCAAATTTAGCCACATCTCTGCTCAGACAAGTCACACCACCCTTATCATGTTGCCACACCCCCTTCAGTGGTGGCACCGCACTATTTGAGAAACGCTGGTCTAACATTAGCAGTGCTGTCACAGCCAGCCTTTGGTCACCTTTGCAGATTAAAAAAATGCTCATAGTTTCAGTCAAGTTTTATGACAAAAACTAGTCTTTTGAATCAATTGTTGCATTTTTTTTTGTGTGCTATGTGCACAGACAACATTGTTATACAGAGCGGAGTTTGCTGAAGAGTGATTCATCTCACCCTACTTCCTATCTTTGTTGAGAAAAGAGATGGCAAGTAGCAATTGTGACACAATGGGAAAAAACAAGACAAATTAACATATCACAGCGGTGGTGGCTGATGTAACTTCCCAGCATCTGAAATGTGTATTCTCTTAGTGCATTTGTCCTCATTGCTGCAAATAAGAGTTGACCATCCCCCCTCATAGTGCCCATCTTGGTCAGAATGAATATAGACACTTATTTGGCAGACCCAGGGCCTGAGTCGGTGCCAACACAGGAGCCCAGCTTTAATGTTAAGGAGATTTTGTGTTCATTACCGCTCATATAGCTAAAACTAAATGCTCATCCTACAGATTATTACAGGTAAAGATTGCTTATTTTCAGCACACTATCCATAACAACTCGCTTAAATGCACTTACAAGTCACTGCTCACTCAGCTACAGCACCAACAAAGCTATGTGGCAGAAATGAGTGAGAATTAGATCTTTCTTTTTATAGAAGGTATCTTAGTTATACATAAGCATTCAAGAGGAGAGCACTTTGAACATTGTAGCTATACATTTATTTTTCTTTCATCTACATTTTTCGTCCCCTCGCTTTAAAGCACACTCCCTAAAACACACCACCTTTGTTTCACTCCACTCCTTTACTCCTTCCAATAAACAAAGTTTTACAATCTTGATATACAAACTGTAAATCAAAATGTTGCTTTGATTAAAGTTCAAACGGCACATTTTGAGATTGAAAGGTATTTTTAAATTTAAGAGCTAATAGTATAGACAAGAGCTACACAGAAATGTGCAGCATACAATCACATTAGCTGACTAATTATTCCCAAAGGAGATGACTAATAAAAATAGAAATATGCTGCACAGTACTCAGGAACAAGCACATGTAACCTAACATAGTCGAAATACAACTTGCACACTGCTAACTCCACTTTGCCTACAAGATGGTAGAACTCCTATCTCTTAATTCGGAAGCTTTGATCCATAGTCCTCTGTAAACATCATGGTTGAAGGGCCTTTCAGTAACAAGACAGTTACCCTTACGCAAAGCTCCAGTGGCAAGTGATGGCAGGCTGCATGTCTGTGTAGACATAACATTTGACCAGGATTAAAGGTCTGTATAATTTAAAACATCAAACAAACAGACAAAAACATGAATCGTTTTAGAATAAACTTGAGAATTTGGCACTCACTACTTGATTATTAGTCTTAAATTCATCCACAGGTTCATTATTCCGAATTTTAACACACCAAAGAAAAAAATAAACTACTACATCAATATGATATAAAAAAAAAAGGGAACAACATTTAGCCTAAAAAGCTATAAAAATACATACACAATTGCATCATGTTTTGATGAAAGGTCTTAAACTAATAAGTCAATTAGAAAAAAAGTCCCAAATGGGTACATTTTACTTAACATGGCATGACTAACTTGGTTGGTTAAATATTAGAATGTGGTCTGTCAAGTGTGGCTAACATTAGCTGGCGGCCTTTTATCCTCCTTGCAGTTTAAATAACCTGATAACTTGTTTGGTTATGATCTTATATGCCAGAATGACTGGTTGAAGCCACATGCTCAATCTCTATTTTGTTAATCAAAATAATACAAACTGGACTAATCCTAAAATAATCTATCAATGCTTGTTCCAAAGTGTTTGTAAGGGTCAGCAGTACCTAGTGAAGTGTGTTACTACAACAAAGCAGCAGCCATTAGGTGGAGCTACAGTGGCTTTTTGTGGATGGTGGCTGCAGTACAGATTAGACAGAGCATTTAACAGGGATTGCTGATGTTAACATAAAAAAGCAGAATGGTTAAACTGGTTAATCTGGGGATGACTATTCAGTTTAATTGTTTAGCTAGCTAGTTGCATGCATTCCGCAGCAACTGCGCATTCTACAATCATAAGAATAAAGGGAGCATAATTCAGCCATTAAGTGACGCACAGTGTCGTTTTAATACTCTGCACAGAAATCAAATGTCACTAGCAAATGCAGAGAGATCATTCTAAGTGAGGTCTGTCAGGGTGAGGAGACACACATACAATAAACAAGCATACAGTAATGCAGGGGGAAAAGCTCCAGAGACGAGCATTAATCCACGCAGATTTAGTGTAGCGGAACAATTGCTTTTGTCACCCTGGGTAATCAGCACAACACACTGTTTCTGATTTACGGTAAGCCCAGAAAGACACAGGCAGAGACAGAGAGCAACAGAGAGACACAGAGACTATGTGAGTGAAAAAAACACATGTATGAGAAAATAGAACAATGACGTCTACCTGTTCAAAAGCCTTGGCTGTGAAACCAGGAAGATTAATCAGAGTCATTCAGACAGCGTTTATCACATTCTCTACAGGGAAATGAGAGGCGATTTATTTCTATAACTTGGCCTACATAGATGCAGGAGAATGATCACTCACATTCACTTCAAGCCTCCATTATACACCCAGTAATGAGTGTGTCTCTTAGCTGGACACAATGCTGTCTAATCCATAATTGTTGTTTGCAAACAGCCAACTCAATCAAGGGCTACAGTATTAAAATGATCACAACAATGCTTCTCTAAGTGACGTGAATATCAACCTCCTCAATCAGGGTTCATTCATGGAAACAAATCAGGTGAAGTTACTGTTTGTATCAGTGTAACTGTTGTATGCCATTAAGGGCTCATTGTTTTATCGTTAAAAGTCTTTTAAAACACTGTTAGGCATATCATTATATTTGTTTGTTTTGTCAATTACATTAAGTTGATATTGTTTCATCAAAGGTGAGGCACATTCACAAATCCACTTTAAAAGTAACTGCACATTTTGGGATCAGTTCTTCAATTATGATGTAGGTAGGGTAGGAGAAATAGAAGTCAAGTAAGCCTTTTCAGATGACCAATGGAGACGACATGCAATGATAACGTGCTTCTCTTCTTTATCAACACACTGCTTATGTTTTTGTACTACAGACAGTGCAGAGGAACAAGAAAGTTTCCAAAATTGTGCCTTCAACATCTGTTTATGTTGCTGAGGTATTAACACAGGTATCAATATTATTTGTTTTTACTAGTATCATACTATTAAAATTCTAGCATCATGTCAATCCTGATGTCAGCGTTCCTAAAGCATCATCATATTGCAGGAGTGACAAAAGAATGTGTTAGCATGACAATAATTCAGCAGCAACACTCACACAGTGATAGTTCAGCAATGTCAGCTGCAACACTACAACAGCAAAAATGTTGAATGGTGTGACATCACCACGAGGAGAGGTCAGAGTTTGAATTTTTGGGCCAAAAACGCCGTTTTCACTTTAAAATCTTCCCCTTGGCAGGAGTTTTCCAAAATGGGCTACTTTTAAGAGACCCAAAATATTGTTTACATGTGGACAGAGGGACAAAAGCGGCATTTTTAAAAATACAGGTATATGTGTGGACGTAGCTTCACACTGTCAGTTAATGGAAACAATTAACATCACTGTGATGTTTCTCCTGCACTAGTCAAGGATTCATAATGGAAGGAAAGGGCGATCCCTCCCCCCTACCATCCTCAGAGGTGTAATGCTCAAATTGTTCCTCTGATTCTTGCAAATGGGTTGTGTGAATCATGTACCGAAGAGCAGACCATGTTAATGAACTCTTTCATAGTATTCACCAGAAAACTCCAGTGTTCATAAAAGCAGCGAATGGAAAAGTGCCAAAAACTGTATCTCCCAAAATGTCTGCTTCAGGGTAGCTGCAGAAACACCTGAGATATATCTACAGCCTGGTTTCAGATAGTTCTTGTACTTAATGCTCTGTTAGTGCTTGCACAATGCATCAATGCTATTGACACGCATTTTGGGAATTCTGGTCATTCAGATACCATGATGATTGTGTCTGTGCACATAATGCTATAATAATGTGCATCAAGTGACAACTCTTGCTCTTGCTGTTCTTGAAAGGTGCTACATAAATAAACTTATTATTATATTATTAACTTGCAATCAGAATTTAGAGGTACAATAAATCAGGGATTTGTAGGATTATGGTCAGAAAATAAAAAAATTATACCCAAACAGGTGCTAATGATGGCTGAAACACTTACATTAACTGAAATAGAAATAGCTGTGTAGGAGGTTTAAACTGGTGAGGAACTGCAAAACTCTGCTACCAAGATGAGACTGTGGGAGGTAGTTTCTTAATACAGGTCAAACATCACAGCAAGACTAAAGGTGAATCCCAATTGTACCCCTTACCCCTTGTCTTACCCCTTACCCCTTGGTTTTGTGCGTTCACGTCTAGTGAAGTGGTGTCCCAATTCTCCATAGGGCTAAGGGGAAGGGCTAAGACCAAGGGCTACACAGCCCTTGAAACGAAGACAGACCTGGACCTCACTTGAAACGAAGGGTTATGAGAATTTCCCATAATACACTGCGCCCGCCGACACGAGGCAGAGCGGAGACTGAAGGAAGCCCTTAATTATAAGTATTAATTCAAGTAAATATTAATCATGTTTTGAACTGTTGGTCATATTTAAAAATTTCTCGTTATAACGAGCTAGGCTTCGCAGCCGTAGCTACAGCTATTGTCACATCTGCCTACGTCACAGCTAGCGAGTGGCTCTGGGTGATGACGTAGCGGGAATCGAGTGGTGTCTTATTTCTCAGCAGTGTGTTTTCGCCCCTTCCCCTTGGCCCTCAAAACAGAGGGCTAAGGGGAAGGGGTAGGGGAATGGGTAAGATGAAGGGCTAAGGGGTAGAATTGGGATTCACCCTAAGTACAACACCAAGACACAAGGTAGTTTTACTACACAGTGTTAGAAGGTGCTGCTCTGGTGCAAGCAGTTAGCTCAACAACTATAGCAGGCAGCTTAATTATACACACTTTATTTGTATAATTAAAATATATTTGAATGATTGAAGTTTTAGTGCTTCTTGACAAAAGTTGTACATCTACATATATTGAGGGTAAAAGTGGTTCAACGAAAGTAGTAAATGGAGTTGACATATTGATGTCATTTTTTCAACATGTAGTTAAAAAATACTGAAAGGGCACAGAAACTTTAAAAAGGGTTCAGGGTTTAGTGTGTTGGATTTACTTTAATCATGTAATGTTTATACCTCCTGTTGGATGGTGGCAGCTATCAGTTGTCCAGGATGTTGCAAAATATCATGGAAACTGCTAATCACTGACTCTTTTCCAGGCATCTCACTGAGAGCCTGCTTGTAATTGAATTGGAGGAGTGGGCACAAGAGTGGTGGGCTTGAAAGGGACTGTAGACAAAAGCAATCAGCTGTGACAGAGAGTCAGGCAGGGAGGGGGAAAGAGGGACAGTTTCTATAATGAAATGTTCACAAGTCTGATGTACCTTTTCCCCAACACCTCCAGCATCACTTCAATCACTTTTACACAGTTGCTTGGGATGAAGTTAGTCCGGACACGGTGTCCTATGACGGGACAGTATTTGCATGCGTAACACATCCATGATGAAGGAAAAAAAATGGGGGTTGGCAAAAAAAGCACATGCCTGAAATACCTCAGTGAAAGACCCTCCCTGTCAATTACCCTTCACACTCACATTGGCCACAACAAACTCCCCCCTTGGCTGACGGGGGGCCAGGTAAATGCATTTTGCAAAAGCTTGAAAGGCTTGGCGCTCAATACCTCTTTTCAAAAAAATAAAATGGGCAACCATCCAGATCTCCACATGGAAAGAGGCTAAAACACATACCCACAAGATGAGGGGGGCTGAGCGAGCGTCTATCAGAGCTGAGAGGAATCATTTCAGGGACAGGTTTCGGGAGGGAAACTGAGGTGTCATATTGACTTGAGCGCCTCAAACACAAAAACACAAGCAGCAGGTACTGGCTCTATTTGATGGTATATTCTTTCTTTTTTACAATTTTAATGTTTTTTTGTTTACCCTTACACAGAGGTTATTGATCTTCCAGATTTTTTGTTGTTGCAATATTTCTGCATCTGTTGTGATTAAGGACATAAAAGGTTAAAATAATGAGCTATTGGGTACATTTTCTTTGAGTCACCAGCACAATGAAGCTTTTAAACACAATATTATAAATTTAAGTCCATTATAAATCATTTAAAAGTGGTTGACACCGTGGGTGGCTCAGATAGATCAAGTAGATTTTTTACTACTTAAATTGCAACAACTGAGCGTAACTTACTTCAGTTTCTTCTGTCTAACAGCGGTGTTAACGTGTGTGTGAAATGTAAACATGAAGAGGGAAAAAGCCTCCAGGCCTACTTATTGGCAACAGATATATTTTTTTTAGTTATGAATTTAACCTTTTTGAGATGTTTGTATTTGTATTACAAATGCTCACATTACAATGAAAATTTAATTTTGATTTACTGTGCAAAAATACTGGTTGGGCGGTTATTGTTGGTCAGTTTGTCAGATTTCTACTTCATTGAATTTTGCAAAAATCTTTGCCATACAGTTATGATCCATGAATCCTTAATACTTCTATTATCCATTTCATTTTAGACAGGCACATTAATCAGATCAACTTTGAGATATATACTGAGAATTTCCTCAACTGAGCACCATAGAAAACTTTGTACAATATCGTTGCCAGGCATAAATAAAGTTTAAAGGGGCAATAAGCCTGGCTGTTAACCTTACTGTTTTTTTGTCTTGATGATTAATTGGACAGAGTCTGTATCCTTTAAAGTAATTCTAATATTTTTCTGATCAGGTTTTTACCCCCTTTAATAGTAATGAACATGTGCTTGTTTTATTTCAGACCATTAAACTTCCTGGTCTGATGAGTTTTTAAGTATTTGACAGCAAAATGTGCCTCATGCATTCTAATGCTATTCATTTAAAAGCACTTCAGATTTGAGTTATCAGCTGACGTGTTTCCCAGCATCTGTGGATACAGTGTCCTAATCGGGGCAAGATGTAAGTTACATTTACTGGTATGATCTGGACATCAAGACACTGAATTATTGCTGTGTACCTAGAAATCACAGACCTGGAAAATTGCTTTGGTGATTTTTTGCTGATATCAAATTTGCTGCAGCAACAGACATATAGCTCAATGTAGGTAAAGCAATTACTTAAGCAGGATGCATTGAGTTACAGAACAGAGCTCAAAACACATGTAAAAATATGCCATCATGAAAGTGGCAACACAGCAAACATCAACAGAGACATGCGTGCAGGCAAGCAGACACAAAGTCTTATACATCAGTTTGAATGAATGCTTCACAAAAACAAGACTAACTGACAGTTGCGAACACTTGGAGGTCACAGAGGGGTAAAACACTGTTTTTAACATAAAAACTTAACTGGAAATGAACTTAAACAACCAGCGGCACATTGCTGTGAAAGACTTGCATAACAGACACTCTGTCCAAACATAGACTGTGATAACATGGATGTAGTTTTTGAAACGTCATCAGCTACTGATTTTTTAATGCTCTGCTAATCTTTCATGCAATCGATCAAAAAGTAAAGACCTGGAACTCTGGTAGGCTTAAGCCCTCTGGAAAACAGCTACAGTACATTCTCATGTCAATCAAACCAGCCACACTCTCAATAATTAATTTAATCTAATTAATTATATTTGTAAAGGGACCCTGAACAATATTAACATGAATGCTGCCATTTGATGCGATGTACATAGTGAGCTTTCAGCTAATTTACATCTGCAGTCCCTAAGCAGATCCATGCATAATTATTGGTCTTTATGTAATTAAAGTTTATGCATAATAAATACAATCAACCCCTACAAAATGTGCATAAATTACTGAGTTTTTCTGACCAACACTATCTTTGGACTAGACCGGCATGAGCCATTGGGTATTATTACAACAGGCGTTGTGCCATAAATTGGTTGTTTTTGCTTTAAAATTGATATTCATAAAAATTCATAGATGATTCTGGTTCAACTTCAGGTTTCCATCTGAACTATAAATAAGTAAATGAGGAGAATAAAATGTTATAAAATGATATAAAAATATGTTAAAAACAAAAATGTAACAAGAAATACATAAACAGAGATTATTAAGAATCTTTGATTTTGACATTTAGTAAGCAAATCTGTGCTTTGACTCAGTAGGTACTGGACCTGTTAGTAAAAGTGCCACATCTGTACTGGATTTTGGAACCCACTCTAAACTTAGACACTAACAATCACTAATAAGGACTGAAAATGTGCAAAGCTAGCTGCGCAGAGCAGCTTAATAAATTAGCACTAGCCAACAGCCAAATACTGACGTACTCTCATCATTCATTCATCCTTTCAACCTTTACCTATAATCAAGAGATCATTGAGAGGCATGTCTCATTTACAATGACGTCAAGTTATTACAAAGATCATCAAAAGACAGACAGCAAAGTGCTGTAGAACAAACAAAACTGAAAATGAAAAAGACAGAGAGAGAATTTGATTTAGGGCCAGTCAAATACACATTAAATATTAAAAAATGTAGAAGTCCAATTTTAAAAAGGTTTATAAAAACATGATGAAAAGGTGAGCTCACTGTAAATAAGAAACATGAATACAGTGGATAAAATATAGTTATGCAAAACAAATACAAACTGAGTTTTGAAGCTTTAAAATCAGTTAATAGCGTCTTGCTCTCAGTGGGATGTTAACCTTGCACAGCAGCTGGATTTGCCTGATTCAATGTCTGTAATCAGGTTGATCCATCTTGCCAAGCTGCAATCTACAACTGTGAGCAAAGCAGCACGGCCCAAAGTCCAACCTCCCTAAAGTTTGGCTGTTATGATGATGATGTGTTTGGTCTGCCACTAGCTAAAACACTCAACAAAGTATGGAGGCCAACAGTTCAAAGTATCATAATGATTATGAGTCACACATATACACCAATGAGGCTGCAGAGGGAACATATTTGGGTAAAAGTCTTGCCTAATGACATGATGTGTGAGAGAAGGAGGTGTTGATTGAACCCTTGACCCTCCAGTAGATAAAATGACAAACTGAGCCCCCATTCGGGCTAATGTTGTGGTCTTGGTGGATAGATGTTCTTTGTGATTAAAAAAAGTAGTCCAAACTTCAGTTTTCATTAGTTGTCTGTTTAAATTGGTGATGCTATAATGTGATACTATCTGATATTTCCATTAATGTCAGCTTTCATCTCAAAGTTCTGCAAAAACTGATAGACATGTCTAAATCTTAGACAGACTTCATCATGTCATGCAGTGAAAGTGTGGCATATTGGTAGTCTAATGCATTCACCATCTGGAGAAAATGAATGTCAGTAAATTTCATCCGACTGTCAAGAATTCACTCTGGAGCAAACAGTTACTGACAGACTGATGGTGTCATAGCAAGAGCTTAAACAGAGAGAGAGAAGAAATGGAGAGAGAGGGGAAGAGACTGGGGTGAAAAGGTGAAAATGAACTGTCATTTCTGGGTTGTGACCTCTCTTCTGTTGATTTTTCTTCAGTCTAAGATTAGGGGTCAGTGGGCAGGGTGAGAAGCAGCAGCTTTCAGTTCATCATCTCCCAGTGTCCCTTCTCTCTGAATGGGAGGCTGAGATGGAGGAGATGGAGGGGAGGAGAGACAAACTGAGGGACAGTAACAGCTGGGGGGTCAGAGTTCAGATGATATTTTCTGATACACTTTTTCATCTGTGTGTGTGATTGTGTGTGTGCGTGCTTGTGTGTTTGTATGTGTGCTTGTGTTTCTAAGCTGAAGGAAATTATTTTAATATGACTGAGCTCAAACGGAGGTCAGTGTTGTGTAGAGACTATCAAAAGGCTAAAGGACACCAAAGCTTTAAAACAACTCAACCCTCAATCTGGTTTACTCTGCAGCAGGATAAGCAAAGTTAGTTACTTTTATTCTCCAAATGAACAAAACCAGAGATATGGATTTTCTGTTATGGACATGATTGATTGTGAATCAGGACTTCTGTGATGTTCCGATGTTTGGCTCCACTTCCCCTTGTCAGCATAGCTAAGGAGAAGCAATTAATCCATAAATCATGACGTGCTCTGATTAATGAGAATTAAACAACTAAGTCTTTCCAATCTCTTAACTATTATTTAAAATTTGCAGACTGAATGGGATTCTTGCCAATGCCCTCTGTTGCATAGCTTTTATTTTCTGTCTTACACAACAAAAATGAAAGGTAAATCTCATCAAAAACAAAGAGCATACAGATGAGCAAAAAGCCCTGGACAAAAAACTTTTGATCATGAAGATTTAAATACTCTGCTCTATTTCAAATGTAGAGTCCTAGAGTCCAATTTAGGACATGTAGTGAAATGTTCTCTTGTTATCAAGCAATGCCTACAATATAAACAAAAGGTAAAGCGTGCAGTCTGATGGGGTTCATTTGTATACTTTGTCACTATCTTATAAATAGCTGCAGTATATTGCAGTATATATTGGCCTAATGTGCTCAGCCCCAAACACTTGCGCAGGTTACAAGACCTAAATTAATGGGATATGACAGACTATAACTAATTCTACCATTTCATAATACTCATTTGACCTTGGAGAGCATTTTAGACATTTTTGACTAATCTTATCAAAGCAAATTGGATTTCATGGTGTTTTGCAAATGAATGGATCTATGAAGGACAGAGGGGTTACTGATGGGACGGAGAGGGCAACATGGCTTAGCCAGGGATTCAACTTTTACAATTAAAACCAGGTTCATAAAGCAAAAGAATCGAAACGCAAGAGAAACTAACATACAAAACACATTTTTACCTCCACCAAGGAGGTTTTGTTTTTGGGAGGGTTTGTTTGTCTGTCTGTCTGTTAGTTAGCAACATTACTCAAAAAGTTATGGACGGATATTGATGAAGTTTTCAGGGAATGTCCGGATTGGGATAAGGAACAAATGATTCGATTTTTGAAGCGATCCGGATCTCTGTCTGGATCCAGGAATTTTTTAAAGGATTCTTGAACATTGGGAGATAGGGCCATTTTCGACATTTCTGCATATAACTCCACAAATAATGGTCAGGGCACTTGGGAAAAAAAAAAAACAGGACAAGTTTCTAACATGCTCTACAGTATATCAAAGACTGATCCGGATAAAGGAATAATTCCGGATACTATGATCCAGAATATGAAAAAATAGGGGACCTTTGGAATTTTCATCAGAGGAAGAGAACAAATGAAGCTATAAACAGGCAACAAACACCATTAAATAGCCAAGGTATTGTGGAATTTGAAAGGTGCCAACGGATTTGCTGTATCTTCAAAAGCTAGGGAGCTAGATCCAGAGGAAAACCGCCATTAAGGAAAATTCGATTTTCGTGAATAACTGCTGAACTAATGTTGATATCATTATGAATTCAGTTTCCAAGTTTTCATGGTCAAGGAATCTAAAAATGTAGTCAAAATAAATGTGGGACTAATATTTATGGTGCAAATGACAAATAGAGGGAACTGTGGCGCTTGGCGGAGGTCTGCACTCTCCGAGTGCTTTCTAGTTTTATCTAAAAAACACTTACAAACATATCAAATTAACACAAATAAGCCAAGCACATTGAGAACCCGAGCCAGAACAACCCTAAAACATGGTGCAGACAGGAGGTGCTGAATGTTCCTTCCAAATGTGGTTGTTTCAATCTACTCTTAAAGCACAAGCCGACCATTTCTGATGACACCAGCTCATATGCAGACAGTGCAGAGTGCCCCTCTCTTTTCTCGCTCTTTCTCTACCCCCACAGATCTCTCTATGGAGGTAGTATCAGAGTTGCAGTCCAAGTGAGAAGGGATCACGCTGCAGCACTGTTTGTGTCTACTTAGGATGGGGAAAATCAATACACCATAATGTGTATCTATGTAAGGCTGAAAAGTGTCTATATTTTTTACTGTATTAATTTCAAAAATTTGGTAAAGCTTTTGGTTCAAAAAATAAAATCAAATACTTGCTAAGTCCACATGATGGTGCAGGAGAGAGTTAGTAAATAAACATGGCTGCACAGAAGAGTGACAACAGGAATGCACAATCAGCATTTAAATCATTTGTGTGGACTTTATCGGACTTTAAAAGGGGCATCAAAGATAAACATGGACATGTAAGGAGTGACGCATCAGAATAAAATACAAGGGATGTCACAATATTGATAGCCAGAATGACAATATTTTTTAACTCGTTTCCATCAATATCAATTTTTTTTGTCAGGAGCACAAACCTCTAATCTACTAAAACTGGCTACTTCCTGTCATGACGAGAGTCTGATTGTTTTGAAAAACAAGTGTGAAGCAGGAAAAACAACATTTTATGGCTTAACAAATAACAATTCTATTACTTACTGTTATTTAATTGGACATGTAATGATGAGGTGGCAAAGCTTTGCATTACAGAAAATGCTGAGTCATGAAAGCATAAACCTTTCACAGAAGTACATGTGTGCTTTGTCTACTGTGGGTAGCGCTCTTTGTGTGGTGATACCAATTTAGGGGTGGTTTCATGTGATGTCAGAATGAGTCAAAATTCTTAAAATACTTTTTTTTTTTTGCCTTGCTTCATTAAAGAAAACATATTAGTCAACAATGAGTAGGCATGAGTGACTTTGTGCTATTTGAATTACTATTATGCAGTATGTGTTAAGCTCAGCCCACTCTGAAGTACATAAAGCTGTTGTAGTTGGATAATCACAGGAGGGATTCACACTGCCTCTGAGATTCTGCTTCATCTTGAACTGATGGTGCTGTCTAAATAATAAATAGTGAGGAGTAATGGAAGAAGAGTCTGCCAAATACAGCAACTGTAAATGTAAATGTTGCTTGGAATATCTCAATCAAGCCCATGGGTAAATCCCTTGAAAGCCATGATAATGAATGGTACTGTTTTCATGAATAATTAATTTTGATTTAATGAAGAAATCAAGGATATTGAAGGGAGGGAGTTATTTGATTAGGCTCAGTGCATGCACTGAAGTAATCTGACTGCACACACTGAGTACATTATTTGCATTTCGACACATATTATACTATGACTTCTCCACTGCAAGACAGCTGAATGCTCTCGTCTCATATTTCTTCCTAGCACAGAGTCATCAATCATCTTCAGCCAAACCCCTGCATTGTACTGCATGCATGTCATGCACTCAGCTGCATTATCTCCAGTCATTATGCAGGCTCTTAGTAAGTCTTAATTGATATAAGTGCAGGTCGGCTCGCTGCTATTCCTGACCTTAAAGAGGAAAAGGTTACAACTAGACCTGGAACTAAAAATCACTACGGACAAATGACTTCCTTAACTGCTCCCATAAATCCAAGATAACAGGTCAGAGACATCACACTGAGGTGCTATCTCGTCAAACTCTCCACACCCATCCCAATTAGTAACACCAACAATGGCTGCCCTATTTCTCACTTCTGCCTGGAATCAATATTTGCTCATCTGCATTGATCATCGTTTTTCACATGCTATTGGCTCTGGAATAAATGCTCTATTAATCAGAGCCCATTGACAAGGAGTTGTGAAAGAGGTTGGAGGCACATATGTACTTTACTGACAGAAATGCAAACATAGCTAGCATGTACATCTGTAGTGCATACCCCCTCCCTCCTCCCCCAACATACATTGTCTGTGTGCACTTGCAATCTCTGCACCACAGCAAACAACATTGTGCATGAAAGGTCCTGTGGTTGTCTAGGAGATGGAGAGCGGTGCATTGATCTCACACAAGCGGTGATCAAAGGAGGCGGCCTTTGATAAGGATATTAATCATAGTCAGGCACCACTATGCTAATGAATGAAACACAAGGCGATCATCCAGATCTGTGCATGCAATACACAATGATGAGTCTGCAAATATAAGATCCACAGAGCAGCTGACATGTTTTTGTTTCTCTGTTTTGTTCATGAGAGTGCATTTTAAAAATAGCCTTAAAGTATTGCTCTAACAAACATAAACTCATTATTATGTTAACAAACCATTTACAAGAAACATGTCAAAAACACACAAGGTGGTTTCCTTGCTATCTCTCCAGCTCTCTTTGTCCTTTCTCTTTTAGTCCCTCTCTGTTTTGCTCTTGTACTCTGTTTTTTTTGTCTTGTAGGCTGCTCTGGATTGCTGCTGTGGTTCCTAATATTAACCTCAGAATGGTCAATCAATTAAATACATGGTAGTTGCTACAAATATCACATGTTATTACTGTAGTCATGATTACCAACATGGACAACATGCTGCTTTGGACCCACTTGAATCCTTTGTCCTACATCAACCATCAAAAGAAACAACATAATTTAACATAACTTCTCATTTTTAATCTATTAAACACAATTTAAATGCAGGTTAACTAAATGCTGTTGTATTAACCATACATTAGTCCTCTTCCCTTAATAATCATTATAGCTGTCATTACTTCTCTAGCCATGGTTGTTATAGATAATACCACCATAACAACTACCTTCACAACCATATAGAAGGGGACTTTCTTAAAAACAAGATGATGCTTCTCAAGGAGTTATCCTCTCCTAAATTCCAATTCTATCAAGAGAAATATCATAAGGACAAATTTATGGTCTCGTTACAATAAATTTATCACAATCATGCATTCTCATTGTTGGTAATTCTCTGCCAGACTACCTTTCTACATCTCACTCCACCCGCTCACCCTCCAACAAGGCTTTGGTGGATGACTATTCAACATAAGTATGGTTCTTACCAAGATTTCCTGCTGTTAACAGATTTTTTTCTTGCCACTGTAACTGTTGCCAATTGTGGCAAAGGGTTGTACACACAGTGGGTTCATATCGGGTCTAGCATAAAAAACATAGTAATATAATAAAAAATAATAACAATAAGAGGAGTGTGGGTTTGACACATTATTTTGTTAAGTGTCTTGAAATGAAATGTATTATAATTTGGTGATATACAAATAAAGATTGATTGATGTTGTATGGGATTTAATCATTCAAATAATTGTTCAACATCGTCCAGCTGAATAATGCTGTCAATGCTAAATGATGCTTTGCACAGAGAGAAAATCTATAATGCAGGAAGATCTGGTATGTCCATACCTCTTTTCCCTGCAATACAATACACTGTGGTAATGTTTAGGAGTTTAAACCTGATAAATGCAATGTCTAATTACATCAGTTATACTTCTGTAAGGTGGATGCTTGACTATTTTTTTTCAAATTCCAGATGAACACACACACATAAACACACACACACACACACACACACACACAGAGTAGGAGGAGAAGTGGAAAGGTAGAGTGAGAGAGACACTGTTGAACCACAAGTTTCTCAAGGTTAAACATAACATAGAAATTTGTTGCTTGATCAGCCACGCATATACTGTACAATTTCAAGCTGATGAAGGATCAGCTTTGGTGTAACGGCAGCTCAAGGCAGGTTTAAAAAATGTTGTAAAGACAGAATTCCTTCATAAATATACATGTTAAAATGTACAATAAAAATGGAGAGAAATCTCAATCAAAACAATTTTGGTGTGACCAAAAATTGCCTTGCCTTCAAAACAGAATCAATCCTCTGAAGTACACCTGCACAATGTCAGGGATTTTGTAGGATTATATTCAGGTGTATGATTAAAGAATTATACAAAACAGGTGCTACTGATCATTATTTTCATACAAACTTCAAAACAGATCTTGTGTGTATCTGACTGACTCAAATCCCTCTGTCTCTTCATGTAATCCCAGACACCCATACATAATGTTGACACTCTGAGGGGGCCACACCATCACTTCCCACTTCCCATCCCCCTGATGGTACTGCATGTACTGCATGGGTCCATGTAGGTTTCAGGTCTGAATTTCTCTCTTTTGACATTCCCAGCCTTTCCTCAGCTTCACAGTTCTCTAGTCCCCTCCTTTTCCTTCTTGGCATCAGGTAATTCACTCTGACATCCTGCAGTTCCTTAGCGAGCCCCACATATTTTTAGGTGGGATTTGGAGCTTTGATTTCAGCTCCTCCAGCTGTTTTAAAAGATCGCTCTCCTTCTCTCAGAAGTTCAACTGCAAGATGGAGATGTCTTCAGTGGTCATCTGGCATTACTGTCGAACATTTGGTTCACCTGCCATCTTTTGATGTTCTATTCTTTATCTTTTTCTTCATTTGACAGCTGTTGCAGATTGTTCTGTTCTGCCATTTTCACCTCATGATACCTCTGATTAGCCCATGATATATCCTGATCCATCCAGCTATTTTTTGAGGAGGTGAATGTTGATCATCTGCTGCTAGATCTAAGCATTTATTGTTCTACACAGCTTTTATGAACATTGTGAAGGTACTGGAAATTTCTTTGGATGCTCCTCGTTAAGTTGAGCTGGGTTTTCAGCTTGTCCAGCTGAGATCAAGAACATCTGGGCATTCTGCTGTCGGGATAACGTTCTCTTCAGCCATTCTCTGGCAGCAGGCATTGTGCAGCTATGATGCACTGTGTGCCTGGAACTGGGAGTCCTTGTTAGAGTGAGCTTGGTGTTGTTGCTCATTCTATTGCTGCTCAGTTCTTGGAATCTCCATCTTAATTTGAGCCTACATTTGTTTGTGCTCAACCTGCTGTCTGACACTCTGCATATCATAGATGTATCACAGGCAGAGTTCGTTGAAAGTTTTTTTGTTCTTTGCTCAGACATCTGGCCTTGTCCTGTTCTACCTTGTGCTCATTTTTGTTGGTTGCTCGGGGAACTTGCATGTCCTCCACAACTCAAGGTTTCTTTCCCTTTTCTCCTGTCCTGCCCTTGTGTAGGTACATTACCATCACAGTAATGCTCTGTCTCTCTAGCTCTCAACATCCATTTGCAAAAACTCTTTTTGAACTTCCATCTCAGCAAGCTGTCATCTTGTCTCTTTCAACGAATGGCTGACCAGCATCTTCTCATTCTCTTCCCTGCAGTAATGCTCCATCTCTTTGTTGAGATGCGGTTTCCATCTGTACACATTTTGATCTAGCTTTGAGAACTTGATAATGTTGTCAATGCAGGTATTGCTTTGATCCTTCCAAAAGTGGCCGTTTTCCCTCTGCTTGTGCCTAACACATCTAAAGAATCCCCTGAGGTATTATTGTGAAATTTTACACAAATGTCCACTATGACAAAAGACTAATCTGATTAGACTCGGAGGTCAAAAAGTGGTTGTAATTGGGACTCTTCACACAAATCACAAAAACCACGAAAACTTTCATTGACATGCCAGATGAATTGTTTCACATAAACACACGCTATAGTTAACAGCAATCTTGGCAACATCCCATAAAGCGGTCTCAGGGAGGGCAGAACTTGTCAGTACCTGGTATAGCCTCAATACAAACAGAACTCTTCGGTCCAGCAGATTTTTCTTTACAAGGGTTGTCAAAGGCTAATAGGCATCTTTTGTAGCAAGCAACTAAACCATTCTTGTAGTCGGCCCATTTTCCCTCAAAGGTCTGATCCTTTTCTGACCAAAAACAATTGAATCAGGAAGCTTTGCAAGATGGGTCTGCCTGATAACAGACATGAAATCTGGAAAGCCAGCAGCATTGCTAGGTTACAAAGACCTCCCAAGCACTTCCTCTTGATCTACCACTGTACCTTCTCAGTCGAGCAATTGCATATCTTATGGAGGTATAGTTTATTGTAGTTTATGAAAACGTGTTTTGCTTTAACATAATGAATCAGGCCATAGACCTAGTCCAGACCTCTCTATAAATAGCTTTTTATAAAGAAGCTTTAACAAAGAAAGAGAACTCCTCAGTTTTTATAACTACAGAAGTCAAAATCAATTTTTTTAACAACCTTGGGAACAAAATTCCTTAAAGGTCCTATTACCTAAATTTGTTTGATTCAGCTAAACCCTCACCACAGTGAGCCAGCCTGCCTTCCTGGCCCTCATTTGAAGGATTTGAGCGAAGCTGTTTAGGTCGACCAGGGAGTAAGTACTGGGACTCTGAGGATGTTAGTGTTGCTTGGTGGCTTGTAACTTGGATGGCTGGTTAAACATCTTTTTGTCCAGTTGGTCCAAAGGTTGGCTTTTGTGGATACAGGATTTTAACATGTTTTTTCTATACCGAAGCCTGTTTTTTATGCTGTTTTGTCTTTGTGTAAACAGCTTTTTCATATAACCCCCACCCCCGATAAATGCTTCTTTTTCTCCATATTGTATTTTTATCCCTCTCCACTTTACTTCCCCTTTCCTTCTGACATATTTATCATTAGAGAGACTTTCACTTTAAGTAAAAAAGCAGAGAGCTACACTTCAAAAAGCAATTCACCTGGTATATTTTTGCCCATTGTTGGTGGAGGATTACAGATTTTCATTTAGGTAGGATTATTTTCAGATAAACAAAGCACTCAAAAGGCCAGAGCAGACAAACAAGCACATATGTGGCAAAGGACAGACACAGGTGACCATTCTTCAGTGTGTTTTAGTGCTCATGGTAACCACACAGCCAGAAAAACCATGATCTGAGACATGAGCATAAAAACAATCCAAGTACCCTTTCTCTTGGTGCAGCACCTGCACAAGGGCTAAAGCTCACAAGTATGCAGTAAATTAAATATGAGAGTGCAGATGATACTCGTACCTCCAGGAGGAGAACAAAGCAGTACACACTCTCGACAGCACAATACTAAGCCCTGAGGCACCTAGACAGGAAGACAAGAAGTCAAGAAAACCTCGTCAGGGGGACATGGCTTTTATCTTACTTTGTCAGATGAGTATGAATTATTGCAGAGCAGAGAAGTCAACTCACTTTTCAACAGATTTCTCTGCAATGATGAGGAAAAAGACACATTTGTGATGTGAGACACCTGATTTTAGACAATACAACAATCAATATTTGATTGTACCATTAACTACAGATGCAAAATGTTTAAAAAATAAAGACATTCTGTTGAAATGAAAACTCAAAGTATGAGTTACATGTATATCTTATTCAAATGTTGTTTTTACAGTTAAGAATGCGCAGATGTATAGGTTAAACATCAGTTTTGGCTGATGTCTGCCATTTATGCAGATGTCAATCATAATTAACTTATGTGGTACGAAAAGATGACAGTTGCAGGTGTTTTCTGTTGCGTCACACTAGAGCTGTCACTTTTCCCAAAAACCAAACCAGAATTGTTTTCAAGTATGCACGGTAATTATTATAGACGTTTAAACTGATTTATATTAGTTTACATAAGCAGTGACAGACCATTAAAGCTGTATTTTCCTGTATCCGTTTTTATAGCTTTCATGGCCAATTTTATCATGTTTTATGTATTTATGTAATCGTTTTATTTGAAATTGGTTTGTTGGCCTTATACAGTTTAAATACATTAACCACTTGACTTCCACCCCAAAAAATACATTTGCAAAAAGTTATTTGTTGGTAAAAATGCGTTCCTGCCTCTTCATATAGCAACAGTTCAGGTTTTATTTTTCAGATAACCCAACCACTAGATATGCAGGTCAACAAGCTGGCTTACCTGCCTGTTTATGGTTATTCTGGGCAATACTTTTTTATTTCAACTTTTTTTGTTTTTCTTTCATATAAAACATCATAGAGAGTAGAATTAGTTTAAATAACCTTTTGTTTTTTGCAGATATGTTTCTTCATATTCATCAGTTTAGCATGCTTTGACTAGTTGCTCGTGTGTGTGAGTAAGAGGAAGAGAGAGGAGGCCTTTGTGTGTAAAACTGTGGAATTATAATGATTTCGACAACAATAATGTTAAAGCTATACGATATACTGTATATCTTTTGAGCTGCGACCATTAGTTAGCGACTATTATTAGCAAACTATTAGTTTACAAAACAGTGCTCACCATTCAAATGAAAAGCACTAATCTGCTATCCAGATCTGCATGGCTGGCTTTGGAAAGCACTATCTCCAAAAGTACAAAAGCTTAGATATTTATGGACTATAATTCCTGACACGTAGATGAACATTCGGACATATATTATGTTTGTGTAGCTTACAAATTGAATAGGTGGCAATGGTTAGAAAATGTACAAAATGAGTTGCCAGTCTGTCAAAACAGATGAAAAATCTGTTAGCACACACTGGCAACTCAACCAAGCAGCTGACCCAGTTTTCTGGTAAATTATTGAGATATCTTTCATTGTTAAATTATTTCCTTCAACTAAATTCTGATTGTTAGAGGGTCTGGAAATGATATGTGAAATTTTTTTTTCTTTCTTCGAAGTTTGCTTTTGCTCT
This sequence comes from Cetoscarus ocellatus, assembly GCA_037902135.1. NCBI lineage: Eukaryota > Metazoa > Chordata > Actinopteri > Labriformes > Labridae > Cetoscarus > Cetoscarus ocellatus. The sequence continues at coordinate 100,216 of JBAMNC010001573.1, forward strand.
ACAAGCTGTCTTAAGGAGCAGCACTGAGTAGCTTTGTTTTCTTCTCCACAACCTTCAGACAATGACACTTAGGAACAGTCGCACAATGGATTTAATTAGTGTTACAGACACTATTCAATGAGGTAAATGAGGATAAACAGCCAAAGATGGGTTTTCAGATTGAAATACAGCAATATGATGGCAAAACAAAGTCAACCAAGAGGTTACAATGCCAGTCAAAGGTTTAAGGAAGTGGGGGGGATGCTAGTTACCCACCCCTGCTCTAAAACAACCAAAATTAAGATGTTATAAAGGAAAACACAGAGCTAAATTATACATATGGACGCATATTCTTGTTGCAGTGCTTTTGCTGTGATGCACTTTTCAAACATATTTGTCTATGATGAAGAAACAAGCCCATGGCCGAGTTATACTATGCTCAACTGTGCCATCATACAATATAACAATGGAGAGTATATTGTACTACATAAAACCAGGCTGTGGTCCAAAAATGTTGGGGATCATTGCTGGAGGGAGCTTGTACATCCAAATGAAAATTATTTCTCCTTGTTTGACAAGATATATGCAAGCCTGTTAACGGTGATAATCCTTATAAAGGGATTGGGAAAAAAAACACAAAACACATTCTTAGAGTACAAAAAAATTAAATCAGTTGTAGTTCAGACATTAAAGTTCTGAAAAATTTAGCAAAAAAAACTTAAGCTAGATCGATGGTTCTTCTTAAAATGCCTCAAACTTACTGCTCCACCTCATAGGGTGAAACACTGGTAGGGTATTTTGCCTTACAGAGCCAATATATCTGCTTTAAATACAGGCACAAATTTTCATATCTTCTCAAACTGATAGCTTGCTTTAGAGGGAAAATCTGATAATGCTGACATGATGATAATATCTTGCATACTTGAGAGGAAACAAAATCTTGCAATGCTAGATAAATCAACATGAAGGTGCAAACAGATTTAAACACATTTTTAAGGTGTTAGTGTACAAAACCAAATATTCCCGTGTGTGTGTACTGTACACTTGTGTGTGTTTATGATGTACACCAAGAGCAGAATGTCAGGCAGGTTTACATTAGTCAGCAGATGCAGTGGGCCACATCATTAGTCACTCTGACACCCACTTCTGGCCCCTGCTTTATTGATGAGGCCAAGCTCAACAACTACACCTCTCTTAAAGCACAAACAGACACACACAAATGTACACACATTATCCTCTTCTTCCACAATGCTACTGTACAAGCAACAGGAGACCTGTTTAGCATCTCAGGTCTCACTCCAGAGGGGAGACACCACCACATTTTCACAACATGGATTCAGCATTTTTTTCCCATAATTCATCTGCCGTTCATCCTTCCACAGACCAAACAACCTATCTGGACCCAAACATCTGTTTAACACCAGCGTCTTCTGTGCAGGTTGTGAATGGTGGGATGCGATGACAAGGTGCCAAGTGTGTCACGGCAATGAGCTCAAAGCCATTTATGGCCTCCATGACTCTGACATTTAGCAGGAAGCTGCAATTTGTCAGCCTCTCGCCGTCTGACTCACACATTCACAACCGAGGACGTTCACAAAAAACACATTACCATCAAGAGAGAATGAATGATGCATTTGTGGTTCCCCTTACTACCATAAATGACTCCTGGAAATATATGATGACATAAAAATGAAGAAAAACAAGATGGGGAGGGAGTGTTTCGTTGAAGAAAATGCTCTTGCTAGTAAAACTCAATCTAAGCCACTTCATGACCTAATAAAGTAAAACAATAACAGCACAGGGCTACAGGTTAATTCAGCATTAAGGGAATAATGAAGACGTCTTCGTCTTCTAAAAATAGTGCCGTTATAACGATAAAATCTTTTATCTCACCCAAATCAAGACAACCAAACTACTTATTTTCAACTGCAAATGGAGAGCATTAAGGCTTTGAGCCTTTGTAACAAGAGGACTCAATTTTTCAAAGCCAGAAACTAGTGTTACTCATGAGACTGACAGAGAAGGAGGAGTAGGAGGGGGGCTCTCAAAATGCAAAGTCACCGTTTCAATTCTGAAGAGAAAATATCCCTCCTTACCACAGGGTATGTTGGGCAGGTAAGTAATGGTATACTCTGTGTTTCTCCATTTCCTATCTGATGCTTTTGTTTCCCTCTGATGCTTTCAACTCCCTCTACAAGCTGGTACATCTCTCTCTCTCTCTTCCTTGCTCTTATATGTAATGTATAAAGGGCAATGCAATGGCAAAGCCATTAGTGGGATAGAACATCTTGATGGCTGCTCTTCCCCCCAGAAGAATACAGAAAAAAACAGTGGACACAAGTGACTAATATGTGAAATTTCTCCAGGGTCTCACAATCATTGTGCTTCAAGTTTGTGAAGTACCTCTTGAAAAGGTTGGCAGTGAGCAGCTGTAGGTTTTTGAGGTCAAAAAGTCAGACACACATTTCAAACTAAAAGCAAACATTTCATCTACACCAGACCAAACCACAAACAAAGAAGGACACACTAACACATTCGGCACACTCACAGGCATACACAGCCTTGCATCCAGATAAAAGAGGTGTCTGCTCTGTTCTTACCCGAGTGTTGTCATAGTAACGATGGTGTACCAGAAGGAGGCAGGGATGCTGGTGAATTTGCTGGAGCTTGAACCCTTCTCTGCGTAGAACATGACGGTAGCAAAGATAATTATGGCCATAGTGAGGGAGAAAAGCAGGAAGCCTAGCTCTGAGGCACAGCTCTTCAGCGTGTAGCCCAGGATGCGCAGGCCTTGCGAGTGACGGGAGAACTTAAAGATTCGAAACACACGGAAAACCCGGAGCGTCACAAAAGCGCCACTCACATCCTCGTTGTCAGTCATCACAAGGCCGATGTAGTAGGGCAGGATAGCCACCACATCGATGATGCTCATGACCGACCTCATGAAGCGGTAGCGGCTGGGCGCAGCAAACAAGCGCATCAGGTACTCCACGGTGAAGATCATGACACAAGCTGTGTCCATGCAGAAAAAGGCCACGGTGTAGCGCTCGCCACATGGCACTTCCTTCATGTTGGGCGCTGAGCCGCAGGGCACCGTCTCCACTACGTTGGTGATGACGGAGACGGCGATAAAGAAGCCAGTGACGTAGTAGAAGACAAGGGCCATGGTGGAGGTGTGAGGGTTCTCAAAGGCCCGCCACATGGTCTCCCTGAAGGTCATGTTGGGTAACTTAGCGTCCTTGTTGTCCTCCTGGTCGTCCATGAGTCGCTCTGCGTTCTCCCTCTTTCGATCCTTATACTCTTCATAGCAGCAGTCGCCGATGATCTCTGGGACGATGCCAAAGAATGCCAGCTCCTCATCATAGGAGGAGATGCACTCATAGCGTGGGTAGTGGAGCTTTCCCGTACGATAGAAGTTGAGCACACTGCGAAACACATCAGGGTCCCTGTCAAAGAAGTACTCTTTGGTCTCCTCGTTGTAGAAGAACTCTTTCTCTGAGCTCCCCAGCAGGGTGTCAGGATATCGATCCAGGGTGTTCTTCCAGGTCTGAAAGCGGCGTCCACTAACGTTAAGAACGATGAGCTCATCCTGACGCTTGTTTTTCTCTGTGGGTGCCGCTGGCATGGGCAAATTGGCCACAGGCATCCAGCCAATTGCTGCTGCCCGGGCAAAGGGAAGCCATGCCGCTACTCCCGCCGCCATGCTGTGTCCGGCTTGGGGCGTAGGGGAGAACAAGTCCAGCACCTTCACAACCAGCTTGACTTTAGCTTATACACCATCTAGATGGAAGAGAGTAAGAGGTTTCAGACAATTGGGAGGACAGTGGTATACTTAAAATAAAGCACAAAACCTTCTGCAGGGGGCCCTTGTCTTGAAAATTTTTAAGAACATCTTGTACACTGCAATTGCAATTTTCAAACATAAACACTCTAGTTTTTAAAACTATGGCTATATTATGCCATTACTCAGATTCATGAAGCCACTGTGGATGACAGCTTAAGTATGTTCACAAATGCCAATGTTAAAAAAAAAACTTCCAGGTCTCGACTCCTAAACGCCCCTGATCCACCTCCATTCTCACTTTGTCTGAGATAGATGGGGTTCCTGTCACTTTTCAGCCTCCCTCACTTCCCCACATGGGCCCAGTCTGCTTGATTTGGTTGACTGGTCTCCTAAATGCTAATTGGTCATTTTTTTGCGCATTTTGGGGCAGTTCATTGCCATATTTTTAATGCCACTCCATTTTTTTCAGTTTTTGCTCAACACTGAGCATGCTTTGTTGCTAGAATTAAGCCAATACACACCCCTATTTGACATTAATACTTTAAATTGATTATTGTCATTTATATGGTTACTTTTGACAATAATCAAAAGTAAGTGCAACAGTTAACATATTCTGGGGAATTTTTTTCATTCATGTTGTATATAATGTATTTTTTTTCCCATAAACCAAAACCTGTGATGTTCATTTTCAATGATATTTAACACTAATAACAAAACATAAACAACATACAGCATATAATGGAAAATACAATATAAATCTCAGTATGCAATAATAAACTCAAAAAGACCCATACATTTTTCCCCTTTAAGTTTCATTGCCCCACCTGGGTCCCTTGGTGAGCCCTTTTTGGGTCCAAACCCCCACTTTGAAATACTGGTCTTAAGCATAAAGGGTAATGTTGTTACAATGGTAACACAGGAGAGTATTGTTGAGGTAAAGTAGCACTGAAATCAGACAATTTAGAACTAAAACACAACCTGACCCCAACTAGACAGTCTCGCTAAGACAGCAAAAAAAGTATCTCTAACGGAGAAAAAAAAATCATTAAAACTACACTTAAAGGTGTCAGATGATAATGTTATACAGAATATATAATGAGATTGTGAGCTTTAATGTGATTCCTGCAGTTTCCTTTCAGCATCATCTTCCATATAATTCCATAAGGCTGTATTTCTCACATCCGCTCATTGAGTTATAGGTCAAAAGCATCCTTCCCAGAACCGTCCTTGATATGAAGGCAACCAAGCAAAGCAGCTGAACCATAAAATTTTGTAAACTGGTACTTTATTTGTCAAACTCTGCCCTATAAGAATATCCAGAAGGTTACAAACTGTTAAAGAGACAGATAGCCCAAAGCAAAGGACCAAAAAACCTGTTGAGTTCAAAGTACAAAACAGAAGATGAACCTTAAATTTAGCGTGGATGGATCAAAAGGTGGGGTAGTTCAGAGTTGCTCGGAATAAACACGGCTCAATTTAGAAAGATGTCACCGCACAAACATTTTGACAAGTCTAGCTGACAAATAAGGGACTCGCGTCCAACAAGAAACGGCAAAAGCGACAGAATTCAGCGAACAGGTTGATAACTACGACATGACCGCTTCACATCCTCTGCACACGTCAACTGGTACTCACCGAGGCAAAATTCTCCATCCAAAGGAACACGACCTTCTCCCGGAGCAGTTTGGTAACAAGTCGCAGGTTTTTTTTTTTGTTTTTTTTTTTCAAAGCTCGTCTGAGGGGAGTGGGGGTGTCAGGAGAGAAGTTATTAATGCGAAGAAGACGAGCACATTTAGAAGGACGCCTCTGTCGGAGTGAGGGCGGAAAAGTATCGGAGAAGGACGCACCACAGCTGTTTCAATTCAGTTTCCATTATGCGCGAGCGAGGGGAGAAATGATGAGAGGAGTCCGCGCGTGAACACCGTCTTACGTCGGCTGTTCAGCATGAGTGGAGGGAAGAGGAGGAGGAGGAGGAGGAAGGAGGAGCGCTCTCTCTCTCGCTCTCTCTATCTCTCTCTCCCGATCCACGCAGGGTGGGTTGGAGGCAGCTTTCGGCTGTGCCAAACCTCATTCAGGACTTAAATTCATGCGCAGAAACTAGGTTACTCATTCTTTACAGAGGAAAAAAAAAACAATACAATCCCATGTCATCACTCAAATTTCATTGACAAAAGTGCCTCCACTTGTGACTAAAAATGGATTAGCTAACCCCCATTCACACATTACGTGCGTCTTTTAAAAAAATGATAAAAATATCCTCATAACAGAGGCTGTTATCTGACTGATCCACAGACCTGATCCCAGCAGGGGTAGAGCTAAGACTTCAAAGGCCCCCTAACACCTGTGGGCACCACTGGCTACAGCAAAACCTTTTTCTGTGTCTATTATCAATGAGAGCATAATGTGGCAAACAGCAGTTGATTATAAAGTCTAACCCAGTATATCTTAACCTTTTTTTTCTGTCAAGACGCACTTTAAAGTGTAAAGAAACACAACAGCACAACCCATTTTTTTTTAAATAGTTACTGTAATTATTTAAGGTAGCTTTTACTCAAGCATATTCTTTTCATTTTTATATTGTTTATTTATATTATTTTTTGTGATTTATTTTCAAATTTAAACATAAACCCTTTTTTTCATCCTCACTTTAATTTCACATAACATTTTTTAATCCTTAATCACTATAATTTGTAATCTTTATTTTATTATCATTGATGTTGTTATCATTTTGGAGTTATGATGAAATAAATGCCAGCTTGGTTGCAGCAACTGCTAAAATGTATTGCATACAATCCAAAAATACATGCATGCCTAAAAAAGTCTGCTATTTGCATAATGTTAAGGCAAACCCATTTATTCACTACTCATTTAAATTGTGATCTTAGGAGAAGACAAATTCTCTCAGATCTTACATTTATAATCCTCGTAACACTTGATTAAATTTTGTATGTTTTGAGAGCACCCCTGACAATGCCAAAGAGCACCCCTGTTGAAAAGGGCTGGTCTAATGTGATTGAGGGGTATGTCTGTAAGAGAACAGTCTACTGACATTCAATAGCATTAGTATGATAATCAAACCCCAAGAAAGTTATTTGTTGTTCTAACACAAAAATATAACCTTCTTTGACTACATGTGTAGCCTAGCTATGCTGGTAATGAAGTTTATCGGTTTGTTTTGACTTCTGCTCATCAGCATCTCTCTTCACACAGTAAATTGAAAGGAATTAAAATTTTGGTGTTAGCAAAAGTTCAGCAAGTGCAGAGTTAAATTTACTCTAGCTGGAGCCAAATCTCTAAAAAATTTACTCTCAGTTGCAAAGGACTTGGTGTCAACAACAACTGTAAAAAGGGTGTTTCAGTAAATCAAATCCATAGGTGTAACTGTATGATCTTTAACTCTGAACTCTGAACCTGTAAGTGATACTTACTGTCAATCATCTTGCCCCTCCTTAATGACTGGACAAGCCACAAGACCATGTTATCAAAAACTGAAGTACAGCTGTGTTTTTTTAAACTTGTACTCTAACCAAACATGGCATCTTCATTTCAGCTCATATTCCCCATTGATGTACAGTAGCTTAATACAGCAATGTTTACACGTTGCAGTGTTTACAGAGAGTTTACACTTAAGTGGTTAAAAATAAATACTCAAAGAGAGTGCATTCCCAACAGTCCATAGAAGTGTTGATCAAAAGCCATACTGTTAAGTGTTGGAAAGTTTCAATATTTTATTCCAAAATGAGTCAACAATTTCACTTGATGAGAGTTTAAGTGCCAACTCTTCAAAAAGAGTGGAAACAGCACTTGGTGGTGTGGATCCATAAAGACACTTAAGAAGTGTTAATACTAACACTGATAGTGTTAATTTTGTATGCAGATGTTATTGTGTACAATAAAAACAAACCCCAACGGTTTTTACCTTATTCTCGCTGTGCACTTCTCTTTTATGGTGTTCAATAGGTGGTACACAGAGTGTTTTTGACCTGTGGTTCTCAATGGTGTTGGGGCCCACTGTGAAAAAAGCATGTACAGAACAATCTGATACTTCAGCTCAGGTTTAAAACACTATTTTGCATGGGTGTCACTGTGGTGTGCCTTAACATTTGGGCTAAAACTTTGGTGATTTTTTTTTGGCAAAAAGAGTTTGAAAGCCACTGTTTTAGACTGTGTCATTCAAAATAACTGGTTGAATGCCAAAAAGAGCATTTGCCCAAGGCACACCTAAAATCAGCCCAAAATTTCAAGGCAAATCAAGCAAAACTGGGTTTTTTTAGCATGTGTTAGTCTGTGAAGGTTTATTATCTCCTGATGCCCACTGCTACTTGACTCACAAGTTTATTACTCGTAAGATTTTTATTGAGCAATTTCCTCTTAACTAATTTCGGTGAGCTGATAAATAGAAGCAAAACAGATGTAATTCCCCCTGCAGAGTAATTCTGTTCACTGCAAAAGACAGCATTTCCCTGCTGTGTGAGGATTTTTTTTTAAATTACAGATTTTGAAGTTGTATGTGCACATACAGTAATATTTTTTGTGGTATTAACCTATGATAATTAACATGCCTGTGGCACACCTTGACTGTCCTCAAGGCTCTGCTGGAAAGCACTTATGTACAACCCAACAGGCAGGACTATTTTGCACAAAGGTCAATCTTGTGACACTTAGCTCATTATCAAGACCTTTGTTCTTGTTCAATGTTCTAACTGGCTTGCATGCCAAACAGCTGTAGTGAGAAAGAAGTGATTTATTGACAGAATATATCTGACTCCAGAGCAGTGGCAATATGCCATATTTCAACTGGCAACTTTCAGACCTTCTTCCAATTGATTTTGCAACAAGTTAGAGAAAACATGGATGCATTTACAGTTCTACGCAGTTTGTATATATCTATGTGGTGTGCACAATCTATTGTAAGTATTGTGTTATCAAAAGTAAGACAACAAAACAACCTGTGCTGTACATTACATTTATGCTGTTAAACCTCCAGATTATGGAGCCAATGTAGAACTAAGCTTAGTGTGAATCAGACTGAGATACTCCTCACAAACAGTTTGGAAGTGTTATTTAAGTGTTGATTATTTCTCCCCTGTAATAAAGCCACTTGGTATTTTCAAAAGGGAGTAATTTATTTTTGGAAAGCCTAATTAGCCCTTTTTCAGCAAGGTATAACTAATAAGGATCATACATTTGTGGCATGAGCAACACAGCTTAATGTGTGGTAGCACCCCTGCTACTGGAAGCCAGTGTTCTGGTATGCAGAGTGGCAGAATTATCTGGTATCAGCCCTGGTACCTATCACAAACTTTGGACCAATTCCCATGAGACTGGTGAAGTCAAAGACACACCCCAAAGTGGGCGTCCCAGGAAGGCAACGCCCTCATCCTTTCTTCACTAAGGAACTGAAGACTTTCCTCCAGAGGAAGAGGGAATTTTGGCAGTTTTTTTGTGGTGTTACCCAAATGTTTAGCTGTGTTGCTCATTCCACAAATGCACAATCCTTGCAAGATCTACATTGTTGTTAAAGTGAATATTCAGGATTTCCAATAATAAAAAAATGCAATCCTAATTGGTATTATTAGAGGGGAGAGATAATCAACAGAAATGACATCCCCAAGCTTTTTTGAGGAGTATACATGCTAGAGAAGCAGTGATTTACATCCATAATACGGTGGCAGTCTGAGTTTAAGTAATTCAATTCAGTATGATTACATCTGAACAAACACATGAATCACATGCATTTTAGTATTCAGTTTTGGTCACACTAATTAAAAAAAAGAGCTGCACGTGAATACACTCAGTGACCTAAAACTTTCTGTCAAGCTCTATCTGGAGCTCAGTTGAATCATGGGTTAGAGCTGTTACTGGATTGTTAAATTTGTATAATTATTGTCAGACTAAAATATCTCAAGAACAGTCACTTAACATACTCATTGTATGATTTTATGGACCCTCCCACCCTAAAAAGTTCAAAATGTCAGACGTAATTCTGAATAAACTATTTAAAAACCAATTTAAATCATGTAGCAAAGAAGGACCTGATCCAAACCACAGGATAAAACATTGGATCACAGAGAGAGAGAACGATGGCTACAAATAGACGGACAAACAGCTGCAGGCAAAAAGCAGCAATTTAATAATCTCTTGATAATCTTGATGTAATCTGTTGTTAACCTCTCTCTTACCTTTATTTTTGCCAATATTTTTTTCAGATGAAATCTATGTCTGTGTAAATACAGTAAAAGCATAGGGAATACAGAGTCAGATTCCATGTAGGTGATGTATATTTATGCCTGGCAGATAATTCTATCTCTGAGTCTGATAATGCTCATGGAATCAAAGTAAAGATACTGATGCTGGCCTGAAACCTGAAACCTGAAACCCGTGGCAGTGCAGCAGGACTCTACAAAACTGGATGAGAGTATAATCTGGACCAGGGAAGATCTGGCCCAAGTAATACAAAAATATGGTTTGTAAGACTTAATTCAAGTTTTTGGCCCAGCATTGTTTTTATATTAGTCTAATGCACTGTAATCAAACTAAAACCCCTTTTAAAAAAAACAAAAAACAAACAAAAAAAACCCTTCATATAAATTGAAACCTTGATCATTTCCTTATATCAAATTTCATTTTTGGATTTTTCTGTGTCATATTTACGTAGTCTTTTCCAAGCATTTTCTTGTAACCAGTTTATTCTTCTGAAATACATGCACGACATAAGGAGCTGCTTGATTAGCGATGTATCAGGGGCTCCAGCAAAGACAAAAGACAAAAACAATGAAAAGAAGAACAAAAGAAAAAAAGGGAACAGAACTAATGCCTTGGGGCTGAGTACACAATTACTGGCTAGTGACATTACAGTTATGTGTCAGAAGGAGGGGCTGTAGTTGTTTTCGTGTTAGGATGCTTCAAATAAATCTAAAATTAAGACATAAACAGAAGAAAGATCAGTCAAAGTGGACATTTGTGGTGTTGCGGAAATTTCTCGATCTGCCTAAGAGAGTCAAAGAAAAAACAAGACTGAAAAGGAAAAGGTAGCAATGCACCAAGTTTTACTTCTCTATAGAGAGAGACAAGAGAACCACACCAGCAGACAGCAGGTCAGAGTTTTGCTGACTGAACAAATGCGTCACTCCCCTTTTTATACGATTTCAAACATGCTTCTGGCCTTGGGAGAAGGAGACAAAATAACTTCTCAGAGCTCCTTACCTTAGATGGAGACTCTCCTAAGGAATTTACAGCAAGGTCTACTCTCTTGCAGTAAAAAGTAAAAGATGTCTCCCTGACTTCTCCTCTGACCTCAGGGGTGGTTAAGTGGCGTGAAAATAGAAGAAGAGTTCACCAGGTAAATCTTTCGTTTTACACAACAGTACAGCTAAAGCAACAAAACTAGTTACATCTAATATCAGGTAAAACTAAATGCATGCAAAAATTCCATCACAGTGGAAAAATTGGAGGGAAATCCAAGAGTTTTTGAGATACAAACAGGAGTGAAAATAACATCTTTGACCTTTGGCCTATGACCTTTAAAAATCATTCATTTTTTTAAGGCAGGGAAGATAAATGTGCCAAAAATGTCCAAAATCTGTCAAAGCTTTCTTATGTTATTGTGTTCACAAGAAAGGGCCTTAGACTAGTGACCCCCCAAAGTCTACCCAGCTCATCTCTCAGTAGTGCTGAACATGTGTGCAAAGTCAAATGAAAAACTTTGCACAAGTTTTCTGAGGTATTGCATGTTACCTGCAAATGATGACCAAGAGGCTCCATAACACTGACCCCAACACATGATCCCAAAACATATATTTAATTCATCATTTAGAGGAAGTCAATGTTTGTGCAAAGTCTGATTTTAAGTCTTAAGGTTGTTTCTGAGATATTACATTCAAAAACAAAGGATGACCATGAGGCTCTGTGACCCTGAATGCTAAACCTTTAAGGTGTGATCAGTCTATCTTTGAGTAGAAGTGGATATTTGAGTAAATTTTGAGGAAAATCACTTGAAAGATTCTGCAGATCACTTTCACAAGGTTTTCTTCACAAACATAAAATGACACAACATGACCATTAGTCTCTGCCTCCCATTGTTTGCAATTTTGCCCCTTGTGCACTCCAAATACATGCCCCCGCTGAGGGGCGCAAGACAGAAGGGTGTACAATTTCTCAAGTGTTGTTGACCGAGGGTGCCCTCTTGTGCCCTTAATGCACCCCTCCTGCAAGAATACATTAGACCACACTTGAAGGCTATTGTTGCAATGTTTCTAGCAGCTAACCAATGCGGAGAGCAGAACTGTTGTGACCTCGGAGATCTGATGGATAGGGAAGCCAAATGAAGGCAATAAAGTGACATGATAGAGGAGGAATTATATGTAAGTGAAAAGTTTAATAAGAATTTCATGTTAAGATGCAGATATACCTCAAATTATGGGCTAAAATGAAGCAATCACCCACTGAATGATGGCAATTGTGACTAATTTTACTTTCTGTTGCTCTTATTTCCACTTAGGCATAGACCAAATGGTGTTGAATACAATAATGTTTAAGGCAGAGATGAGCAGCAATTCATGGGGCCCAGAATGAAGAAATTTTCATGATTTACAACTACAACAAGACGAACGTGTTTCTCTCAGTAAAATCACTCGGCTGATCTTTCAACAGTGTGAAAAGAAATCTGAAAATGATTTTCCTGATGATGTACTTTGGTGATTTCTAAGCAATTTTACCAGCAGACCTGTGTATGAAGCAGTTATGGCCTTTGTTGGTCTTTGTTTTGTTGTTGTTTTTCTGTCTTATAGATCCTCTCTTCGATGCAAACAGAAATGATGCAATGAGTGACCTTTACAAAAGTGTCCCACTTATACGCTGTACATTTTGTCCCCTTGTGCACTCTCATAAAATGCACTTTTAGGAGGGCACAAGTGTAGGTACTGGGATAGGGCAAAAGGGTGTTTCTCATTACATAAGTTTGTCCATCCTTGCTACCTTTCTCCTCCACCAACCCAGAAGTCATTCTCCCTCTGCCATGATGATCTCTCTATTCCCAAAAATGCACCCAAGGAGGATGGAGGAGACAGAAGACTTCTGGAGGAGCTCAGAGCAAGGAAAAACCAGTCTTTCCTTTCAGGAAGTCTTTAGATGCAATGTGATTGGTCTGGAGGCGCACCATTTGACCAAGTGCCGTTCCTTCACTCTGATCATACAGGTTTTTCTGACAGAGTTGATCTTATTAACTTGAAACGTTATATGGGATGATTTATTCTTGAATAGCTGTTGTTTTGTGTGACGCCACCTTATTTTGGCATAAAGTTTGTTCATTTTTTTGATATCAGAGGGTATTTTGTGCAGCGTGGTGTTTGACGGCCAGTCAGCAGAGTAGCTCCTCATCAACACTTGATGCAGCTCAGACTGATGAAGTGAAGGATATCTCATTTGGTGTTCTGTGTCTCCTCTGTCCTCGTGTCTCTTCCTTGCTTCCCTTCCTTTCAGTTCCTTGCAGGGAGGAGTTAAGATGCAAAGAAACAACGCAAGTAAGGGGAATAGGATGGACAGAGTTATGTTATGAGAAAAACCCTAAAGGTGTGATCACACCGGACCCGACTGACACGACCTGGGTGACCACTTTCCATGCAAAGTCAATGTACAGCTGCTATGGGGCAGGGCCAGCCCTCATGTGATGTGATGGACATGACCTGGGCGACTTGGTCATGCTGCCAGGTTACTTTAGACGTGCAACCCGGTCGCGGTGCTTGGTCGACAAAGTTGAAAAATTTGAACTTTTCAGGCGACGGAGTGTGTGGATGTATGTCAGAAGAGATGGAAGGGTTTGCTGGATGTATGAGGGAAAATAGAAAGAGGTGGGAAAAGGCAGGTCAACGGGAGGGCCAGTGAAGTGTTGTAGCGTTAGCTGTACCTCACTTAACATTGTAATGGAGACACAGGAGAAACCCGTGACAGTAAAGAACAGCTGTTTTTGTTCCAGCTGACATTAGAGTGACAACCCATGTTCGTGTGGGAACGATAGTCCTTCTAGTCCGGAAATTACGGTATACGATATATGACATGATATGATCCCGGATCGAGCGGGCGTGACGTCACTGAGCAATGCAACGGTGACAAAATGAGCTATTTTATGGACATGCGACACGACTTGGGTTAGCGACGCAATCTTGGTTGCCAAGTAGTGCTCAGTGTGAGCGCACCTTAAGAATCCATGACACTGACCTTTAACCTATGACCTACAACTTTAATGAGTTCACCATTAAGAGACAATGAAGTTTTTGCTAAGTCTGAGGAAAATCCCTTTCAGCATTCTTATGATATTGCTTTACCAAGATAAAATTCACAAGCAAAATACGATCTTCACTTTCCTTGACCTAGACCTCTGACACTTGACCTTGATTATCACACTTTTTTCTGTGGGGAAAATAATAATTTGTAAAAAGTTTAATGAAAATAACATGTATTATTCTTGAGATATTGCATTCAAATTGAAAGGATAACCATGAGACTCTGTGACCTTGACTTTAATTCAATGACCCCTAAATGTAATCAGTTCATCAGATGTACAGGCAGATGTGTGGACATATGAGCAGACAATATCAAAACACAATATCTCTGACCTTCACTGTTGGCACTATAGAAGCATAAATACAAAGCTGTTCGGTCACAGTTCAGTTAAAATGAATAAAATTCCTTGGGGCAGACTGCAAATGCTCCTACTGCACTTGATTTGTTCAGATTATTCTGAAGGGTTTGCAGGACTCAGTCTAGTTTGACATTTTCAGTATTTAACTGAAACATGTCAATCAAACCTGAAATATGTGACACAGCCGTCGATGCCAAAGCTTATAATAAGAAGGCAAACAATTTGTGCGAGAACATGGTCATTTATATTCAGTCTCAGCACGAGTCAATGTCTTTGTCCTCACATTATTCAATGCTTTCCTGAACAATATGCAGCCCTAATTGAGTCAACAGGGAGCCTACTCCTTCAATACGTGCCATCCACTGGAATACCAATAGGGTCAGAACATACAGCTCAAACACATGTGGTTATCTTATTATGTTCATTTTGAAAAACATGTTCACAGCATAAAATGTGACAGCCTCAGCAGACTTTATTTCTTACAATAAAATCAGCACAAGTTTATAGACTTGTTTGAAAATGACAAATTGCTTGTGATTGTTATTTAGACTTGCAGCTCCACATATCCATAGAAACACACACACACACATTCAGATATGCTTGTTTGTGCCTCTGTGCCCTTACATAGTTTTTCTGAGAAGCAACCTTTTTTTTTGACTCAATTAAGTCTGTGACCGTGAACTGCCCCCTTGACAAAAAAAACCCCAAAACAACATAGTATATATAGAAGAAAATACAGAGTGGCCAAAGTGACCTCACCTTGTGAAAATTGTCCCCACTCCTTAAACTTAGATTGACTGTCACAAGAATAGCAGAGCAAAAACACACACAAACCTTCTCTCATGGACACATAAACACAGCTCAGAGGCTGGCCTTTTCAACCGACGAGTCTGTGAGCGACTCCAATAATTCAAATGTCACTGAATAACAAGGTGGTTGAATTTCATGGTCAACTGCCCTCTGTAATTATCTGAAGACACAGTGCTGACATAAAAATTCAAAATCCTCCATGTCCTGAGGTGCCTTGTGAAGCAAGCTAGTAATGATCCAGTGAGAAAACTTGATGCTAAATGGGTGTCTTTTATGGTTAATAGAGGTAATCCTTGGCAGTAAGACACAAGCATAATAGTTAATTATTTTCCTAAATAACTCAATTTGTTGCACGTTATTTGTATTTTATTACACTTACGGCAATGAATAGTATTATTGGCATTATAATGGTATTTTTTTCTACTTTTTTCTCTTCCACATAAAGCATAGAGTGGTGTAAGAATGAGTCCAAAAATGCAGAGGCAACTTAGCATTTAGAACGTCCAGTTTCCCAAGCCCAAATGTATGTGGGACATAGACAACCACTTTCAGATAAATACCCAAAAAAGGGTTCATGATGAACATGTGCACACAAGATTTTAATGTTTTATCTGAAATAATAAAATCTGATATTGTCAGGTTTTGAATTTTAAAACATTGTCGTTTAATGAGGACTACAAAATGGGCCTGTGACCCAACTGCTAGCATGTCTGGTCTTTTTCAAAAATGATTAATTCATCCATGATTGTGGCAGCCATAAGGATCAACTTGATCAGATTACGCTATTAACAGTAAAATCTCAAACAAGTGGTCACAGTAAGATGTCATACTTTGGAAATATTGAAACTGCTTCGTTGAACTGCCATGTTGTAGTTCTATATTAGCAAAATAATTGCTTTTTACATTTGCTGATTACGTTTTAACTTAAACATGTGAAAGGTAGGCTTGTTTGTTAAAATTATCACAAAGAACAGGCCTTCAGAACAGGCCTTATTATTAGCAATACTCCAAAACACAGTGGAAAATCTCATAGGCTTTTACTATGTCTATAGTTAAGGGTAACTTCTGCGTTGACCTGCAAAAGCACAACATCTCTGCACCACTCTATTGTGGAATAGTTTTGGATGAGAGTAAAAAGGAGGTTGCAAAGAAAGAACTCCCTCACAAATAAAGATGGTGGTGGTTCAATTTGATCAATTGCTGTAACAAATACAAAGTAAATGAACTGAAGACAAATCAAAATCTAATTTTTATTTGGTGTGACAACCCTTTGCCTTCAAAACAGTATCAGTCTTTCTAGGTACTTTTACACACATTTTTGAACCAACTTGGTTCGTAGGTTGTCGTAGGTTCCAAACATTTTGGAGAATTAACCACACATCTCGTGAGTATTTGGCTGGCTCAAGTCTTTCTGTCTCATTTTGTATTCCCAGACACTGTGTTGACATCAGGACTCTGTGTGGTCTGTAACATCACTTCCAGGACCCCCCTTGTTGCCCTGCTGCAGAATCTATCTGGAGCCAGTCAGATGCCTCCCTGATGGTACTGCATAATGGGTAAGTATCTCCTTGTATTTCTAAGCATTTAGGACAACATTAATCCAGACCAAGTTTCCGTTTGTACTGCATTTGCATTTGTAGCCCCACACTTGCAAGAAATGTCCACCATGCTTCACTGTTGCCTGCAGACACTTATTATTGTATCGCTTTCTAGCTTTTGGAAAAAGCCAAAATGCCTGCTAAAGCCAAATCAGACATTGACTCATCAGTCCAAAGCACCTGCGGCCACTTTTCTGCACCTCTACTTATCTTTTTGTGTATAGTTAAGTTACTTGACCTTTTTAAACAGAAGAGGTATGGCACTTTGGCAGAAATTCCTCCTTGCTGACCACTTCTGGCCAGGCCTCTGTGGATAGTAAATAGGTGCACCTGGTTCCCACTGGTCTCTGCCAGCTCTGGGCTGATGGTACTGCTGTATATCCTCCAGTTTTTAAGAAAAGTGAGCATGATGTGTTTTTCACTTCCTGCACTAAGCTTCCTTGGCCATCCACGGTGTCCACTGTTCTCAATGTAGCCTTCGTTGCGCTTTAACAAAATACATTTCGTAGCTCATCTTGAAACTCAAATGTGCATCGAAGTCTTTTCCTGGGAGAGACCTTGGGGATGTAGTATAACTATGTACTTTGTTTTTTGTCGCTGTGCTCAGTCTTGCCATGGTGTGTGACTTGTGAAATTAAATATCTATCATACCCCCCCCCCCCCCCCCCCCCCCCCCCCCGACATTCTTTCTAAGATCAATGGCTGCGTCTGACATCCCTCTCTAGAAGTGGATGTGGCTTACGCTTCCTGGTGCTTTACTCTAATGTTTACTGTGACTGTACAGACAAGCCTTGACACGATACCTCCACTGGATTGTTGTGGGCCAAACAAACAGTGAGTTGGCATATATCATCATTTTGGGGCATCAGTCTGGTAGTATGCTCTACCAACGATCAGGAAGTTGTGGGTTTGAACCCATCTCCAGCTGTATGTCAATGTGTCCCGTGCTAAAGTGTTGACAAGAAACTTTACCACAAGTTGCTCCAAATGCTGCGTCAGTGGTGTGTAAGTGGATATGAAAGGAGGTGGATGTGTTCACAAATACTGATGGATAAATTACATAGAAACTTCAACCATCAGTGATTGAATGAGGTCTGACTCACCTTTGGAGCCATCCTGAAGTGGCCATTTTATGAACTGCAGTTTTTGGCCCACTTAACTGGCTTTATGCTGCAGGTGTTGACATTTATTTTGTCCCACTTTATTCCTTCTCTATTTGCCTCCTCTACTTTGCAAGACTGCTGATATAAACCTCAAGGCTGGTCACAGCATAAAGTTAAATAAACGCCCCAGAATGTTCTAAAGCACAGCCCTTATTCCCTTCATTTGCACTTTCTTCACCTGACTCGACTCTTGCTGTGACATTTCTCTCACCAAATATTTGTTTGCTGGATTCCTTGATTTCAATATTCATAAATTCTCCACAACCTGCCTACTCGGTTTGTCTAATCCCCATTAGGTATCTGAAACCTTCCCTTTGAGGATTTAGTGTCTGACTGTGGTGGAGTTTATCCTTGGTGTGCCAAACATTGACTTGGCAGCCCCTGTGCACTGTTTAGTGGCACAGGGGGGTTATGGATGTGCTCTTGGCCTTCCTCCAGCTTACAATGAGACTAAGACAGCAGACCCTGCACCCATGCCAAACCTGTTAAATATTACATTTTGTCTGCTGATGCCCAAACTCTGCTGGCTCTCACTGTGGGTTCAAGTTAACAGATGCCAGATCAGGCTCCACAGAGTGCTTCAAATCAACTTTTGATTTGACAGTAAATCATTTTGCTCATTGCAGGAAAATGATCATTACTGATGTTTTGCTTTGCTGTAAGTTGGCTGTCAAAGAAATTTAGACTGTCTTAAGTTTGAATTTTCAGATTTATACTGAAATATCTAAATCAATTAAAAATGACCAAACCTATACCTTACATATGTTTGTACTTGAGTATTCATATCACTTTATTTACAAAATTTTTCAAAACCAGAGGTACTTCTAATTTCTTTAATTGTTACAGTCGGTGTCTTAATGTAGAAGTAGCAATGACAGAGCTGTCATGACAAAACACGTTTATTGTGGATGTTGCAACAAGAACTGTTATTAACCTTTTACATCTGGTATCACCAGTATGTTCTGCCTTCATCTGGAAAGCAAGAGGAAAATGTTACATACTGGATGTCACAGATAGATAAATACTCTTGTCCTGACAGTAGTTGTTAAGCAAAGTTTTATTCTGTGGTGCAGTGAGGCTTTAAATGGCAACAGGACTATTTGATACCTGTAAATGATTTTAAGAAGTAACAATTAGCATATACTACCAGTGGTTGGTGATTAAGTTTGGCCCTGGGCAAAATTTTTTAAAGTCACTTTTTGGCAAGTCAGAACATATTCAGAAGTTACTACAAAACCTAAAAAGAAAGACTTTATCTGATTTGCTTCTAAATGCATAATGAGTGAACAAGAGTGACGAGAGTGTGAGAGAGTGCTGGGTGATTGACACGTGGTGTCTCCATTATGCACAGAATAAGTGACAAAAAAAATGAATCATACGTCTTTACGCTGTTTTTTTATGATATCTGATAAACTTAGTTTATTAACACTGCACCAGCATCTTTAATGGGATTTATCAGGCAGAAATAACAGTGTTCATGATGCAGAAATTATGTTTTTATTAATTTATTGCAATAATGGGGAAAATGCATGCTTAAAGTGGCTTTTAACAGCTCTCCATAAAAAAAGTAAACAATTCACAACGAAGGTTCATGCAGATGTGTTCCTGAGCTATTTATAATTAACAGATCACTAATGATCCATTGCTGCCCTTCTCATCCATGTGCATTTGCACAGTACTTATATGTCTCTACAAGACATACAAGTTTCTTCAACAGTCTGCTTCTGTCTGATCTACTCTCAGATAAACTAAGAAACATCAGAAAGATGATAAAACAAAGTTTTCATTTCAAATCTTGCTTGTGATCTGATAGCACTATACTGTGATATTTGCTGCTTTAAATTAAGGGGAGTGCCTGATTACCGACACTAAAATAATCAATCCTGGAATAACTGTGATGAACAGGGAAGAAGAAGGACAATTGTTTCGTAGTTGGATTTTTTTTGTCCGCCAGGGATCAGATAAGCCCTAAGAGCAAAAGAGGGAATTAATAACCACTGCAGCTGACAAGAGAGTGTTGTTTGACCTTACACTAGCTGGCCATGAAGGACACAATTGAAGTCTCCACCTAGAATTAGTTTGTAGGAATTAAGGTCAGGGATAGTTATATAGTAAAAATAGTAAAATTAGTTAAGAAGGAATTGTGCATTGTCCCAATTTGGGAATTTGAGCCAATATTAATTGTGTATATTTTATCTATTATTGCTGCTGGCACTTATTTGGTCACAGGCTGATTCTGAAGATTCTTAGCACTTACAGTTGGAGGATGTCCCCACAAGATAAGAGTAAAATCAATAAAATTAGTGATAAAAGTGATGATAGGCAGATTATTTAAATAAAAAACATTAGAAAATAAAGAAAAAGTAATATTAGAGTTTTCGTGTCCAGTGAAGATTTAACATCAAACACTTACGCTAACGTGGCAGGGAAGAAACAAAGAAAAATATTAGCATTTTTAATTAAATAAGATATTCTCCACGCCACGTGGTGTCTACATAAACCCTTCACATACTGTAATAAACTGTGCATAATTGTTCATCATGGATCCTCAGTCCAGATTATTATAACTTTTTTTTTTTACCATTTATATTCCTCAGATGTCTGAAACATTTCACTTAGCCTTGTCCATAGTCCAAACATAAAATGCATCCAACTGTAGTGTGTTGACGTTTACCAGTCCAAATATAAGTCAGCATGTGCAGACTATCACGCGGCATATATCGTACCTGTTGTGGCCCTGTGTATTTACTGTCACTCTCCCTCCGTCTCCCAAGGGTGCAGACTGGTCTCAATGTAGTGCTTCGCCTTTATTGGGTCTTCAAAACATACCTGTTTGCCAGCTGGGGCTGTGATCTTCAGTGTGGCAGGATACAGGAGACTGTATTTCACACCCGCACATGGTGAAGTAATCCTCTCACCTTTTTCCTGACAATGGCTGAGTAATCTGCACCCATGGCTTTTTGAAGAACATCCATTTTCTCCTGAAAGTAGTGGAACTTGACAATTATTGGACTCGGGGCATCCCCATCCTTTGGCTCCTGTGCACCAGGTCGAGTGTTGGTGTATAGTCAAGGGCTAGTGTTTCCTTCAAAAGTTCAGCCACAACTCTCTTTGGCCGTATGTTTCCAAATCCCTCTTCCACTCCAACTAGTCTGCAGTTATCTCACCGCTGCCAGGACTCCAGATCTTCGGTCTTTTCTGCCAACTGTGTGACTTGTGTAGACACAGTGTTAACTTTAGCTTCAAGTGGTATAACCCAGTTACTGTAGGCATTAGTTTCCTCCTCAAGATCATCTATGCGAGTTGAGAATGTGACGTTTTCTTTCTGCACTTTATAAATTTCCTTCGTAAGCCACCATCACAGACGAGATGATCCTGGTAAGCAAGCTCTGCTCCGATTGCTTTATGGCAGCCATGATTGTGTCGAGATCCAACCCTGACGCCGCTTCTGATCCACCTCAAGTGAGTCGGAGGCATCTGGCCCTGGTTTGGGCTTTTGAGATTTAGGCATTTTGAGTGGCTTTGAATTAAAAGACCATCACTGATTCAAGGGACTTAGCTTTTTAGAGAGACGTTCACACTGGGAAGGATGAGAAGGAGAGTAGGAATATTAAGTAAATCTTCAATCTAAGCAGAGCTAAAATCAAAACACATCTTCACGTGTCGTTACTCAACTGTGCCCTCATATAGCAAAGTTTCTCTCTCTTTTTTTAACCTGTTCCATGTGATATGGTTCACGCCATGCATAACGGCTTGCTCGGTGCTGTTTTATTTCTGTTCTGCAACAGTCTTTTATCAATGGGGAGGAGCGGCCACTTTTAGGTTCATAAGAAATAAAATATACCCATAATAACTTTAATAAGGGCTCACTCAAGGTGAGCTGCTGTAGGCATCAGGTTCTGCATTATGGGTCTGGAAAGAAGCTGACTGAACCAGAGCCGTATGAGCCCAAGGTAAGAAAAGACTTCATTGTTGACGTTTTGTTTGAATAAAGTCATGTCTCTTTGCAAACTTCTCCAGCATTATGCAGCACATTTTTTGTTTTTTTTGTGTTTTTGCGCTATTTGCTGACCCCTGCTTTATATAGTGCAATGTCTCATTTGGAACAGAAGCCCTGAATAGCTTAGTGCCATGGTGGGCAACTTTGATATATTGAGGGCCACAATAATGCTATTCCCAGTTCCAGAGGTCCAAATCATTACAAATTAAAGGATACTATCAAAGACAATCAGTTTTAGCTGTTATCTAACAAAAAAATAGAGTTTATCAGGATTATTATTAACATTTTAAAGTTCAAAGCTAAACAGTATAGCTAGTATAGCTAAATTTAATGACTTGAACATGTAATTTAGCACTTAAAGGTCCTTTTTACATGCAATAAACTAGTACTGTTTTTTTCTGAAGTCATCAATTTGATCCCTCTTTACTTGTAAGTCCCATGGGAAAAAATACGGAAGTAACCCATCCGAAGTGGAGGTTTTCCTCCTTCATTTTTAAACATAATCCCATCAACACTGGTAAAGAAACAAAAAGTTGTTGTCTACACTAAGAAATGCTCTTTATTTTATTTTAACAATGCCCGTGATATGCAACTTTTTTAATGTGTTTTAATGTCTTTGCATAAGCAGTTTTTGCATATCACAGCATAAGGTTCATGTAGCCATGATCACTCATTCCTGTTGATATACCCTCTAGAACATCAGGAGGATCAGACCCTACCAGACAGAACATGCAAGACAGCTTCTAGTACAGGCTCTTGTAATTTCACACATCAACTACTGCAACCCCTTTACTAGCAGGCCTCCCTGCATGCAATTTACACCTCTGCAGATGATCCAGAATGCAGCAGCACATCTGGCTTATAACAATCCAAGAACAGCACATGTCACTGTGCTGTTCATCTCTCTTCATTGGCTTCCAGTTGCGGATCAAATCAACTTCAAAGCTCTACTTCTGGATTAGAAAACAGTATAAGCATGGCTCCTGTTTACCTGGAATCACTCATCCAGATCTACACTCCCTCTTATCCGTTACGCTCTGCAAGTGAAAGACGCCTGGTGCTCTCATCTCAGCATGCTCTCATCTTCCCCTGTGTTGTTCCTAAGTGTTGGAAATAATTACCAAGCTCCATTAGATCTACAGAGTCCTGATCTACTTCAAAGATTGACTTGGCAAGATATTCTGTCAATTGCTTGGTTAGAGAAAAAAAAAGGAAAAAATTGAACAACATTAGGCTCTGTCTCTAGCACTACATGGCAGCATGTGTGCCCGATCAGACTTAAAGTAGTTTGTTGTTCTTACTAATGTTGTTCCTTCCAGTTTAGATTATTGCTTGTGTTGTACTTACTCTCAGATGTACGTTGCTTTGGACAAAAGTGCCCACTAATTGAAATTGTTACATTGTAACATTAAAACATTGTAACATCTGTTACAACCACGAGTCTTTGTCTATATTTAAATTTGAGACAGAACTGATAATCTCAAATGATGTCCTGTTATCAAAAAGTCTCATGTGTATTCTTGTTTGTTTCAACATCTCTTGTTACCTGACGCAAGTGGCCATGAGTCACCAGTCAACGTGGTCTCTTGGGAAACAATAACACCAAGTTTAGTCCAAAACCTTGGCAGTGTTTGTAATCTTCTTGTTATTGAAGCAGCATCATACTGAGGGAGCAACAAAAAGCATGTGTGTGTGTAAAAAGTCCAGTTAACAACACTTAAAAAGCAGCAGTTTAACAACACTTGTAAACAACGGTGATAATCTCAAATACAGTGACATCTATCTTAGAAGGTTGGTGCACAGTGTGACCTTTTTGTCCCAAAATAATGTGTTCCCTTTCAACATAGAGATGCCCCCAATATTTTTTTAAGTCTTCACCCTGGCAGGAGTTTTCCAAAATATGAATTTTCAGCCATCTAAAGTGTTGTTTATGTTTGGACAGAAGGTGAAATATCACAGAAAAAAAAAAAATGTGTGGACATAGATTTATTCCCCCACAATACTCAGTCAACTTTTGGCTGGAGGGTTTTTGATGCCCAGCTCTGGCAGACACATGTCCACATGTTTTTGGGTAAGACACTAAACCCAATCTGCTGGTACTGCTGAATCATTTATTTGTGTATGACTGTGATAAGCTTGTACTGATAGACACTTTAAATAACAAACTCCAACTATTGTGTGTAAATGTGATGTAAATGGGTGTGATGTGAATAACTTTAGCTGTCTAGAGGTGTGCTACTCAAGATCACATCATTTTACTATTTACTCCCTCTTGTTATTGCTTTGTTTTGCACCCCATAGTGGCAGCATTAACATTATGTGTGTTCAAGCAAAAAAAAATATTAAGCCTGTGCTAAAGCAAGAAATAAAACAGTTTACTTAATATACGAGTTCAATTTTCCTGTCTTTGTTACAGAGTTTGCAGGAAGCAAACAGGCCAGAGGATGATTTTCTCTCACAAACAGGAATGACGGGTAAAGAAGCTCTGACACTCACCTCTATACACTCAGTTTTCTCTTTCACCACTCTGCTCCTCGGGGTAAAGCAATCAAAGCTGTAAAGAGGTCATTGATATTCCACACATATACTGACGCTCACAGAAAATCCAGTACCACAAACTGTGCTCCCTGTAAACACATGAAGACCCTACAGGAGCATGTTGCAAGACTTTAAGGGAAAGAGTTGTTTTGATTCACAATTACCGTCTACATTAGCATTAATTATGTATTATAGTTCATAATTTATAGACGCAGAATGTTAAATGTTGACTTATATAATTTACTATCAATAGCTCCTAATGGAAATTAATCTGAGAATCACATGTTCTCTTTACTTTTATTTTGTTTGGCCAATATGTTGATGAACCCCTTTTTGGGGAGGCATGTCATTTGAAACCGATTGCTGTAATAACCTGCAAAAAAGAGAACAGGTTTATGCACTCCCCTTGCAGCAAAATTGATTATAGCCTTGTCTTTTGCAGATAAACAGAGCAGAAGACTGGAGCGTAATATCATTTTTCTTTCTCTGTCTTCAAGAGAGTCATCTGTTTTGCTTTGTGTTGTTTTTCCCATGCGTTGCCTGAAACTTTGCAGAGTGTGTAACTGCTGACATTATGAAATGAAGAGTTTTTTAATTGATTTTGGAGTGTTGCTCAGAGACCATTACTCTGCATCATATTAGAATGTTATGAGAGTATTATAATGAAATAGGAACATCATTTAAAATGCACTATGGATATGGTTTTATGTTTTTAAAAAGTATTAAGGATGGCAAGTTCATGACTAAGGGTTTGCATCTGTTTTATTAATTTGCTTACCAACACTCTTTAGCAAAGATGGCTCCTTTACATATGTTTTGTTAATCCTTATAATCATCTACAACACCCCACCTACCACCTGCATAGATGCATAAATTACTCCTGAATATTAAAGAAAAACACAAAAACCTCTTCCACTTAGCATTTTCATAGCACTTAGCATGTACATAGCATCTACCTGACAAAGCTCTAAGCAGGACATCCACGTTAAACAGACCCACCTTTTCCTTAATCACTTATAGTCAGTGCTGAACATGGAGCCAGAGGCACACATCAAGTGTAACCTTTTCAGGGCAACACATACACACACATCCATACGACCACAGCATACTTTACTCTACAAGGCCAGGAATGGAAAACAAAGAGAGCTTTTGTAGCTTTAATCTAAACACCTTTCACAGATCATCGACACAAGTGTTTCGGAGGGAGCAGATAACAAATGGTATATAAGTGATTTAAAAGAGGCTATATAAGGTTAACACCCTCAAGTTGACCTTGCACACTGCAAGAGCCCTGACTTCATTGTGTTTACTACATCTATGTAAATATTTCAACCAATGATAAAATCAGAATAAACATGTAAATCTGTGAACTGACCCCTTACAGAGCTGTATTTGTTTTAACTGTAAGCCATGTAATCATGGCTGTAAGCACAGCATTAGCCATTTGGACACTTTAGTTTGCTGTCACAATATCAACAACTAATGGCAGAATTAACATTTTATTGGCATTTTAGCTCATTTCAATAAATGAACACCTCAAGAATAATTTAAAAAAAAGGTCCCTGGAGTCTGGGCGCCAGGGTTGCAAAATCAAATTTGATGTTGCTGATTTTGGTTTATGTCTACATTATATCTAAAACAATATTACGTACAACAGGCCAATAGACTGCATGTACACAGAGGCTGGGCTCAAGAGTTGCAGCTTGGGTTACAATTTGTGAGGCATCTCTACATTTCCTGCTCTCTCTTCTGCTACCACTGTAATCCCCTACCTTGTCTACCAAATACAGGCACAGACAGCATGTTAAAAAAAAATGAAAGAGAACCAATAACTCGTTTTATATTCTGAATGCCCTGTGCACATGTTCTTTTGCAGTGCATTATTGGGACCCATCAAGGGTATCTGTTATCTTTTTTCAATTTCAAAAACATGCGAAGCATGAATGTTAAATTACTTCATAGTATTTATGAATTGAAAGCCAGTGCATCATCCCACCAGGAGTAGAACTGAACACTTCATATACTCTTTTGTGTCCACCACCATCGGACTTAACAACCGGGGCAGAGGCCACAGTCTGTCACTCAAAAAACAAAAATTTAATTCCTTTCCACACTGTACTTAATTAATATTACACTGTACTGCATTTTAATATTTATAAAATCCTCTAACCAGTTTTGTTATGCATCTTGTTAATCATTTAAATACATTGCACCTTATTCAACATATCTCTTATCCTGGTCTACTACTGCACAATACTTAAAGATAAAATCATTTTCACTGTTACAATGTACTGTCAACATAACCTGTCACACTGTGTCACTTTACCTTTCATGTACTGCCCAGGATGCCTCAGTTGTTACTCTGTTAATTTTAATAATTGTAAATACCTGTACTTAATTCTATTCTGGTTGTTTTCTAGTTTATTGAAATTCTGTATGTATTATATTATATACTATTCTATTGACCTTTAATGCATGCTACTTTACCCTTGTACTTACCCCTGTACTGCAACACCTGAATTTCCCCTCTGGGGATTATCTTATTTTTTCTAATCTTATAGTGGGACTAATATTGGATATTTGCATTAGGAAAACTAAAATAACTAGTATGAAAAAGCATTTTACATGTCAAACTTAACATTAACTATTTTAAAGTTTTCACTGAGTAAAAAATACAATATTGGATGTGTTAGACACATAAGAAAAAAATGTAGGATGGATGGATGGTTTGGTGAAGGGATAGACAGATGGAAAGAAAGATACATGGATAGATTGATGAATTAATATATATTGGATACACTGGATCAAATAGGTATACAGTATGAACCAACAGATGCCTGAATGAATGGCCAACAGGACAGAAAGATGTATTGATGAAGAACTGGCGCATAGATGCATAGAAGGATGAATGAATAATCATATGCATGACTGGACTGATGAATACTTGGGGGGTAAACAGATTGATGGATGGATGATTCTGGGGTGAATGGATTAATGTATGAATCTATGAAAGGATGGATGCATAGATGAAGAAATCTTTGGATGGATGAATACATGCATGGTAGGGTGGATGGAGGGACAGATGGGTAAATAGACAGACAGATTTATGCTAGCTGTAAGGATGAGTCAGTAAAAAGGTGAGGCTTTATTGGTTGGTTGGTTGGTTGGATGGAAGTATTATTAAATGGCTGGATAGATCTATAGATGGATGGATGGGTGATTAATGGATGATTATACATTTCTTAAAAAAAAAGAAGAAGCCAGGGGCAGTAAGTAGTGGCATCACTATTTTACAGAATAATTGACATGAATATACGACAACTTCAATCAGCTTAACTGATGATGTCTGTCATCGATTGATATCAGCTTATTTAGGCCCCGTTTACACGGAGACTTTTTCATCAGAAACGGAAAGGTTTTTCCTTTGCGTTTTCAAAAGCAATCCTCGTTCACATGGAGATGCGAGAATGACTGAAAATGCTGTAGCGTGCATGCCAGTCCAGTAGATGGCGATGTAGGTTTGCAGAGAAACAGCTGTGTTACAACACACGTACGAAGAAGAAAAACTTTTGACAAACAACAATGGCAAGTGGACGCACAAAGATGCAGGAGTTTCTTGTCTGGACAACAAATCTGTCTGGATAGTTTTGTCTGGATAACAAACTGAGCAAGGTAAGCAGCACACATGTTACTCGGTAGACGGCCAAAGCTGTTGTTGGTCCTGGTATGCGGGTGCAGCCTTCATGTGAAAGAGTACTGCGCATGCGGTGACGTCAGCATTTCACCCTGTATCTCGTCTCCATGGAGCTGAAACGAATTCATTTTCAAAACTTTACACTCTGGACCCTGGTTTCAAAAGTTTGCGGATTCAGGCACTCCAGGCACCATTCTTATGTAAACAGGAGGCAAAAACGCAAAGAAAACTCCGTTTTAAGCCAAAAATGGAGCCTTGTAAATGGCCCCTTATTTGTAAGGTTTGCTGTAGTATCAAAAAGTTGTGCAACTCTGAGTCACATCACTGCCTTAAATTCATAAACATCCATGCATTCATGGATTTATTCCTCTCGGCAAAACAAAATTGATATCTGTACCAGGGTCAAAAAGCATTGTGTTTCTCCACTCCTTAAGCTTCAGAGTCTTTGATAAACATCTCTAATGTGTTCTCATTGATTTATTTTGGAAGCTCACACAAAATCCAGCAGCTTTAACATCCAGGATCACATGGGATCATTTTGCAGATGTTTGTAAAGGGCAGTTCATCAGACAGGAGAAGAAGAGAAAGTAGCAGTGTGATTTTGCCAGACCTTGCAATCGTTGAGACCCGTGCATGACACAGTAGCCGTTCCCCATTTTTTGTCTAATTACAGCAATCTTTTTTCAAGGGTAGTTGTCTTTTTTTTTTTAATTCGCATTAGGGGCTGGAAATGTTTTTGGGCTGACTATTTAAGTACTTGGGACTTCACTGCATCCTTATGGTGATGATGGTAAGTAATCATTGAAGGTTAATCAGGGTGCACTAATCAGGGCAGGTCTGTCAGGTAAAGCAATTGCTGTCTCCTTGCCTCTGATTAACAAATACCTTGAGGAATAGTGAATAAAGCCCCAAGAAATAAGTAGTTTTTAAGCAATATGCAAAACAGAATAATGAATGTGATTCAGCTTAAACAATTTCTATCCCACCAGTTAAAAAAGACAGCACTGGAGTGCAAAGCCGCAGATCCTAGCTTGCTCAAATAGCAAAGGAGTCTTAATAAGATCCAATAAGAAAATGCATTTAAAAAAAGAAAAAAAAACGATTATACATGTTTTTACAGCCGGATGAATTACATTTCATCTGAGTACTTGTTACTACCACTAAATATACTGAATAATGCATCTATTTTGGTGATGTTAAGGTGTATATATATATATACATATACATACAACAACTGATAGCTCAGGGCATTGCTGAGTTGTTTATTCAGTGGATTTGTTGTAACTCTAAGGTAAACCCAAATCCCGTCTCTTTTCATACTGCAAGTTAGGCAGAGTTAGCGTTTCAAGTATGGTCTAATGCTGCTTAAATGCTGGCAAGAGAGATTAGCCTTGGTCTTTTGGCAACAAAATTTTACTTTTCCACTTCAAGATAGTTGTTTTAAAGTCAATCTAGTGCTTGAGGGACTCTCAACAGAGACAATGGCCTCTGTCTCCGACTGTCAGAGCTCCTGGTTGCCTCATATAGCACTTTGTAAGTTTGGCAATGAACTGCTGTCATCTCGGAATAAGTGCACATCGCTTTGTGGCACATGAGTAGTTTGTCACGTGTCTTGGTGTTCACAGTGGCTACGACAAAAGAGACAAAAGCTGTATCAAAAGTGGATGTGAAAGATAAAGTTAAGATGAAGAGGGAGTGTTAAAGCAATAAGCTAAATTAGATTAAATGTATATGAACTTGACAGAATTGTATACATTGACAAGAACTTTGACAGAAAATGGACTGCAAGTCAGACACAAGCTGGCTATGTTGCTGTTGGACTGGAGAGTACAGCGGTCCTTTTAAGCTTTTGTCCTATTTTGTCAAAGCTGCTATCAAG
This sequence comes from Cetoscarus ocellatus, assembly GCA_037902135.1. Classification (NCBI taxonomy): domain Eukaryota; kingdom Metazoa; phylum Chordata; class Actinopteri; order Labriformes; family Labridae; genus Cetoscarus; species Cetoscarus ocellatus. Next base: position 130,300 of record JBAMNC010001573.1, read on the forward strand.
TTATGTAATTGGTTTTTTTTTTTAAATTCATAAACCCATTTAACCTCTCTTAGCTAGCATGTTAAGCATCAATTAGCCTCTCTAAAGTGGCCTTTTACATATGTAAGTATTTCATATGCAAACAGTTTGCAAACTATAGGCAGTTGATGCAAGAAAAGCAATGTTTTACATATGGAAAAAAAGATTTTTGTCACATGTCAATGGCGTATCAATACAGAGCAGCTCTGTGCTGTGTTTCTTTAGACTGATGACAAGTAAAGCTAATTAAACAATGAGACAAACACCATGCCCCTACCAGATGATGTCAGTTCCTGTCTTTCTGTTGCTAAGGTACCAAAATTAATTTCCTGGACATTGATATTGCTTCGGAGTATTCATTTGGGATGAGTGTTTTATATGGTATGGCTGGTGTAGACTGGGAGGCAGGGTACAGATCCTGATTTTACACTTTGGGGGCTCAGGCTGTTATGACCTTTACCTGTAGCACCTCCTTAAAGTGATGAATCAATGACAGAGTGTGGGTTAACCAGGGGGAGGCCACCTATGGTTGTCCATTGGATAACAAGATGATCACAGCATAAACTTGATTACTTAGCAATACTTAGCAATAAGTCATCCATGTGTTCAGGGCAACTTGGGTAGTACTATTACACTGTTTGCGTTACATAAGGTGAAACACTAAATTACCCAGATTTACCCCCAATTTCTACATAGTCAGCTTGCATAGCATTCTGCATGCACTTTGCAGCAAACAGCCCCCAGTGTCTTAAACCACAGCCTGCACCTCAATCACTCTGCAGTTCCTTGTTGGTTCACTGGAAATACATGGCGAGTCTCCTTTTAATATGAGCTGCATCAACTCTGCATCAATCTCCGCCTAGCAGATTGATCCAACACAGGAAAACAAGTGCTCAAAGTTTCATACAGTGGAAATAGTGGACATAATATCAATGCCTACAGCAAATTGCCATAAGACAGGAAGTCTAACTTGTTGTGTACGTGTTGCTCTCTATGTTACCGTGCAAAGTTGTGCTTCTCTCATGATCTTTATGATCCTGTATTTCAAATCAATTTCTGTGGGCGAGGATCGCCATCTGCCGGGGCAAAGCCACAGCATGGGCCTGATGCTTTGTGGAAATCGGAGTTAGGCTAGTCTTTAGCTGGACAGTGACCACTGAGCCTTAAAATGCTTTTATGGAAAATAGTGAGTGATGTCACTGAGACAAGACCCATGCTTGTTACAGTGTCCAGTGAGCACCGTAATGCCTTTTTGGGAACTAGTGGATGATGCCTCCATAACTAAGTCCATGCTTGATACAGAATTCAGTTTTACAGTAAATATATTACATCTCACCCTGGCCACAAAGCAGTTTCAATAATTCAGACATATTCCACCTTTCTCCATCTTTGTTATCTCTTCAGAGCAGAGACAGGGAAGTCGGGTTCAGGGTTAACTTTATATTTTATACTTTTTCCAATCACCCTTAGCTAAGACCTGAGGATGGACACAGGCTGTTGTGACATTTAGAAGTCTGTCATTTCCTCCTTTTCCACTTCTTCTCACTTCGATCTCCAGTCTAGAGCGTTAACCTGGAATTCACAACAAAATGATAGAGGGGGAAACGAAAATAGTGCTGCCCACCTCCACATCCTCTGTCACACATGTGAGTGCAGGGACACATTTTAGAAAGTCTACTGGGACGAAAATAGTCGAAGTCCTGCGACACACATAAGCACACAAAAAAGCAGCACTCCAGTGTTAAGACAGCTTTCTGCACAGAGGTTGTAGCTACTCATCAGGTCTGGCAATGTGAGGAGTGACTTTGACAAGATCAGAAGTAACACAGGGAGAGCAGGCTGTCCTTTTGTAGTAGAGGAGGGATACTGATGACTTAAGGATAAGGGCAGTGAGAGTAATGGTTTTAGGGTGATGGTGTTAGGGCTCAGTGCTGATCTAACTGTCACTTTTGGTGGAGAGATTGGGAAGGAGCCAACGCATATGCAGTATCCACAGCAACAGCAGAAGGGTGGATGTTTGGATGTCTATTTTCTGTGTGTCACATATTAGAGAGGTGAACACTGTAACCTAGGCATGAATTAATTGATTGTTTGCATGTATGGTCACTTCCATGCATGCATGTTTATGTGTATATAAGATATATAGAGTGGGCATAAATGCATTATTCATATGTTTGCTAGTGCATGCATTCATATGATGGAGGGTTTTACTGCGATACAGTTTCATGTCTTTTTTATTCAGCGCTTTGAAATGACTGCCCTCTCCATGAATATGCATTACTCATTATTTTCTATACATAGTTAATATGGCGGAACATAACCCTGCCATGAGTGATCCATGGACTAATGAATACATTAGACTCAGCGTGGGGAATTCAAGTGGGAATACTGGCCGGGAAGAGTGATTCTATTTTAGTATAAGGAGTCTGAGTAATTTTTACACTTTAATGGAGAGGACAATGTCAATGTCAAAAACCATCCATCAAATTTCACTGTGCCCTCTGAAGATGTGAACTCACTGTACCCTACAGTAACTTACTGTTGTCTTGGCCATTGCCTGGAAAAGTGGAAATCTGGCTCACTAGACAAAAGAACAGAAAGATGGGTGGATGAATAGTTTTATGGGCCAATGGATGGATGGAAGACTATTTGAGAGGATGGATGGATGAAAAGATGGTTGTATGGCTGTATGGTTGTATGGATTCATAAATGGATGATTGGACTGATGGATTTATTAATTAAGACTCAAAGGACAAACACAGGATGAATGAAGGAATAAACAGAAGTATGAATTGATGGATTTATGAATCAACATATGGACTGATGGTAAGATGCATGGTTGGATGTATAGATTGGTGGACAGATCAACAGATGCATGGATGGATGGACAGATGTGGTAAAGAACAGATAGTTTCTGGTAGATGTGAGGATGAGTCAGTGAAAAGGTAAAAGCATTGTAAGACATTGATGAAAACTGATAAATAGGAGGCTGGTGCCTTTCCCAGCTGACACTGAACCAGTTGCTAGTCAATCACAGAGAAATGGATAGCCATTCTCACTCTCACTCATACCCAAGGGCATTTTCGAGTCATCAGTCTACTTAATGATGTTTTTAGTTTGTGGGAGGAAGCCAGAGTGCCCAGAGAGAACCCACACATGCATGAGGAGAACATACAAACTCAACACAGAAAGGCCCTGACCAACATGGGATTCAAACAAGCAACCTTCTAACTTTGAGGCATGTGCACTATCCACTGCGCTGCTGTGCTGCCTTAAATAGATTGTTGACAAATATTGACAGATATAGATGTATTTCATTCACTTTGGAACTTGGATGTTGGAGCTGTGATAATGTCTCACCTGAGTTGACCAAACTTCTGACACGATCTGGTTACTCAAGTTCTCTGACCTCCCAAGCTGAAATTCCATCCGAAAAAGGGATAGTTTCCCACTGTCAAAGGGAGCTTGGGAAGGGGGACAAAGGAGGCTGCCTTTGATTATCTGTCAACTACAACCAAAATGATAGTGAATCTTTCCGATGGGGGCGGCCCTGTGATACAATTTAGGGCCGTATGCAACCACGGGTGGTTCGCAAAGGCATAGTCTTACTTTGAGGATAACTGGTGCAAGCTGTTACAAATTTCTTCACGTCCCTCTCCATATAAGGCCACAAACACCACCTGTTAAGACTGTCCAGAGTACACCAGACTCCAAGGTGGTTTGTGCAATGAAAAGAATGCCCGCATTGAAGGACCTGCGACTACACCCCAGTCGGAACAAACAGACATCGTCGAGGCCCCCCAACAGGGTCTGAATCCTGCTGCTGTGCATCGTGAACAGCTGTATCTTTCTCCCGGGTGAGTGGCGTAAGAATGCGGGTAGGTGGGATAATGGGCTCGGGAGAGCTGTCTCTGCCTGTTGGCTCAAAGTGGCATGAGAGAGCACCTGGCTTAACATTTTTTGAGCCAAGACGATATGATGGAGTAAAATAAAACCTGTTAAAACACAGGACCCACATAGCCTGGTGAGAGTTAAGGTGTTTGGCTTGCTGGATGTAAGACAGATTTTTGTGGTCTGTGCAAACAAGAAAAGAATGCTGAGAACCCGCAAACCAGTGGCACCACTCATCCAAGGACAACTTCATGGCCAGTAGCTCCTTATTACCCACGTCATAACTTCTCTCAGCTGGTGAGAGGGCTTTGAGAAAAAGGCACACGTGTGTGGCTTCTGGTCCTTGGTAGAGTGCTGGGACAAAACTGCTTCAACTGCCACATTGGAGACATCAACCTCTATGACGAAGAATCTGTCAAAACCTTTGATGGCAAGGCAATGAGTCAGCACTGAACACTGAGACCCAGAAGTATATGTCTTTTCACCTCAGCTGGTCTTAATCAAGGCCAATCAGCCACACAACTGATTCTTCTTTGAGCAGACTCAGTGTATGTCTAGCTGCACACACCTGACTCGGCTAAGAGTTGATTGCCACAGTGTCTGACAAGCCACACACACCTGAGTCTGCTCTGAGTAATTTCTAGTGTGCCAGCATCCTCACAGCTATCAACCTGTGGTCTTTTTGTGGCTTGTTTGTGCTTGAAACTCTTTAAATAATGCCAAGAAGGTGGCCCCATTTTTCAATTGAATGATACAAGGACGTGGAAAAATAAAGGTGGGACAATGAATCCATCTAACCATTAAAAAAAACAACAATAAAAAGCCATTCCACAGTGTTATACAAATTCAATTTTCATTTACTATTGTATAAAGCCCCCTACACACCGAACGTGACTTGGCGACCTGAGCGACCACTCTCCTTGTAAAGTCAATGTATAGCCATGATGGGGCGGGGTTAATCCTCCCGCGATGCGACGGAGAACTCACAGACGATGCTGCTGCAGGGCCATTAGCTGCATATTGAAAACTGTTCTAGGCTGGTTCTGTCAAATTGACTAGGTAGAAGATCAACCAATCTTGTGTGATAACTGTGAATCTGTGAAATACATAGCTTTAACCTCCGTGGCTACCATTTCTGTCCAGATGCAGAGCTGATGTCTGATGCTGTGGCAAATTTTCAGACTAGTGCTATGTACCTCTGGGGCATTAGTGGTATATTCTGTCTGCCCTACCAACGATTGGTAGGTTGCAGGTTCGAGCCAAGCTCCAGCTGTCACATGCTCATGTGTCCTTGGACATGTTTTCAGTGACGACTCAGAATTGCACCAAATCTTAATTTATTAATTGAGGTACCTATTGACTGACAGATGGACAGATTGCTTGATAAATGGATGAGAGAAGGAACAGATGTCAGGGGAAAGAGATATATATGAATGAATGGATGATTTGATTGTGTTACTAATGGACACACAAACAGTTGGATGGTTGGATGAAAGGAGAAAAAAACAGATCGATGAATGAATATGAGATCAACAGATGGGTGGGCCAAGGAACAGACATAAAGAAGGACTTAAGGCGGCCTCTGTCAGTGATATGGATAGATGGATAGACAGATGGATGAAAAGGGGAAAAAACATCTCTGTATATCACGGTTGCATGTGACTCATTTTTTCCTGTTTCTGGGCATGTACAGCCATGTGCGACATCTGTTCTGTGGGCTGATTGGCTCATAGCCATCTCAGGGTGTGTGTCCAGGTCATTGTGGTTCAGTGGGGACTGTTTCTATTTGTGGCCCCACTTTGCAGGAGTCGCAGTTGGGTTAAAGCCCAAGGGAAAAAGGATATTGGCTATCTGCAGCAGACACGGTTACTCTGAAAATACATATGGAAAGAGAAGTGTTGCTCCACTTATTGAAAGTTACAGTGACCTCAAAAATGGAGTTAATAAAGTATTTGAACCTAAGACCAACACTTATAATTAATAAGAGGTTGGAGCCATCATTCAAGGACATGAGGCATATTGGCTACAATCAGTTTTAAATTGGTTCCACTAATCTGTTATTCAGGAGCTCTATTTATGAATTCAGGGTTCAAGGCGATTGGAACACTTCCCCTATCTCATCAGAGACACCTGGTTCAATATATTATTGATTCTGCATTACTTAGCTCACCATGTACACCTCAGTCTCTGTTGCAACTATTTCACATATAAACATTTCCTGCCTTTCCCACTGAGCATCCCTGAGCTTCAGATCTCTGCATGGAGTGAATCCTAATCCCCCCTTATCCTACAGCAAATATAGTTTATCACATCTGAGCATGTGAGCAACTGGAGCAGGTTGTGTCAAACTTTGCCAACAGGGGAAAGGGGATTTGGAGGGGTCTAATTATGAGAACAGATTTAAGTACCTCCAGCCCAGCTAGAGCACAGGATCAGTCCTCCTGCTGTCATTGAGCTAATTTTAATTACCAGCATAAAGAGGCACTGTAAAAACAGAAAACATAAATTTCAGTATAGGAATTTGGCAGTAAATATAAAGACTGGTTACAAAGGAAAAATAATAGCAAAATATGACAGGATTAGTTACAAAGGCAGAAGATGATGCATTAAGCTGGATTTACTGGGTTTGATCAACAAGGACTTCCAACTTGGCCGGCATGAAAAAAAGTACATCATTTTGGAAAAATGAGCACCTGCTTGCCATACATCTTACTTTATATAAATATTTAGCTTTGTAATGCATCATTTCCCAGTACACTCTCTGTTTGGGTCTCACTTTCAGTGTTGTGTTGAGATCAGACTGTATTTTGTTTTTGTTCTATTAAGACGTCTTAAAACGGGGACAGACAAAGTCATTGTTCTTAGAGTACACGGAATTTGATTATTTATCCAAACACTATTTTGAGTGAAACACTAGTCTAATACTTATGTCTGTCACAGGACTGCTAATTCTTGCTAGTGTTTCTACTTTTTCCCCCAACATCATTCTGTTCATCTGTTCTACTTGTTGATGTAAACCCCATGTCCATGTCTGTCATCAAGCAGATCCATCTTGCACAGCTTCAAGCTGAAACGATTGTGCAAGGTCAGAAAATGGCTGAGCTTTCCAGCGTCCTTTAAAGGGCAAAGAGGCAGAAATGTGAGCCTGCTTTAGTTGTGCCAAAGTTAGAAGCAACCTCAAGCCTCTGACTTTTTCACAATCAATGTGACAGACAAAACTTTTATGTAATTGCCATCCAGTTTTTCCTAAGAAGTTCTGCCTCTCCCAATCACTTTCTATGGGATGTTTCCCTGATGGATGGGAAATATATCCCATGTGTATGTGAAACAATCCATCTGGTATGTCAGGTTAACAAATTGTGATAGGCAGGAGAAAAAGGAAACATGCTAGACTTTCTGTAGGGTGGTTGTGAGGCATCCGAGATGGAGCCTTCATTGAGCCTTCATTGGTATGACACATATCAAATTAAACAACCAATGACTGGAGTCCAATGGCAAACTCTACCACTTTTGGATTAGAAATTTGCCTAAAACATGTATTCTGGCCTCAGCTTTATTTTAACAACTGCACTTGTACAACTGCAAAGGAGCATCTCAAATAGACCACTAAAGAAGAACTGCATTTTTCACCTCACCAAGCCAATTAAATCAGAGTGAAAGACCATACATAAAAAAATCATGGTTCTGCTAAAGCTTCCTGCCTATCAAAATTGACTTTATCTTATTATACCTTTTCTTATAATACCTTTAAACTTGACCTTTTTTCTCATTCTGTTTTTTATGAGCATTACACATAGCAGCATAGCAAAATGTCTAAATGTGAACGCCTTGCTATGCTGCTAGAGTCACCCCCAGCAAAGTGAAGAACCATCTCTAGTTACAGCTGTGACCAAGTGCCTGTACTTACAGGAAAATGTTACCTGAACTTCCCTGCATGATTTCAAAACTTTCCTGTTTATGGGGGTTGTGTGTGGATAGTTCATTGTCATCAGTTTCATTCCTGCCCTGACCTACTTGTTTCACGGAGCCCAAGCAGTAGCAATTTTTCTCTGGCCAGACCACACTTGGCTGTTGGTTGCCCAAGTCAATAAAGTGCAACAAAAGTTTAGCAACAAAGTGATAACTTGAAAAACAAAAAAAAACTTAAACCACAGGTGTTGGGAATAAAAGCAGATGAGTAAAAACACCACATAGGCCAGCCTACCAACCAAACCAACTGGACCCCAAAATCTCTCGGTGTTCTTAGACATTATCTTCAAACCCCTGCGTACTGTTATAATGATGACTGTGAAAGCATGTTGAACATGAGACCACCATTTCTCGATGTTTAACAGATTGTTGCTGATATGCTTGAAATATTGTTCAGCAACTATTATGAGCACAACTAAACATCGATGAATACAGTAACACTTTCTATCAAGCCCCTATTTATAATGCTTTACAACTATGTTATAAGCATCTTTATAAAGCTTCATAATGCATTATGCTGATCTTATAATGCTGTACATTTCTAGTCATAAGCATTAGGGATAATTTATAAAGCAATATAAACAACAATGAAGAGCACTTATGAAGCCAGTGTTCATAATGAGTCATAAACATACCTTTGCTGTAGTTATATCTATCAGAAAGTATAAATATTCGTAAAGCTTTATAATCGTAATAAAGTGTAATCACGAAGCTAGTGTTTATGGTGAGTTATATTGTGCATACGGCTATCAAAAGTATAAATATCTATAATGGTGCATAAAAAAAACAGTCTGACACACTGTAAAACATTTTGTTATGACATATGAGGTTAAGTTGTAAAACTACGTATTTGCTGGTAGCTGACTGCATTAACATACACCAGAAGATTTGCGTTCCCATAATACATTATATTCTGTTTATATTAACAATTATAAACAGCATTACAATGCAAATTATTAATAAGTCTCTGTTATTATCAGTAGAGGCTCTGAATAAAGCAATTTAAGCTGTTTTATAGGGAAATATAGGACTATAAGTTACTGTGTGGTCATTGTATGCTTCAGAAAAACTCAGCATAAAATATATTCTATAATTATATGAGCCATAAACACAATAGAACACACGATGTGCATTATTTATTACTTATCATAAACACTGGACTCATAATGAGTAATGATTAGCAATATATAAAGAATTATACATTTTGACAAGTGCTTACAACTATGGCTATACAGCATTATAAGCACATTGTAATGTATTATAAACATGCTTAAAATAAGTTTATAATACATTACAAATGGGCGCTGCAAAGAAAGTCTTACCATAAAGGCATTCAAAAGAGTTTTGGGTCAAACAGAGGACAAAAATCCAAACTAAACAGTGTATCAGATTTAATGGATTTGATTTAACACACTGCTTAAGGAATGAGATGTAACCCTGGATATTCTTTATCTTAGTCAGTCTAAGACAATAATCACTGAGTTAAAATAAATAATCAATAACAATTTAAGATGGAGAGTTTTTTTTTATCCCACTGTCCCACACAGATGGTATTTTCAAGTGCTTAGTGACATCTGTTAATCCAAGCTACGCTGTATTACCATTTTTTTTCTAACTATCAGCATATGAGCAATTTGCTGTGACCTTATTACAGATTTAGTTAATTCATTTGTTCTGTCTTACTAACAGACTGCTTCAGCTAATATAACATCTGCTCCATAATTAATCCTATCTACTGTATAATTCAAAACTTTCTATAAACTTATGTAACACCATACTTAAGCAGTAAAATATAAATTACAGCTCCTGACATATTTTCTCTCTTCAGTCCTAAACATGAAAAAGTGTTTTGATGTGTATTCTTAGAATTATTATTAAAAGTATGTTTTGGATCAACTTTCTCAGTAAAAATACGTTGCATACTGTGAGGTGATGGACATGAAGGCAGCATGTGATTCAGAATTTTAAGAGACCCTTTAAAAGTCCATTCATAGTAATGTCCGCTGAGTATCCCAGAGTAATTTAGTAATGGAAAGTCCCAGGGCGGGTGGAGCTGGACTGTATTCAAAGCAGATGAATCCATTTATAATGAGATGTAATCTCATTTACTCTGTGGCATATGGTTTGGTTTGCCAGGCTGCCGTTGTGCTCTTGCTGAAAATGCATTTCTGTTCCAAAACCTGAAAAGAGAGGAGGCTTTTTTGAAGCCTTATTTCCATAAATCAGACAGGCATAGTAAAAAAAGATTCCACATAGCTCGTGCATCCCTGGATGCATGCTGTTTGCTGATTCAGTGCTTCGCCACATTAGTTGCGTGATGGAGGGACACAAGTAAGTGGCCATCACAGGAACCATTTTTAGTTTTTTTTAAGTGAAGTGCAGCAACAGAGTCTCTGGGTGATTGCTTCTCAGGCTCTGCCGCTTCCTTCACTGGATCAGTCCTCCACAGTCAAAAGTTTAAAATAGGCCCTGCATCCCTAGGCTACATTATAAGAGCTGGAAGAATTAAGCCAAGCATCATGTAGTAAAGAAAATGTATTCATAAGTGTTCATTTGAGAATTATTAAGCTCACTTTAAACCTTTAGGATATACATTTATACATTTTAATGTTAGAGTCTTTTGCCAACATAAGGTCCAGATAAGCATTGAATACATTTAGAGGACACTTCACACACCTGATGCCAAAGTCAAATTTTGTCTGTTTAGATGGTCAGAGGCATAAAATGATTCTAGCTTGATCAATTAAAACAGATGCATTATGACCAATGTTGTGTTTGGATAAGGAAGGATGACACAGAAGACAGGAACAAACTATTCTGTGTTTGTCCGTATTTCCAAATGATAAGATGAGTGATATCTTAGCTTGATGCCAATGGATGTTACTCACCAGGCTGCTATTTCTCTCCAACTTTTCTCTTTTCTCAGTGTGCCTGTGCTTGATAAATGCTCCCTCTGTGTTAAAATTCCATCTCTCCATCATCTTTATCTTACTTTTGCTTTAATGTTAAATATTTTTGCATCTAAATGTCTCTGACATGACAAACAAACTATAGGAGGCAGGGTCAAAATCCAAAAATGCAAGACTTTTTGACAGATGGCCGTGAGGCTGTTTGATATATGTCTTAGGTAAAGTACCCCTGAATTTCTACATTGTCCAGCTGTGGATTGTCACATGAGCCCAGCATCTTTGCTCAGATTGAAGGCATGTATCCTTGCCACAGTGGAGCACAGACCTGGAAGCCTATAAACAAGGAATCATAAGGATCACTAGAGAACCACAACTACACAAGGTAATTGTCAGTTTATAAGATCAAGGTTTATTTCCTGCCTGATGTTGATTGGCTGTAGGCATTTATATCATTTCCACTGATCCCTCTGTTTTTGGAAATGACCTTGAAACTCAGTTTTTTTTCTTGTGTTGGGTTGATCTGCTTGGTGAAGACTGACGCAGAGTTTAAGCGGCTTCTGCTAAAAATAGACTTGCAGCATATTCCCACCGAACCAGTTTGGAGCTGCTCTGCTGTCCTGGTCCACAGATGGATCAAGGCGCAGACTGTGACTGTCTGATCAAATAGACCGGGGCGCCATTTGCTGCAGAATATAAACCCATATGGTGCGCTATGCAGGCATACTGTGTGGAAATTGGGGCTAAGTTGTCAACCAAGTCATATTCTAATACATTTAAGTTTTTCAGTGCCAAAATCCTACATTGTGAATTCTTTTACCACAGATCCTGACCGTTGTAAACCCATGCGGTAGCTGTGCAGTTGATAATGATACAATTCTACCTGCTTCTCAATGTGCATCTTTTGGCAGTTCCTTTTGTCAATAAAAACAGTCCAACAAATAATAAAGAGTCAATAGTACTATCTGCTTCAGACACATCTTGGCAAAGATCCTTCCTCCTAAACAAGCCATGAAGATGGTAAAAAGTTGATGAGATGTTCAGTTTTTGATCACCTTTGTCAGACCACTGCTGAAATACACAGAGGCTCATCCTCAATTCATTCTGTCAATGAGCAAGACCCATTACATCTTTACCACATGAAAGGAACCTGGTGTTGATAATGAGAGGCACTCTGAATACTGATGCACCTCTGTTGCTTTCTCAAAAATAAAAGTATTCAAAGAAACAGAAAATTTGTAGCAGATTTTGATCCACTGACTTTGATCAGAGTTAAAATTTGGTGACAGGCCATATTTCTTAAAAAAAAAATCATCTGTGTGAGCACCTGTTGGCAGATATGTGAGTCTCTTTGAGCTGTTTCTTTACTTCTCCTTTTTTAGCTCTCAATCTGAAGCTCTTTTCTAGAAGTCTGACACTGTCCAGACTTCTACAAAGCAGACTGTCCAAGGAGATGTGTCCTTATTACTAGAAATTTAGTTTAAGGTCTAGGGAGATGCAGGCGGAGTTGTCGTCTAGGTCTATGCACTTCAAATTATTCTCAGAAACTCTGCAACACAAATTCAACTATAGAATTTAACAACGGTATCCAAGGCGAGCAGTGTAGGTCATAAAACCAAAACATCTGCTTAATGTGGACATCATCAACCTGCCCACTTACTAAAGGTGAATGTTCAAACTATTTCCTGCTGTGGCTCAACCTTCTGAATTACTTTGTTCCCTGAACACTGCAGTGATGCAGATCAAACCTTTCTTTCTTCCTCACACATCTCATGGGTAAATGTTTATAAAATCATTCACATAGAAATTCATAAATTCTTTGCCTATTTTTTCAGAAGATAAGTGAATGTTATTCTTTTGCAGGGTTATTTGTTTGCAGTGCTTTTTTAGACTGTTGTTTTCTTAGGTTAGAAACCAGTTAAGCTGTTGTTCTGCAAATAATGTCCAACTGGCTGTTATTATACATACTTCTGTACCGAACAAGGCAAGGCAAGTTTGTTACTTTGTAGTTAAAAACAAGGACGTGTGACACTGCAAGCATTAAAAGAGATAAATAGACATTAAAATTAAATCTATTATTAAGTATAAGCACTCACAATGAAGTCTTTGACTTTATTGAGGTTTATGCAGCTAAACTTCAGTAAAAGTCTTAGACTTCATTGTAACATTTCCAATTACTAAGCATATTTCATCCTACATTGTATTGGTGTTACTAATCTCATTCCATTCAATGGTAGGCAAATCAGTGTTACCCTTTACATGTTTTGTATAGGGCCAACAGTGAAAGGAGTCTGGACACCCCTCGTCTAAATATACTAATCCATCAACACTAACTCCGTTTGGAGGTAAAAACTTCTGATCCTGTTTTAATCAGCTCCTCATCTGCAAGACTTTTATAGCAGCTTAGTCCAAGTGATTAGAACTTTCTGAGGTGATCAATAATCAGTGAATTTGCCCTTTGCTGCAGGACACATACTGAAACTTTTAAGCAAGGTGTTCTTACACATCCACTGAGTTCCTCCCTAAATCCATGTGCACATGGATTTAGAATCACTGCATTGGCTCCCCGTGTGTTTTAGGATCGACTTTAAAGTTCTTTTATTGGTTTTTAAATGTCTTAATGGTCTTGGGCCTTCTTATCTCTCAGAACTGCTTTTACCCTACAAACCCTCGCGGACCCTGCGCTCCTGAGGCGTCATTCCAGTCTTACGGCCCTCGGCTATGAAACAGTCTGCCAGAGGACCTCAGGGCCACAGAGAACGTTCATGTTTTTAAAAGCAGGCTCAAGACGCACCTTTTTAGCTTAGCTTTTAATTAAGATTTTATTTATGACATTTATTTATTCTAGACTTTTACATTGTCTTTATTTATGGTTGTTATTCTTTTCTTACCTTCGTGTTTTAGTTGTTCAATTTTACGTTCTAGCTCTTAGATTTTCTTGGTCTCTTAGTTTTTACTTATTTTTATTCTTTTATCTTAAGGATCTCCAGTGTTTCCTCTGTAGGAGCCCTCTGCGCCACGGGCTATGGTTGGCTACAGCTGCAGGACTCTGTCTCGTAAGTTCCTGGTGGAGTCTTGAGGACCATCCTCAATCCTCTGGGTTCTGCGTTGGTGTCCTGTGGCTGTGGCTGACTCTCCGCTCCTGGTGCAGACGGCTCCTCTGATGGCACCTCCCCAACTGGTCCATCTGTACTCAGCCTCTCATTCTCTTATTCTCAGCCTCTTATTCTTATCCTAAGCCCAATGTCAACTTTTTTAGTGGGTGTGTGGGTGGGGGTATGTGTGTGTGCGTGTGTGTGTCTAGCGTAGCTGTACATGAGTAAATGTTGCACGCTTACGTGAGAGTAAACACTCATGTAATATGGGGGTCGGTAGGTGGGTTTGACGTAATGTTTTTATTTGTTTTTATGTAAAGCACTTTGAGTTGCAGTCTTTGTATGAAAAGTGCTCTATAAATAAAGTTTTGATTTGATTTTGTTTTGATAAAAACATGCATAAGGTGTAGCTCTCTATGAAGTAAGGAGAAATGTACGTGAGTATGTGTCCTTCAGATGCTTGAACCTCTGTGTTGACAACGATCACACAGCACAAAGTGAACACCTCCAGCATAGCCTACCATCATTACTCCCTCCTTCTTCTGTAGGATTTACATATTATGTAAGACATTTTGCTTGACATCTTTGCTGCTGGCACTGGCACTGATAATAGGTTTACATAGAAATCCCATAGAGAGGCCTTCAGAAAGTGACACAAGTGATCTTCCATGTAAAGTAGGCTAAATAATTAGTCCCACGAACAGCATACTGAAACAGTATATGCTTAGAATTCCCATTTCACTGGAAATCGATAACAGGCGCACATCTGAGCAGAAAGCGCTGTTTATTCAGAGGCTGGTAGCACAGGAGCTGTCACAGTTTGTTGATTCAGCTGAGTCGTGTGTGTCTAAACACAGATAAAGAGAAACAGCAAGAGACGTGGAAAAAAGATGGCAAGAGAAGGAGAAGAAGTGTTTGAGCCACAGCTGAACACGAGCTAACCAAGCATGTCAGTCCACAGCTGGTGTCTGCTGACAGCTGGCTGTTCTATTTAAGATGAATCCACCAGATCACCGCACGCTGCTGGACGAAGAAACAACGGCAGAGTTAAGAAGAGATTTGTTCCATCATGAGCCCCCTACTTAGATGACAACTACATTATGACATCCTCTTTAAAGTCTTCAAATGTTTGGGAAAAACGTGTTGCATGTATAATTTGCACCCCTCTGTGGACCCTGTAAACACCCCAAATTTGCAGTATATTACTATAAATCAAATTTCTTTCTTAAAAAAAATTCTTAAACCACTTCAGCTATGCTCAAAACTACCAAAATTTAAATGATGTTCAGGTTCATGTTAATCATTTTAACCCTTTAAATGGTAGTTTCAATACATGCTGCCACTTGTTTTTATTAAAAAAACAACACAAAATAAGGATTTTTCATTTAATAAATGGTGGAGAGGTGGACATTGCTGATGATTAAAGTCTTGGATATGTCATAGCAACATTGTTTTCATTGCATTAGTATTTTTTATGTGGTGTGAAAATGAAAAAAATACATCCTTTGGGGACCCTGAAATCAAATAATGGAAATGCCAAAAAAAAAAAAAAACTGCTATAGAATCATCGTATAACAATATTTACTCTGTTTTTTCCCCTGCATAAATCTATTAAACCACTTCACGTCTGCTCAAAACTACCAAATATTTAGTAATTAAACTTTTAGGATTTTAATCCTGGTAACCCCTGTAAAAAAATCCTGGTGCGATAACTTTTGGTGCAATGACAACTTTTTGAGCAAGAAGCATTGTAAGAAAAAAAAAATCTCAGGTGTAAAAAAAAGGTTATATTTCATTCAATAACTGAAGAACAGAGATCCCAGGAATATTAATAAAATTTCTTATTGTCTTAGTGCAGGGTCTCCTTTTGTAATAACCCAAAGCCATTTTCTGCCAGTTTAAATCCACCCGAATGAGGTAGAATTACAAATCATCATAATTTTTTTTTGTAACGATGTATGTAAAACTTCAACCCTTTTACTCAATCAAGTTGAAGACATCATTTTAAGACAACATGGGCGATTAGAGTAATAATACTGTAATGATGTCAGGTTGATGAATTAAAGGTTGTATGAAAATATAGATAAAACAAAAAATCAAAACAGAATTTAAATGGCTCTGTCAAGCCTTGGCTATAAAGAGAAAGAAATAAAGATATGCAAACAAACAAACATTTTTTTAGCATTTACATATATTTTTCCAGATGTTTTACTTTCTTCTCCTTACTTCTCATAGTTATTTGTGCCACTCTTGGATGCAGTTCAGTCTTAAAGGTCCCATGTCCTGGTATGTTTGACTGTTTACATCATGTCTTGAGTGTCCATTAAACAAAGAATTGATTTAAGCTGAATAAAAGATTTAATCTCTGCTAGGATCAGATGCAGCTTTATTTCCCATCTCTTTAGAAATGATCAGTACTGTGGGGGCGCAGAGGCCGAGGGAGGCTGTTAAAGCTCCTTCTAACAACAATAAAAGCACAGAAAATGGATTCTGCAGAACATAAGACCTTTAAATGAGACAAAGGGTCCAACCCGATTGCTTAAACTTCATTTTTGATTGTTCTGGAAACCGATGGATAACGTTCTTTTCTCTTGTTGACCTTTGGCTGCACCTGGATGCTACAGTCAATAGAACAAGAGAAGAAGAAACTGGGCTAATCTGATTGGTCAGTAGACTGACCAAAGTTGTCACTTTCTCCAAGGGTCAAAATAGAGATCTAATAATAACTGTGCAACATTTTTCATGAAGAAAATGTGAATAAAATGACCAGTTATGGATTTTCCACTGTGTATCTACAACTACGAAAGTTTTGGGAAAAAAACATTGCATTTCATGACTGAATTAAAAACTTTCTATATTTGACACAAAAAATTCCTAAAGATTGGCAAAAGAGTGAACTTCAAAACAAAGTTGTTCCATTGAGATTCGTCTTTTGGTTGCAGAGATATAAGCAAAACATGTGAGTATTACCACTTTGGGGCGCTATCCCATAGAGTTGGGAGAGTTGAGACTGTGAAGTATCTTACACATTTCTTAAAGTTTTCTTTTGTACAGTCTACATTTAATGTATATTTTAATACGTGCAATTCAAGTTCCCAAGTGCTCTTTTCATGTCGTTTTTTTATATTTCTTAATTTTGATACACAGTTTTTCTTTTGGGCTGTTAAGTGGAGCAGCAAGTAGTGCACGTGCCTCACAGCAAGATGGTTGCTGGTTTGATTCCCATGTCTGTCAGGGCCTTTCTGTGTTGGGTTTGCATGCTCTCCCTGTGCATGGGTGGGTTCTCTCCAGGCACCCAGGCTTCTTCCCACAGACCAAAAGCTTGCTCATTAGGTTAATTGGTGACTCCAAATTGACCTTAGGTATGAGTGTGAGTGTAAATGGTTGTCTGTCTCTCTATGTGGCTCTGGGATTGGCTGGCGACTGGTTCAGGGTGTACCCCGCCTCTTGCCCAATGTCAGCTGGGATAGGCTCCAGCCCTGTGACCCTGAAAGTGATAAGCGATAATTGATGGATTTAAACTTTTTCTTCTTGTAGAGCTGTAGAGCTTGCTTGTAGAGCCAATGTACCTGTGCTGTCTTGTGCCTGTGCAAATGGCAATAAACATCTATTCTACTTTATTCTATTCTTTGTGTAACCTGAACCATGAACTTCGATTTGTATTCAAGCACTTGTTAATTCTGTTCATTCAAAGTACTTCTAGTTTATATGCAAAATATTGCTATACTGATCATCCTGCTTGTGTGCTGGGGTCATGCCCTTGTATTATTGCACATATTAATTTGACAGACACTACAAACTTGAATTTCAAAAAGGAGACTACTCACTCTCTCTACTCCAACCATCTACCTCCACCTCACTCCTCTCTCCTCTCCTCTGCTGCCGTCATCTCCCCTGCTTGTTCATTCCTCACCTCCACAAAATCAATCCCTCAGTATGTTTTTTTGTCTTCCCACCTTTTAATTCTTCTTTCCCTTTCACTTCGCCATTTTTTTCCCCACATCCCTCACATCATCATGCTCTCGCAGCTTGATCCCTTTCCCAAACCCCTCAACAATCTTCCTTTCAATTTTTGCCTTCGTCTGCCACCTTCCCTCTCTCCCCCACCTCATCTCAGTCTCGCCTTCATCTCAGCGCTCTCTCTGCCTTCATTCACCTTAAGCCGCAGTTAATGATGAATGAGACTGGCTTCCCTCGGGCGCAGACCCGGGTGGCTCTGCGGGATACAGCTCGGTTACGTGCTGGACGTTTGGGCCCTAATTCTTTATTCATAGGCTGCATCAACGGCAGTCCTTCTACTCCTCTGTGACGCCAGAGACCCGTCACTCTCATGACTACCCCCATTTCAAAGTGAACATTTCCCCCTCTCACAGTAAAAACTTACCAATTTCCCTCTTGTTCTAGAAAACACATTTCTCTTTCCTGACTGAGAGCGCTAGTTTCCTTAAATGTTTTCTTGACAACTCAAGAGCACAAGCTGGAGGCGTGCTTTTTTGAGGTTGTCCATATGTCCATTATTCAGAATACAGAGGTCAGAGGTTAAAATCATGGAGTGTCACATTTATCAGTTTTTTTTTTGACAAATAACACCAAGAGTGCTTTGAGGGATTCAACCTTTTTTTACTTCAAACTTTGGTCAAGTGCCTTATCTATTTGGAGACTAACGTGGTCAAATTTTCAATGTCAAAGGTCAAAGGTCAAGGCATTGGATTTTCATGTTAATCAATTGTCAAAGAACACAACATTTAAGATTATTTTGAGGGTTTTCTTCCTAATTTGAACATACTGAAATCCTTATCAATTCTGTGCAATCTGTATGAGGCCCAAAAACGTTTCATAAATCCACAACATTTATAACATTAATATCCGCATTTCATCTTCTTCCTCTGAACATGGTGAGTGGAAACGGGTGAGCATCATATAAAAGGAACATTCTTGAGGGGCTCCGTCATTTACAAGCAAGGATGGGACAAAGTTCGCCACTTTATGAGTAACTGTGAGCAAACAGTTCAACAGTTTCAGTAGAATGTTTGTCAATACACAATGGCAAGAATTTAGGGACTTCATCATCTCCAAAAGATTCTGAGAATTCAGAGATCTATTTTTGCACATGTGTGGCAAGGCTAAAAATCCACAGTGAATGTGTGTGACCCCTGATTCCTCAGGTAGCACTGCACTAAAAACTACCATTCACTGAAGGATATTACCACATGGGCTCAGGAGCACTTTTGAAAACCATTGCCAGTTAAGAGATTGTTGATACATCAACAAGTGAAAGTTCAAAATTTACCATGCAAAGTTCAAGCTGTATATCAAAAACACTTAGAAATGATTCCACTTTCTCTGGACCTGAACTCATCTGAGATTGACTGATGCAAAGTCGAGAAGTGTGCTGTGGTCTGACGAGTCCACATTTCGAATTGTTTTTGGAAAGCATGGATGTCGTGCCCAGAGGATCCTTTTGATCATCCAGATTATTTGTTGTACAAAGTGCAACAGCCAGTATCTCTGATAGTGTTGGTGTGCATGAGCAGCCTCGTAGAGCAGACGAACCTGTCTGATTCTGAAATCATGCATATCCATCTTGCCTGCCTCCATTGTCCAACAACTTCACTCCGGCTGGAATCTTATCGGCCCAATCAGGGAAGAGAGGCGGGAGCTGCGGGAGCTGCGGGAGCAGCGGACGTGACGACAACAGGAAGTGACTGCATTTTTGAAAACAATGGTGGCTTCTTAAGCGGTCTCGATATCTGTTAGCCCCAGCGGCTAACAGTTAGCCGCTAGGTCTAATGGCAGGTAACTGTTGTTAGCCGTTGTTAGCCGTGCTCATTGTGGCTCAGCGGCACTGTCACTGCCTCTTGCCCTGGGAATCGTGAGTTCGATCCTCAGGAAAGGAAAGGCAGTAGCGGCTAAAAGCTGTTAACTGTTGTTAGACATTAGCCGCTATGCGTAGCCGCTACGTATGCTACGTCATACGTAGCAGTGTCGCTTGATGTGGATTGGTCTGAGATGAGTGTAATGAGCCAAAGGATCGTCCAATCACAAGCTGCTGTTGTTTTTGACGGTTCTGCCCCTGAAAACATTTTCGAACGACTCCTTCCCAGATGGATTAATGAAATATTTCCAATATGAAACTGTCCATCTGGCGTGTCACGTTAGTGCATGAGTGCCCATGGCAAGGGTAACATGCACACCTATGAAGGAACCATTAATGCTGAAAGTGACATACAGGTTCCTGAGCAACATGTGCTGATATCCAAGCAATGTCTTTTTCAGGGATGTCCCTGAATCTCATTGAAAATGAATGTGTGGTGCATTATCAAGCGCAAAATACAACAAGGGCAACCCAGGATTGTTGAGCAACTGAAAGTCAATTACAACAAGCAAGAACTGGAAAGAATTCTGCCCTACTAAGTATCAACAAGTGTCCTCAGTTTCCAAATGCTTATTGAGTGTTAAAAAGAAAGATGATGTTTCACAGTGGTAAGCATGCCCCTGTCCCAGCTTTTTTTGAATGTGTTACAGGCATCAAATTCAAAATGAGTGAAAATTTGCAAAACAAAAAAATCAATTAAGTTTAATGGTTAAAAATAAAATGGTCTTTGTAGAATATTCACTTAAATGTAGGTCAAAGGGTTTGCAAATCTTTGTATTTGGTTTTTATATACACAGCGTCCCAGCTTCATTGGAATTGGGGTTTGTAGCTCGATCATCCGAGTTCTGACGCAAATGAAATGCACCACCATATCTTGATTGTATAAAGCTTTATGTTATAAAGGTTTTAGGGATTTCATCTTTTACACAAATGTCCACTCTGACTCATTGATAAACTGATTAGATTTTCGACTTCAGCGCTCAAGGTCTTGGGAAATGTATTCATCCTTCATTTGTAATATTTCTATTAATCTCATTACCAACCCCCCCAGCTCTGCACTTTTACTGTCAGGCAATTATATTCTTGCAGACTCATATAACCAAAAGAGGTTTCCCCTGAAAGCCTCTTTTAAGACATTTATACCTTCTTTCCTGTCTTTCAATGGCCATTATTATCAAAGCTCCTGATTCTGCAATCTATATGAAATATTAGCATTTTCACCATACATTAAAGAATCTAAGAAATGTAAATGCAATTGCAAGACTTATAATCCCCTTTCACCTTTAGATTTTTTAGTATTTTTCACAGTACCTAGATACCTGACTTTAAGAGCATATTCAATCTGTTTATGAAGGATTATTCAGAATAATGATTTAATTCTAGGCTTGAGATTATTTTTGCATTTTTATAAAGTTTCTGTATATTGTATTTATTCTCTGGTTGTCCTTTCCAACAGTGTTTCCTCGAAAATTACTCAACAATCACAAAGTAATCACTTCTGATAGCTCGCTTTATGCAACAGAGTGAGGCAATCTAAGTCAGCAGCAAAACAAAAAATAAATCTATAAGAAAATCACTGCAATTCTGAGCTATCAGAGACATATTGCCCTCTTTTTTGGTGGGTAAATGGACATGAATTGTCAGCAGTATGGAAATGAAAAAAGCAAACATGTGAGAGAACACCAGGAGCTTTTATTACTGCATGTTTCTCCAGTTTTCCTCTTTATGCATCAGTGTTCATCCCTCTTTGTATATCCAGGCTCATAATTAATGCACACCGCTGTGCATTGAGTTAAATGTAATCATATGTGGGTTAAATCCCAAGCCTTTCCAGCAGTAGTTTAAGTATGAAATAGCTGTCTTTATGAGCATTTGTCAGATCTTATCTGCACTTTCTTCTTTAGTACAGATGAACTTAACACTGAGATAAATTGCATCATGTTCTGTTGGTGCATGTGAGAGAAAATATTCACACACTTATGTGGTATAAACTTTTTAAAAAGCCTGACAAGTGCATCATGTAGCAGCAGGAGGAAGTGAGAGAGAAAAGCAGGGAGGTTGTTTTTCTACTTTCTTCAGAGCCTTAAGCCACATTGATCACAGCGTTCTCGTTCACACATGAATATTGAGCATCACTCCCAGATCACAAATAACAGACCGAATGCTCTATCATCAGGCTGTTAGAGACACGTGCAGGCTTTTAAAGTTTAAAGAGAATTTAAAGATTAACCCTTTGATAGCTTTAGACCAAACTTTTTAATTGTTCTGATACTCTGCCCTGTGTTTGTGCAATGGTAATACCCCTCTGATCATTGTGACTGTGCTGATAACACACGATAATAATAGTCTATTAGTCAACTTTCACCCCCAAAACATTATTTCTGTGTAATTTTTGCAAAAAAAACGAGGGAAAGGTGGTGAATGACAGTGACTTTGGTCATTTTTTCAAAAAACAAATAAGAGTAAAACTTATAGTTTCCCAATCAGCCACAGCTCTAAAGGACATTGGAAATCATGAACAATTGCTGCAGTAAAATATCTACAAATGCAGCCACTTAAATTTTCCCCTCCCAACCAAAGGCTAGCCGAGTCCAGCCAATGAGAGTCTAAATAAGGTTTTGCTTTTTGGTTTGCTTTTGCTTTCAATTTCTGTACTCAGTGGGATTTTCCATGGTAATCAACATTTTCATTCACATATCCTGTAAAATATAAGTTGTATGGATAACATGTATATCATATTCTGGGGATCTCAATAGATCCATAAGGGTTGGTAGGTCCTTGCACTTTCCTGTCGCAGATCAGCCAAGACTCTGCCAAGGAAATTGGGAAAAATTTAGTTGCTCCATCTGTGATTGTATTTTATGAGTATGTTACATGCATTTTTCATTTGAGAACTTGAATTACTACAAATATTTCCCACAGTTTTCAAATCTAGAGAAATCAATATTTTTTGTAACTGCGATGGACTGTGACTTGTCCCGATAGCGTCACCATGACAAGACGTGACGTGTCAATTGTTGAGTAGATTGTTACATAAAGAGGCAGGAACTGCTCTTGCAAGCTGTTTTTCTCTTGCTTTATCTCATTCATGTTTTGTGCAGTGTTTCTGTGATGGAACATGGTTGTTCTCTTCTACTGCCTGTGCCTTGTGTCTTCAAAGCTTACACCACATTAAATACCTCATGCACCCCATACGGTTAAATTATTTGCATATTGTTGACAGTTTTACTGATCAGTATTACTGTTGTTCCATTTTGGGGGTTAGGTTACAGGTGTAGGCTTTAAATATGGCAGCAAACAGAACTTGTCTCTAGGCATCTGTTCTGAAACATCATAAGAGGCAGCAGATATGCTTTCAGTGTTATTTGTTTTTATTTAATAAAGATCCAGATCTGATGAAACAGACTCGTAGCATCTACCTCTTTCTGCTCCATAGGGCGCTGATTGGCCCTCACACTCGTTGTAGATTAGAGCTTGGCAAGATGGATCTGCCTGATTACAGGCAAGCTGATCCATCTGTACTGCAAGATTAGAAAATATAATATATTTGCAACCAAATTCTGGCTAAATTGGATGTTGTGCTAAAATAGTTAAGATAAAAAGTACATCACTGTGATGCAACCAAACATAAGTTAAAGCTTAATTAGAATCTAACTAGTTTCAGCTTAGGGTTCAGTGTGGACTTTACACCACAGTTAAGGGCATAACTTAGTTGTTGCTAATGCAGCAAACAGACATCGTACGCTGTAATTCATAAGCCAAACTGAGATGTAGAAATGTCAAAACTTGTCTGCATATTGACAGAATTTAAGCACCATCAGATACCTGATTCTTATTAAAAAGACTGAAAAACATTTATTTCCTCTGATGAACAGACTTTGCCTAGTTCATTGATGTATAAAATGTAATCAGACTCTGCTGTTTGTTCTTTTTGTTTGTTCCTGTTGTTGGTACCAGGGTTATGCATGACTACATCATATGTTGCTCAACTCCTCCTGGCATAAAACTGTTTCTCTTGTGCTGAGTTCTGAAGCGCTCAGCAGTCTCATTAACTTATAAAAACCACATAAACTTTTTACATCAGTCACTTACGACACCTGTCCCTTTCTCCCAGGCCCCTTTTCTCTGACATTAGCTTTCTTTACCAGGCAATGGTGGTATCATTTATTTAAGGGAGCATTCAGAGCTGAACGCATGCATAATGAATGGCTGTTATCATAAAGAATCGCAGCACAGGTTGGTTTCTCAAAGAGAGGTAAGGGCCTCCGTATTTCTCCTCCCTGGCAGGCAACTGAAGCCAGCCAGGTGAGGAAATGTCTCTCTCTTAGCAATATTTACATCTTATGACAAGTAGCTACACCCACATTTATCGCTTGCCTGACCCCTGGATCATCCCTATATGTTTTATTCATCTCAGCTGTCACATGAATGTTTTATCGAGTTGTGCAGATAAAGCTTTTTTTTCTATAAAGCCACACTCTTTACTGGCCTGTCAATGTAAACATAGAAGATTGAGTGTTGATCACAGGCTCTTTCAGTGGGTGTGCTTTAGATTATCAGCTCATTGCCTTTAAGTATCAAATTAATTGCACAATCATTGTGTATATTACCCCTGGGAAGGAGAAATTTAATTAGATATTCAATCTAAATGGCTAACCAGAATGAAATATTCATGACTTTACAGAAAATTCTTTTCATATCCTTTGGCAATGTTCTGTTTCATACCATTAGAGCACTTATTGATAAAGAAAATATTACACATTTACATTTGCCTGTGCTGCCAGATATTTCCCAGTTATTTTATATAAAAAGTGCCTTTTACGTCGTTTTAACACCTAGATCGTTCTATGCAAGTGAACGTTCTGTGCCAGGCGTGTTTTGTTTGGATATATACGTATGAACATGGCAATCAATCATTGTTTCTGTACAAACAACGTAAAAAAGCTCACATGCAATAGGTGGTCTTGGCTTTTTTCAAACCCATCTCTGGAGCAGCTTGTTTACAGTGAGGACACAATCATCCCACAAACCAACACAAACAGGATGCCGAGTTAACTCATCACAATGCTGTAGAAGCACAAGCAGCAGCTCTAGTAATGATAATTGCATTACAGTTAAAAGGCAACCAGGATGATGACAAAGTACTTTTTTAATAAAAAATACTTTGGAGTCACTTTCTGTGCACAGGCAAAGCATACCATCAAAATAACCATGGGTTAGCATTACTCACTGTCTCTACAGCAGATCATCACAGGCCACAACAAATATAATAATTTGTTAAGATTTACAGATTGTATTCGTGCAGCTTGTTCAAGCAGGAGAATTTAAAACTGCTCTCTGCTTTTTCAGCATTCCTGACAGTTTCTCTGAGGACACCTCTCCAGGTGTTAGTTGTAATAAGTTCCCATGCTACCTGGTGTCCTCTGTGGTCCACTGGCGAGCGTTAATAGCCCCTCTTCTTTGTGCAGTTTGTTTACTCTTATATCATCAGGTATGTCCCATAGTTATGAATATGCTCGTCTGTAAATCCTAACATAGTATATTTAATATCTGCTGTTATTATTATTATTATATCATTGTTGTTTGGGTAGTTTAACCTGCAAGCTTTCTTTTCATAATGTACATCGCGACTCATGCTCATAGGAGTGCTGAGGCATAAGGACATTAGACAAGCTCTGCCCTTTAGCCTGGACCCAACCCGCTCCAAAATACAGCTGTGTGAACATGAAATGATCTAAAGGAAATATGCATATTTTTTGGCGCTTTTTCCAACTGATTCCGAACAAAGCAGCCAATTTGTAGGTCCTACCTCAAGCAGAGTACACACAACCTGACAATCAGGATGGCTTTAGTCTCAGATCTCTGCTTCTGATGAAACGTATCAACGGCCTTAAGAGTCATTTTATCCTCCTGGAATAGGAAAGACAGACACATAGAGAACTGTCTTTTTAACTCTAAACACTGACCAGTGGCCCATACTTGAGCACATCTGCCATGTACCATGCTGGGTACACAAGAATGGTGCCCCAGGCCAACTCAACAAGCACAACTGGGCACAGTGCGTGGGTGCAGTATGTTTGCTTTGTCTACATTCTGAATAAAATTAACCTGACTTTGAATTAAAGTGTAGTCGGATTTGAATTCTTTTTAAAAATCCCGATGGATCTCTCAATTGGCCTCAGTTTCTTGCATCTTTTGACATCCTCTTTGTGAGGCCTCAATTCTGCTCCACTGTTTGTCTCATTCCAGGTCTAGAAGCTGGCAAGTCAAACACTACATCCCTTTAACATATGACATCAGCGCTGGCTCTGATTCTCTCAGTTTAACAACCACAGTGAACACCTATAAACTTAAATAGACTAACAAGAGATCGATCAGTTTGAAAGCAGAAGAGATTTTTGTATATATTTTGGAGCAAACAATAATTGTCTTTTTTTCTAGCACTCTGAAATCCAGTTGAAATGCTTGAAGGAAACGTAATTTTTAAAATATTTTTGTTGTACCAAGTAACTTACAAAGCAAAGTTTGGCACATTTTTTTGGGGTGCTACCCACACGTTTAGCTGTGTTGTTCATTACACAAATGCACAATCCTTACAAGTTGTACCTCGTTGTAAAGGTGACTAATCAGGCTTCCCAATGATATTAAATACAATATCAATAGGTATTATTTTAAGTACGAAACATTGACTGAAATAAGGTTTCTTAATGTTTTTGAGGAGTATAGTTAAACTACATCAAAGTCCACTTGATGCTTGCTTTTCCCAGGGCTGTAAATCAAAACCCAGCTGTATTTCACATCTCACTCCAAGTTAAAGAGAAAAAATAAGTCCACAAAATTTTACCTCAGTTCAATTCCAGTAAGTAGCAGAATATTTCATTCAGTCCACCCCCTGGAGCTTCATAATAAATCTAGAAATATGTTATTCATAAAATGCTCATGTACTGTACGCTTTACAGGAATAGTAAATGTCTGGACTGTGCACAGCAGAGACTGGATGTACTGCATGGGGTTCGACTGCAGCAGCATTAATGAAAAGGAAAGCTCTGCTCTGTCCCATCCTGTCAGCTCTCAAGGTGAAAGACATGTTTTTCTATCCGACTAGACCTGCACCTCTTGGGTTGGTGTCAATTTCACAGGCTCGCAGGCTGAAGTGGTTGATCAGGTAGAAGCTGCATTCCTTCCCAGGGGATTTCATCATTATCATAGCTTTATACTGGAGACAATTGCACCCAGCACCCCCGCCCCCCTTGTGTTCTGCCATACTGTTGAGACTTTATACTGTCTGCAGACCTCCTGGGACAGCAGCACTATCCTTGGCCAGCCTTAGCCTTTACCTGGCATGGCCCTGGTAACAAAGCAAACTGTAATAAAATTTTAAAGAAAGGTCCGAAGCAGGGGTAAACCAATCTCAGCCCAAGCGATAAAAAGAAAGGCATTTATATTCATAGACATCACAACTTTGTGTGCTATCATTGAAGAAGAAGCAAAGCATACTATATAGATACTGCACTGTAATGATAGGGATTTAGGAAAGATTAAAAGCTTAAAACTTCAATGTTTCCCAAAAGTGTGAGCCCATTTACATAAGGTCAATGGTATTTTAAGGATTTTACTATGCTGACAGAAGGTTTAGACTTGAGAATTTAAGTAAACGTGTAATTTACCTCGGATTTGGACACTCTCCTCTTCCAGTATTAAAGGGAGTTGGTAATACATTCATTGAAATGCAGACTGCAGAGCAAAAAACACTTCAGGCTTCGTAAACATGGATGAAACCAGTGATGGATTAAAGAAAGAAACAAGAGCTTTGCTCAAGTTTTTTCACAGTAAACATATGCAAAATGTTTGTTACAGCTCAAAGACACACACACACACACACACACACACAGAAACATTTGGAGATCAAATTAAAATAACTTATGTAAGTTTATTTACCAACCCCTCCTGATTTTAGCATATACACTAGTATATTATATCTGGTAAAGGCATTAACTGTATATTGAAATGGATGCTGCATCAACTGCCTGGGAGTGAAGCCACAGTATTTGGAGCCCCCTGAATATTTTGATATGGTTCATTCCACTTCCCCATGTAAGCAGATAGGATATAGCTCTAACAAGGTTTACATTAACTCCATTTTTTTTTCTTGGATGTGAATTTTCTGTAATCATGCTGATGAGTGGATTTACAGATTTACAGATTAAAGATTTGAGAGATGTCACCCCAAACCAATACGACAATCTGTTCTGTCATGGACCTGAAGTATGTTTGAAGTTTTAGACATTGGCTACTTCCATGTGTTAGCTTCATGGTTTGATCAACTGGCTCCTATCAGTGCATGTCTCTGCTAAAATGACCTCACCAGAGCATATACATCAGCACACAGGGGGGATTCTAGCTCTATATTTTACATTGTAAAGAGTTGTTTTTACTTTTACATAGTGCAACTCGGCAGTAACCTGAGATCTCCAAAATGAAAGCAAATTAGGATCAGAATCAGAAGTTACCTGTTGCAAATGCTCTTATATACAGTATACCAGAAACAATTGTTGAAACATGAACAGTATAGAATTAAAAAAGAATCTGTGGGAGAAAGCCCCAGTACATGGAAAGGACCTACACATTTAAAGATAGAGCACGCAAACTCCACAGAGACAGCCGTAACCAAGACTCAAACCAGCAACCTTCTTGCTGTGAGGCAACAGCAGTACCTCTGTACCTCCACTAAGCTTTAGATCTAAGCAATATATGCAAATATTCATATACATCTGGAGTGCAAGCTGTGAAGTACTGCACTAAAGGCTCAATGAAGGAAATGTATTCATATTAGCTTTAGTACTGCACACATGTGGGACAGAAGAATTGCTACTGACCTGTTTACAAACAGATTGCACAGTTTAAAGTTATGTACATCCTTATTTGTTCTTCTGTGTCTATTTTACTCCGTTGCCTAATCTGTGGGTCTATCTGGCCCCATACTGATGCCAAAAACTATGTACAGTATATAGCCCTTCTCAATAATGTATGTGACATAAAGACATGAAGCACAACCCCTGTAATTAGTCTGAGAAACACCAGTGTTGAGAGACTGCCAGTCTCTGAGAACGTCTCAGGCACAAGTATAGTCGTTCATTATTAAATAATAACTGCAGAGGATCAGCCAATAGCATTTACCTATTTAAACCTCATTTAGTGGCCAAATGAGTGCTAAAAAATCATGGCCCTTTGCCTCAAGTGATTCAGAAGCTGTATATTCCATCACACTCTCTCACACACACATACACACACGTGAGCATGACCTTTCACAATACAGTGCATTTCTTCAGGTCCTGGACAGCACTGTGCTTTTACGTCACACTGTAAAGCACCTTGTACCTCCACCCTGGTGCTATCCCCCACAGTGAAACTCTCAGCAGAGCAAATACACACACACAGAAACAGACTCACATGCACACATCCTGGTCTACAGAGAGACAGCTGGGGGGTAGGAACGTCTGAGTGAGCCCTGTCACATGCACATTTGTTTGTACCTTGGCCTCACATAAACTGTTCTCAGTATGGGGACTCGTGAGGGTCTGTTTCAGTGTGTGAGAAGAAGCAGAAGAGGTTCTGGTCTCTTTGTTAAAGAAAACATAACTCTAAATGACAGAAATGTACGCAAAAGGCTGCATAATACAAGACTGGATATTCAGAGAGCCTCTGAGTTTTGACGATACTCTCTGGACTTGGACCAGCCACTATCTCATTATCTAGTCGTATTGACTTAGGCACCACACTAATGAGAGGATAATTGTAATTAAACAGTGTAATTATACATTAAGGATGTTGTGTGTGCTCTTAAGACATAATCTTTTATAATCCACAAAATATAATAATATAATTTTCAAATGTCAACCTCGATCAGCTTCATACAATAATAAACAAATGTCATAACAGGCCTGCACATAAGATAAATAAAACAAGTGGTAAACAATATAGCTATGTTAAATGTAAATTAACTCCAGTCACTGAAATAATTCATCGGATTTAATTAAACTTGATTCCCCCTCTGTATTCATGCTGCAGCTAATTAAATGAGGTGGTTACTGACATTTTCTAAGTCTGCAGAGTGATCCTGTTAGATATAGTGGCAATTAGAGTGACAAGCCTGAGCGAAACAGCTTTGAAGTTCAGCACAGCTGGAACATTAAGGCTCTAATGGTTAGATAATATGTGCCTGCTAACTAGCTGCATGCCTCAAGTTTCCAAGTTGACTTTCTTTTAAAAGTTGCTGCAAGTACGAGCTCCCTGAATGCAAATGAAAATGATGTTCTTCAGTTATTAATGCATGTCATTCTTATTGCACAGCGTCAAGCAGTGCTCCTTCTTTGAAAACTAAATTTGTAACACATCGAGGATTATTACAAGGATAGAAATAGAATACAGAAATGGGCACAAGTCGCTTGTTACAAGTCAAAGAAAGTCTTATGTCTCAGGTCTCTGGGGCCAAGTCCAAGTCAAGTCTCAAGTCTCTGGGGCCAAGTCCAGGTCAAGTCTCATGGTTCTGGGGCCAAGTCTAGATAAGGTCACATGACTGTCGGGCCAAGTTGAAATGAGCTCTCAAGTCTCTTGGTTGTTGTTGCAAGTCAGTGAAGTCCCTCAAGGTTTGATTATAAATTAGCTGAAATATATATTGGATAATATTACCCAGTGTCACAGAAAAATACCGTCATTATCAGACATAATACGAACTATATGATTTTGAGAGATGTATAATCACTCTTGGTCTTAGAAATTAACTGTATTTAAAAAAAAATAACATAACCTTTCGAATAGAGCATTCATTACAAATAAGGTCAGTAAAACCATATTACATGGTCAATACTGTATCTGTTATTTAAACCTGCCCTTTAGATGCAGACAATTAAGGTTTCTTATGCTTTATGCAGACATATTGGTTTGTTATTTGATGATAGAAATGCTGAAGAAGATGACTGCATTATGTTGTATAATGAAAAGTTAGTGCACTGGGCCTCCAACCTTCCTGTTTCTAAATATATTTAGAAGCCCTCAGCTAGTAAGTGGAGAAACTTAAACTGCATGTAATATTGTTTAAGCACCTTCTTCAAAACATTTGACAAGAAAAAGCTGGATTTAAGCAGCACTCACCTTGAGCGTGGCACCCCAGTCAGTGCCCATTGTAAGTGATATCTCGAGCCTGCGGCAGCTCCTGGTGCCATGCTCTTCTGTGAGGAGGTTGGCAGCCTACATGTGGGAACTATAGGTGTATCTTATTCACAATAAGCTAGACCTTTAAAGATAAAGCTTAGGCACAAGTTTCAAACCTGAAGTCTGAGTCAATTCTGAGGTCTTTAAGGGGCAAGTCCACGTCAAGTCTGAAGTCACCTTTGGGTGAGACTTATGTGCAAATCGAGTCTGAGTCTCTAATCTGAGTCTCTAACTCGGTCAAATGCATCAGTGCACCAGCATTCCACTGTCAGGATGCTTTGGCAGTTTTTGTGTAGTTGTAATTGTATGCAGTGAATGTAAACAAATGAAGTGCCAAAATCACATAACCTTATAATCAATTTTGAACCAATTACAACATTAAACTGGATGTCATAAAAATACTCCAGGAAATAAAGGGCGGTAGGATGTAATAACGCCAGTCACTAGATTTATAAATGAGGCATTTCCACTCATCTTGCAGAAAAATTTGCTCTGCTCTGTACAAACTCAGCCAAGGTTGCATTTCATGGTGACCATAAGGGCACACAAGCAACTCAATATCTCACTGATGTTTAACCCAGACGTTTTTATCGACAGCTTGAGTGAGATCTCTAAAATAACTCTGAACAGCTGCTCTGACAGGGTGTCAGGACCCTCCAGCACAGGAGTCCCTTCTCTGCAGACAGCAGATGGGGTAAGACGAAAGGCCGTCCATGTAAAACTCATGAGATGGAATGGAAGCAATGAATAATTTTGTGTGTAATTTTGAGTCAGTCAGTCTCAGCAGTTGTAACAGTATTGGATGGACTCTAACCACGACTGTAAGGTCACTGGTTGTCGTTGAACTGTGTAGCCTCAGTGTCATTTCAGAGCAGCACCACAGGAGGGGGAGTGGGGGGGCTCTAATAGTCTGCTGTGAGTGGACCCCTGCTGCTGAGGACCTAATTTACCTTAACTGCCACAACTACTTATATTTATACTCAAATATAATTCTATAATTGCAACAGCTCGGTAATTCAGATTTTGGCTATCATAAATGGCACTGAAACAAAGACTATCTAAGATTAATGATTCAAAGAGGTCACGGTTAAGATACAGGAAGTAATAGATAAGCTTTCTCAGATTTATATCAGGTTGATGTCTTTAAGCCCTTTTACATTTTTTAAAAACAGTAGGGTAAAGTGGAGGAGAAATATGAGGGGCAGGGAGGTCCTCTAGGGTCCTTAGTCTACAAATATGAAGAAAACAGAGTTTGAGACCAACATTTTTTAATTTCTATATTGTTGGGTCACTTTTACAACATGTTAAGCTTGTTGACAAAAAATGACATACAAACTCCAATTCCAGTGAACTTGGGACATTGTGTAAATGTAAAAAAAAAAACAAAAAGAAAAAGAAAGAAAACAGAAAAAAATGATTTGCAAATACTTTTCAACCTATATTCAACTGTACACACTACAAAGACAAGATATTTAATGTTCAAACTGATATATATATATATATATTTTTTTTTTTTTCAAATCGTCACTCATTTTGAATTTTTATGCCTACAACATGTTCCAAAAAAGCTGGGACAGAGGCATGTTTAACACTGTGTTATATCAGCTTTCCTTCAAACACTGAATAAGTGTTTGGGAACTGAGGACACAGATTGTTGAAGCTTTGAAGGTGGAATTCTTTTCCAATTTTGCTTGTTATATGGCCTCAGCTGCACAACAGTGTGGGGTCTCCGCTGGCATATTTTTCGCTTCATGTGAGACCGTTCTGGACAGCAGAGAGGCCAGTCTAGTGCCCACAATCTTTTTCTAGGAAGGCACTCTGTTGGAACACATGCTGAATGTGGCTTTGCATTGTCTTGCTAAAATTAGCAGGGACATCCTTGGAAAAACATGTCTTCTGATGTGCAAGTTACCCATGCCATGGGCACTGACACTCCCTCACACCATCACAGATGCTGGCTTTTGAACTTTGCACAAATACCTGACAATTTCACATGGACACGACGTCCTTGATTCTCAAAAAGAATTTGAAATGTGGACTCATCAGATCAGAGCACACTTTTCACTTCTCAGATGAGATTGGGCCCAGAGAAACCGGCAGCATTTATGGGTGTTATTGATAAACTGCTTTCATTTTGCATGGTAGAGTTTCAACATGAACTTGTAGGTGAAGTGACGAACTGTGCTAACAGTGTTTTTTTTCCTGAGACCATGTGGTAATGTCCTTCACGGCATGATGTGGTTTTCAAGGCAGTGTCATCTGATGGATCAAAGGTCAAGAGCATTCAAGCATGATTTTCAGCCTTGGCATTATAAAAAGGATTTGTAAGGGTTTGCAATACACTGTATTGTTTTTATTTACATTTTACACAACGACCCAGCTTCCTCGGAATAGGGTTTTTTCAGGGCCAGGTGGGGTCTCCGTACTTTCTGCAGCCAGCCTTAAGTGGACAGATAATAACATCTCCTTTTCCACAATGGATAAACTATTTAACACGTGGGCTAATGTTTGATGATAAAGCCCCTTTTTCTATTGGAAAACAACAAATCTCTTTTACATTCCACTGGCATTGCATATGTTAATCCAAAAGAGCTAAACAGCAATGCATTGACACAAAAGTAAAAGTCAGTCCTTGAAAGTAATGGTTAAAAAAATCTAGAAATGTGTTACTCTTATCTCCTTTAGGCCTCTTTAGCCAGGCAAGTGTAACAGACAGTCATATGGAGAGGACGTCTGCCTTCCATCAACCGTATGCTGGGAAAACATTAATTAAGGAATAAGAGCCCTCATTGGGTTTGTTCAGGAGGGGGAGATCACAATACTGAATTGATACAGTTCTTCTATTCTTTACCATTGACCTCTTGATGTAGTCTGCATGTGTTCTGCCTAATGCTGCAGCTGAGAAAATAAATCCCAAAAGCCGTATGAGTGGATGCATTTAGGGTTCAGATGTGTTAAAACAGCTTTGACTGAGGGCTTTATTTTGAAGTGCTATTGAGGATGCAGATTTTCTTAGATTCACATAAATAATGAGCTATTTAAACTAACGTTGGCCAGTTTAAGTTATGTTTTAATCATATACTCCTCCAAAGAAGCTTGGAAACGTTATTTCAGTCCATTATTTCTCCTCTATTTCTCTCCGCCCAAAGACAAATGCATAACATATCTAAACATATATGGAAAACTTCTGAATGAAAGCATTCTGTCCCAGTAAGGGAGTTTCTCCAAAGAAATGGTGAATTGAGCTTTTACCCTTGAAAGCCACAAACAAGAAGACAAACAACTCTCTCTCTGTTGTCTGTGACACCCTCAGATCTGAATTTCTGCTGTCACAATGTACACATGGCTTCTTTTTTTTTTGCTTTAGTCCCTATTTTGGTCAAGATATGCACACAGCTATCTGTAAAAATTTGCAAGCATTCTATTATTAAGATTTTCAGTCCATGAAAAACAGTCTAATAATCAGATAACTAGTTAATTAAAGCATTTAGGCATGCAAATGATGTCCTAATGGTATGAAGTTAGAAACATTGGAAAGCTGTTGATTTCTATCAAAATGAATGAAAATGTGCGCTAACTTTTAGGCATTGGTTTCTGTTCAGTATAAATTAATTGAGGAGTTGGATGGTGGCGACAGTCAGTCAATGAGATGAACTTATAATATGCTGTAAGTCTCCATATGTTTCTGTTAATATCTGTGTCTATCAAAGTTAATCTCCGAGGTAAGATCCAGGTAAATAAAAAGTCCTGCTGATATCCTCAATTATATTTTCAGTTGAGCTTTAGATTATCACACCAGTCAGTGACTCATCTTGTATTATAACCAAATTTTCCTGCCCATCGTGCTCTCTCGCTGTGTGACAGCGACTGTCATATATCCTCTCATGTGTGACCCTGGTCGTCTGTAACTTTTATTAATTCCACAACAAACCCAGATCGTGTACAGAAAGGAATCCTTCACATGCAGCTTTCCTCACTCTTACAAGTCACTCTTGGAAACATAAAGAAAAGACACAAAATCTGGTGAATATATTTTAATCTGAGATGCCAAAACAAACAACATAGAATATCGACCTCTGAGATATTTCTATTAAATCTGAAATTACTGGTACGTGTTTTTTTCTTTATAGCAAAATAGTGGAACTAACTGGGCTTCCATCCCTCTTTAGCGTTAGAAAACAGTCTGGAAAAATGTATCTCATTAAAATAATATTTTATGGCAGGTAGATATATCAATTACATTAAAAAATGCAGTCTAACTTAGTAATGACTCTTTTTGATGTGGTGTTTATTTCAATGTGCTGTCTCTTTCAAAGAATCCAATGGTTTGTCAGAATTCAGCCCTCATGGAGCAAAAATGAAATTTATGGTCCTCGTGTTACCTGAGGTTGCCCGTCATTGCTCTACATAAGAGCCTGCGCTACAAACTCATCCTGCAGCTGGCAGCCTGTCCAGTGAAACAACGCTGTCTGCAGGAGCAGCTTCAGATATGCCCATTGTAGTTACAGAGAGAGAAGATCAGGAAAACAACCAGGAAGACATGTACATACCAGGTGTTTACATAAACACAGTGAGCAATAATTATCAGCATAAAACAATCTTCTCCTTAGAAATAAAAATTCTCTCTGCAGAGGCCCCTTAATATCAGAATCTTATGGTTGATGCATTTACATAAAGCATTTTATTCTGATTATTCCAATTATTTATGGCTACGTAAACACAGCAAGTGTTTTTAAACAAATCACTTGTGAACCAGTTTTAAGCACCTTTTTAACAATTGACATTGTGCCCTTTTGTATAAAGATTGTTTGCAGACCTTCTTGATAACAGCAAAAAGCCATATGTGATTTTTTTTTAAACAAATGGAAGAATACATTAAAATTATGCCATTGCATTGACTGGATTAACCCACCACTGCAGTACATTTTTGGAGAAGCTCGATGATTACCTATTTCATCTTCCATCACGCACATTTTCAATTTACCAAACATGTTGATTAAAATTAATTTAAATTGTGCTTTCAAGGTCTAGACCTAATTCAAGCTGTTTACAACCAAATCTAAAATCATGTCTGCTGTTCACTGAATAGGCTTCCAGATGACAACATTTATGACCTGTCCTTGCTGAGCTTTCTCTTGGAGCACTGAGCCCTAGGTGTAAATGTACAAACCCAGACTTTTTTTCGCGATTTTGCCATTTTTCACTTTGATGTCGACACCAGAGGTGTGGCACAGGGGTTTCCTGAGGGTCTCCTGTATCCACACTGTAGATGACGTCTGGCTGTGATTTGGTGAAGCAGTGGGGAGCATTCATTCTCTATCAGGAGCACCAGGGGTTCATTTGTGGACAAAACATAGGTTTTCCATTACATTCTGCTGAAGCTTGTGTCCCCTGTGGTCTGATATTAGGGAGGTGGGAGTGCTTTCTGTCACAACGCAGCCTGACCCAGGTCTCGCTATACTCCACTCATACAGTATTGTCACCCATGTGAGAAGAATCGACCCACAAAGAAATGATTGTGGGGACAGGGTTTGAAATGGAAAATGGTGTGGAAAAAATGATTTGACTTTTTTTTCTTTGAAGAAAGCTGTTTTTAAGGGGAGACCAAACAGGGGTCTTAGTTCAGCCTAAGGGCTTGGTTATGCTTGAAAAAGATTAGCTCCTACAGTAGGATGTTTAACCACTCTGGGAGGCAAATGTGCTTTCAGATCTTTAGAGCAACTACTTTTGCAGAATGGGAGAGAAGATTTTCAACATATTTAAGCTAAACGTTTGATAATTGTTTAAAAAATGGATGAAGGATCACATTTAAGTGTTGTACTTCCTGTTAAGAACTAAAGGAAACCTTTAAACTCAGGATTTTTCAGCTCAACACACAGCAAATCACAGGATGAAGTGGCCGTACTTGTCAGATTTATGGTCTTGGAAACTTTGTCCGACCAGTCAGCATGCACTTCTGACAAAGAACATTGGCCCGTACAAAGAATAGTCCAATAAATCTTAACCTGTCAAAGGCCTTTTTTTGTTCAGTTCTGAACATCTTCTCCATTGGGACATTTAGAGAAACTTTGTGATCATCAGGCTGACAGATAGTGTGCGATTTTTTTACCATAAACACAGCCTTAGAGGAAAACATGCCAAGATGCACATCCTCATGTAGATTCAGTCACTAGTTGCATCTTGATAAATTTCCATCCATCCATCCATTATCTATTCTGCTTATCCCTTTTAGAGGGCTGGAGCCTATCCCATCTGACACTGGGCGGGGAAGCAGGGTTAACCCTGAACTGGTCACCAGCTGATCGCATATATGATCACAGATAGGCTACCAGCCTTGGGGGACCACAAGGCCCAGTGGATTCATTTTATTTTTAAAGGGAATGGGCCAGCTACAGTTGGCTAAAACCTGTATGTGTGTGCAGGTCTCTTCACGTCCGACTGCTTCTTCAGCTTCAGTCCGTTCAACACAGGACTGGCAACTAGACTTTTCCTGAATCACCTATGGACTGCAAAATCAAAACAGTTCATCCTTGAATGAGAATGAAAATTTTGGACAAAGTTTGGAGAAAATCCCTCAAAGTGTTTATCCTCCAGACAAAGTGTGTTCAACATAAAAAAAAGAACACAAAGGGTTCTGGAAATGTCGCTTTACAATTTAGGATTAAACACTGGTCAATGCTAATAATCGTTGACCTCTAGGGTAAAAGAAAAGGGATAAATTTATCCTGGAGTAAGAGAGGATATTTATGAAAAGGTTAAGGAAATATGTTTACAAACTAGGATAAACTGATAGACTGTAAAAGAATTAGATGAAGCTAAATGATATCAGGCATTTCATTATCAAAGAAGGAGCCCTGGAACGTTTTGAAGTGCCATAATGGATGCTGCAATACTGTGCAACCAAACTTAAGCCCAACCTAGAAGGAGGCCGTAGTGAGGCAGGTTTTTGGGCCGTCTTACTCATAGCAACTCTGGACATATAGGTATGTCAATCATGTCATTGATTTCTAAAACCAGAAATCCTAACTAAAATGAAAAATAAAACTTTGCAGCCCTCACAGTGAGAGCACATACATGTACCATAGTTTGGACCAAAGCTGTTTTTGAACCAGGCTGTAAATATTTTTATTTAAGGACATAAAACTGTCTCCTCAGACAATCATAACACCTCTAGGGCTCCTGCAGCCAGCCTCAAGTGGACTCTTGAGGTACTGCAGCTTCTGGCACTTCCACATGGCCTCCTTTTAAAGCATCCAAAGATTTCTGCTTGGGATAAACATGAAGCAGTATGACCTTGACCTTTGACCTCTAGAACTGAAGGAGTTTATTTTTCAGTCAATCCTTCCGAGTCTAATTAAGATACTACATTCATTAAACCCAGGATGACCATCAGACCCAACAGTCTTGGCCTTACCTTTTATTACAAAACTTTATTATTTATCCCTTAGTCAGTGTGCAACATTTGGAAAAGGAAGGTTTTTGAGATATTTTGTTCACAAGTTAAAGATGAATGCTAAAAAATGACACTAATTTGACCTTTAAACTACGAGATCCAAAACTACCCTGTTCCCCCTTTAGTCAGAGTTGACATTTACACAAGCAAGTAATGAACATGAGAGGATAAAATCTTGACCATTGACCTATGACCCCCATAATGCTATTAGTTTATCCTTGGTTGGATTAAATCGAAAACAAAAGGCAGATAGTGTTTGGCCTTTTATCTATTTTCTTCCTGAACTTTTTAGCATGGCATCAAAACTCCTCCCCAATCCAGTCCTGGCAGTAGTAGCTTATTACTTCAGCTGAAATGTTTTCTGAATTTGTCAAAACCTTTGTATAAAACCCATCTCTACCCAAATCCTACTGTGTGACTTTGCCCAGTGTGAACATTGTCCTTGCGTGTGTGAAACATGAAGCCAAGCTGAGAAGCAAACACAGCCGACTGATCCCGCTCTCAGTCGGGGATTGACTTCTCTTTTTCCATCTCATCAATCCTCCCTGTGCCTCTGTTGCTCCACCCTTTTCATCCCCTTCTCCCCATCCCACTCCAGTGGAATAAATCAGAACAGAGAGATAGGTACTCACCCAAATAATCAAGCGGCTCATGAGATTTTGCACTGGCAAATTAGTCTGGATCTGTTACAATAAGCTGCATGGTGACATTGATGTGACTTTCTCCAACAGGGGAAACTGTTCTACCGCTGAAGACACGTTCACCAGAGCCAAAACTGAACTTTTATGTTGGCATACACACCAGACACCACAACTCTGGTCCCACTGAGTTAAATATGTACCACAACACAATGGATCATCACATTACTCTGATTAGCAGTTTAAGGCATACAAAGCGTAATTACTGTATATATAAGATGGGAACAGGCCATGTTTTCATAACCTGCTCTTCTCCACAGAGCTGATAATTAGCCTTCTCATTCCATGTCCTCGGCTCCCTATCAATAAGAACTCCACAAGGAAAAAAGCAGGGTAGAATATTACCCACAATGCATGCAAATTAAGCAGTTTCATTTGCTCATGATGTGGATAATGATAGGTTTTATGTGGATGTTGGTGTGTGGTCCTGGAGTGTTTGATAAGAATATAAGAAACTACAATATATGCAGGTTAATGAAGGTTAATTCTTGAAGATTTTCCCTGCAGTCTGATGTTTTTTCTCGCCCTTTGAGAGCTCTTATCTGAACGCCAAATTCAATTATCTCCTGATCCAATGAAGCCCAGGAAATTCTGTTAGTTCTACAGGTTCAGTAGCAGGCTTGTTATCAGATACTTTTAAGCCCTATCCCTCTTGAAATAAGAAAGGGAATAGAAATACTGATGTTGGAGAAAAATTGTCTGTCAGAAACATAACAGGTATCATGTGCAATGTGAAAATAAGCAACTCAACAACAGGTCAGAACAACTGATTTAAACTGAAAAATCAATTATGAGTTTACTTCTCAAGAAAGCTTTGAAATATTTCATTTAACTATTTCCCTCCCTTTACACCAATAGGTATTGTATTTTATATCGTTGGAAGCCTGATTAGTCACCTTTAAAACAGGTACAAACTGTAAGAATTGTGCATTCTTGTGATTACCAAAAAAAAAAAAATAGAGCCAAAACACCCTTTCTCCCCTAGAAGAAAGGCTATGGTTTCTCAGGAAAGCAAGGGTGAGGAACTGGTCTTTTTGGAGTGTGGTCTTCCTGTGAAGTCCACTTTACGGTCTGTTTTTGACATCACCAGTCTTACAGAACTTGGTCTTAAGTTTGGAAATGGTACCAGGGGCTTGCTCATTCCGTGAATACACAATCCTCAAAAGTCTTGTTGTATAGGTGACTAATCAGGCTTTACAATGATATAAATACAACACTAACTGTATATTCAGCATGTAGAGTATTTTAGACC
Organism: Cetoscarus ocellatus; assembly: GCA_037902135.1. Taxonomy (NCBI): domain Eukaryota; kingdom Metazoa; phylum Chordata; class Actinopteri; order Labriformes; family Labridae; genus Cetoscarus; species Cetoscarus ocellatus. The sequence continues at coordinate 170,668 of JBAMNC010001573.1, forward strand.
TGGAATGTATTGACAGGCTGTACAACAGTTTACAGAGTGCTGAAACAGAAAGCCAGTGTGTCACTCTGTTACGGATTCTGAAACCCCTATTGCTTATGGTAAAGATCGACTGTTGTCTGAAGAGTGAACCAAACTACAGTTTTATTTCTAACCTGAATATGAGCCATTTAGTTCACTGTTTATCAGAAATATATCAAGTGCAATAAATGCCATTCATTTAGCACCAACCTGTTGATCTTGATCTACTGACACTGTAGATCTTCAAGACATTTCTTGTAGGTCTTCATGTGCATTAGGTCTTAATTTGATGTACTTTTACGGAAACCCTACCTTTTACAGCCAGTTAATTACCAGGTTTTTACCTGGTAAAAAGATGGCAATTGTGGGGAATTACTGGGTAATAACACTGACAATAACAAGGTAATTACATAGAAATTCCAGCTGAAATTGATAGGAAAAGCTTGAGTATTACCATAACTTCAGCTAACTATCATACATTTCTGACTGGATTAGAGTGGTAATAATTCAGATATCAGTGTGTACGTTACAAAGCATGAAGCTGGTATTAAAATGGTACATTTTCCAGAATTATTGGATTTAAAGTGAACAATAAAATTGTACCATTTTAAACAGAAATTTCTGACACCTTTACTCTGAAAACATTTTTTAAATAGTAGTAGATGACCCGTCACTGCTTTCATTTTTTGGGCAGCTGGGAGTTCTTTTTCATGTTTTTAATTTTTTTTCCTCAAGTGTGGGGAAGTAATTCAGAAAAGCCTTGCACTGCTGCACATAACTGCTGATGCTCTCCTGGTCAGTGAATGGTGGCAGCGGCTCAAATTCTTCTCCCTCTGCAGCAATAATTACTTCTGTAAATGATTGCAATGGTGTTCCTATCCACGCTGAACTTGTTGCAGCTGAGGCTGACACTTCGGGTGCACAGGAACTCTTTAAGGACCACTTGATACCTATCTACAACATCCTCTGGCCTCTTCACTGTAAAACAGAACCCAATAATTTTAAAGTTAATTATATGCTCATATTGGTAATCAAGCACAACAGTCTATTCTGAATTTTGGTAATTATAACAAAGTCATTTTCTCTTTGTGTAACAGCAGTATGATAGTTATTTATGCTGGAAAGTTTTGATTTACCAGAATGTATAGATACAAGAATATTGAGATTAAACATTTATTGTGCTGCATGCCATGTTCCTCCTCCCGTGTGTGTGTGTGTGTGTGTGTGTGTGTGTGTGTAGTGTTTGGTAAATGTTATTGTTTCTCCTGGTTATTTGGGCCACTTGACTACACAACCACGACCCTCAAACAAAGTAAAGTCATTCCTATTCATTTTATTTGATGTTCATCTCTCACAATTCACGAAGCAAATGTAATGTGTAAAAAACAGAAATGACAACGATAATGTAAAAAAAGTCACTGTGTACACAAATGTGTTCTCAATATTGTTCAGAAATAATTATTTTGATTTCCCATAAGACAGAATATGTAAAGGATTGGCAGTTGTGCTCCATGTCACACACATAACCAGGACCTGTGGACTAAACAGGTGCAAATGAGCTCATTTAAACTTGAGCACCTTGTTTTCATGAAAATCCAACCATTATCCACACCATTTGTTCTGTGTGACAGTAGATTTTATACTTCCAAGCATTATAAATATGGCAGCAAGCCCTCTAATGTAAGTTATCTCTTTTTCTGAATGCTGTGGGGGTCCTCTTCTTCTTCTTCCTTTGTTTATTTGAGGAGTCTGACTCAAACTCAGAGGAAGAGCCAGAAATATCCCGGAGTTTCCTTCTCTGTGACCCTTCGCAAAAACATTTAAAAAGCTGTTATTTTTCTTTCCAAAAGAAAAGTTAATAAAACATATCTTTGTGGCATTAATGACTAGTAGTTTTTAGTGAGCAGGTACTAAATAATGCATGCAAAGTACAAATGAATCAGCACAGGCTCACTGGGAGTGTATAGAATACCTCTTGAGGTTGATAAGGAGCCTACCTTGTCCATGGTGACACTTTCCTTTCTAAGGAAATCACAATCTTCCTTAAGCAGCCTGTTTTCTTCCTTTTGTAGTCGGACCTCTTCTTCCAGCAACCTATAATAGTCCTGTCGCTTAGTCATGGTTGGAGCAGTGTTTGTCTGCTGAAGTATGATACAAAGAGAAAAACATTTTATTCACATGTATGTGTGTGTGTGTGTGTGTATATATATATATATATATATATATATATATATATATATGTATATATATATATATATATATATATATATATATATACATATATATGTATATACATCTGTATTCCAGCAAGTCTACTGGACTTCTTGTATGGTTGTTTGTAGTCTGTTAAAATTCTCAATTGGATTTAGGTCAGGGGAACATTAGGGCAGGGCATTGTTAAGAACCTCAAGATTCGATTCGATTTTGATTCTTTGGGTGGCGATTTGATTCAGTATCAATTCAGTAAGAAGTAGAAATACACAAACAATTAGAGTACCTGTTGACAATTTTTGACTTTTTTTCTTTTGATGCCGTGTGGTATGTATGTGGTATGTCACCTCATATTTATGAGCAAACATATGAAAATAAAAATTTGCACAGTAATAGCTTATTTGTGCATATGGAGTACAAAAGTAAAAACAAGACAGTTAACACTATAATTATAAATGTCCAGGTCTTTTTTGTCAATAAATGTGTCAGGAATTGTCCTTTGAATACATTTTTTCACCCATTTTTCCCGAGAAATAAAAGTAAACAATTCTTGCAAGTTTTTGTCATTAATATGTTATAAATGCTTAAAACAATGTGTAATTACAAGAAAAGAAAAAAAATGGCTTTGAATTTTCAACAGAACTCTCTTCATAAACAATTGTAAATGAACATGTAGAAATTTTCTGAGATGACCAAAAATAAACTTCACCTATTTTACATAAACTCAAACATTTTTGTTTGCCTACAGCATTTAGTGTCCATGTTACAGCCTGTTATATTTGACCATGTCCAGGCGTTTTTTTTTTTACTGATGGTAGTCCCTGAAGCAGTTCCTGTCAAGCTGAAGACAGAGATCTCGACATTTCTTCCTCCAGTATTTCTAAAATTACTATTTATGGAATCCATAAAAAACAAACTATGATCAAAAAGACGATGAAACACGCGGAAAATACGGCAGAAATATGGCAAAACACAGAGAAAATACGGCAAAAGAACGAAAAGAAAACACTCCAGAATGCTACTAATGCTGTTGTGTTTAATATTTTACATTATTTACACAGAAAATACTGATAAACCGCCGTTAAATCACTCTCATGTTCGGCTCTCAATCCTATCACTCTGCAAGCATGTCTTCTTTTGCGACTGGCTGCAGCTGGATAAACACTGAAAAAGTGCACAGCGCCCCCCACTGGCCAGGAGGTGCATCGACTTGGCGGATTTGCTGAATCGATATTGAATGGTGAGGGGAATAATTGCAATGCATTGCTGAATCGATATTTCTGCCCACCCGTAGGGAACATGCAGGATGGTCCAAAAGAGTGACGTTATGCTCCTGGAAGAAGTCCTTTGTCAGGCAGGCTGGTATATACCTGGTAATTAGCGGACTGTAAAAGGAAGTGTTACCACTTTTACTTAACCATGGAATAAATGGATCTGGGCCGGGTAGGGTCTTTCTGTGTGAAGTTTGCATGTTCTTCTGTGCATGTGTGGGTTCTCTTTGGGCACTCTGGCTTCCTCCCACAGACTAAAGACATGCTCATTAGGTTGATTGGTGACTCTAAATTGCCCTAAGTATGAGTGTGAGAGTGAACGGTTGTCTGTCTCTTTATGTCGCCCTGCAATCGGCTGGTGACATGGAGAGACAGATAGGGTGTTCACGGTGTACCCTGCCTCTCGCCCAATTTTAGCTGGGATAGGCTTCAGCCCCCCATGACCCCAAAAGGGATAAGCAGTATAGATAATGGATGGATGGATATTCACTCAAAAATGTGAAAATCTACCAGTGATGGCTATAGCTGATGAAATAATCAAGTACAAGCCAGGGTATGCAAGACAAGCAAACCAAACAATGATTGCAACCTTCAGGTTTTTTATACTTTTCAAAGAGTTTTGCCAAGAGAGGTATTCCAAAGACTGTGCTATGCATTTGCAACAGCACAGAAAAGGTCAAAATTAAAGTAAGACTCCACAGTCTACTTTTGAATGAAAATGCGGAAATTAACATTTGTTAAAGCTGAGTCTGAATTGCTTTTTGATATGTAGCACAGTAGGTAGACTATAGCAATCACAGTGGATTAACCCACCATGAACTGAAAGTGTTGGAGACGGATCAGGAAGCATGTCCTATGTCTAATTTTTTCCAATCTAACTCTGCCTCCGGCTTCCTCATATTCCTCCAAACAACCCTCACATCACTGCCCCTCCCTCTCCATATGCTGCTTTTGATTGGTGAAAACCCTGCAAACACGCCATCCAACACACACTGCAAAAAGTGATGCAGCTCACAGATACTAATATGAACAATGGGTGCCCTTGATTTTTAAGCCATTTCCATTCACCCTTTTTCAGAATTTGTCTCAAGAAAAGATACTGATAAGCTTTCCCCTTCAAAGACCGATCGAATCAATCAGGTAGAAACTGTGTGAGTGTGTCCTGAGTGAGATCTGCGTGTAATGTGTCCATAAACATGCACCACAGTCATCATCTCCTGTGCTGTCACTGTTATTCTTATCATCATTATCATTATCTCCATGATTCATTGCATCATTATCCATTCACCCTTATACTGCTCAGTTTGACTGTGTAACGGTGCCCATGTGCTCTGATTGAGATTTATGACGAGGGAAGCAATGATTATGACTCCATTATACAGGGAAAACGACCGCAGGTACATGTTACACTGACTCTCCACATGTTCACTGCACAAGCCCATTTAAACGAACAGGCCCATTTCCATTCTGTCCCAACTGTTAGTCGACAGTCATTTACAGGCTGGATAGCAGATGGTGCTTTGTGTCTGCTTTATGGCACATTGATGTAAAATGCTTGTGAACTGATCCTCTGATAGTTTTTTTTATGAACATCACACATCACCCAAATATGTGGCTACTTGTTTTTCCCACTTTCACACACACAAAAAAAATATGCTGTAGCTTCTAATTTAAGTTACTTACATGATCTTTGTGGGAGCACTAACCAAGGCATTCTGTAACATACCTAAGCATTTTTCACCCCCATAGTCCAGTTTGTGTATGTGTGGGCAGTATGGAGCACCTGAGTCCACTTGAGGGGATGTGCTTGAGCAAAGTATGCTTGATCAGGCTCAATCTCAAGCATAAGTGCACAACAAGTAATAATGTTAATGACATTTTGGCAGAGCTGTATTTGATAAAGAAGACTCAAAAAGCCACATAATTAGGGGAGTTTCTGTCATTTTCTATGTGTTGCTCTTCTTTGTATGGAGTAGAACATTCTTAAAGGGATATTTCAGTATTTTTGAAGTTGGGTTGTACTGGGTAACATTTGCGAAATGAGATGAGTTGAAGCATATTCCTTCCTATTGTCAGATCTACTGTATCTCAATACTCAAGATGAAGATTGTCACAGCATGTGTTTGCTCTCAGTTACTGTGTAGGGTCCAGGCTTGGGAAATCTCAGTGGCAGAGATCCAAAAGATTGAAGTAATATGTCATGGATTCATGAGTAAGACGACTGCCAGAACAAAAAACATGCCACCTGAAAGCAAGAGAAAAAAGGGCATAGACCCTGGCTCCCAAGTTGAAGGACGGCGGGACTGAGTGTATAAAATAGCAAAACTTAAACTTCACCAACTCCCAACTCATTCAAAGCTTCTGCTACATTGCACATGTCTGCTTAATGAGCAATGATTCTACCCAACAGGAAGAGAAGCTGAATGAACTTTTAGAAATGGATAGAAAATCGGTCCCTAAGAGCCAAGCTAAAGAGGACTTCACTCAACTGTTGGAACACAGAGTCCTTCAAGGCAGTTGAATCCCAATGCCAAGTGAGTGACAATGATGATGGTGACTTGACAATAGTGAGGTGGTTAAAGGGCTCCCATCAGTGTTTTACCTTTTAGAAGAATGAGCTCCAACTATTGGTAAGGTACACTGCTGTTGGTGGGCACAGTTATTCTGCATAATTGTGTGCGTTCTATGTAAAAACAAGCCACGAAACTATGTTGGGTTGAATGTACAATTGGGTGAAAAATTCAGAGCACTTCTTTTTCCTCAAGGAAGTCTCTGTGTTTGGCACTATTTTATGATGCAGCAAATGGGTATATGTTCTTCTGTGTGTGGTTCTGTGATCTGCTTTTTCATTATGACCCTCATGTCGCTTATGATGGATGGATGGGAGGGACACAGGTTACGAGGCAGAAGACTTAGGACAAAGACAAAACAAACATTAGAGGTCTTTGTCTGTGCAGGCTCACCTGAAGCGACATCCCTTTGCGATGATGGTTACAGCTAATCATCAATCACCTGACAGTAACATGTGGACAGCTGATTGTTTATTAACAAATACACTTAAAAATGAACATAAACATGCTACGTCTCTTTATTTGATATGATTACAAACTCCTAAACATAAAGAAAAACCTGCAGATGAGCAATGATATTATTTATTCAGTTTTAAATCTGTAAAAATATAAAAATAGCAACAACAATAAAACTAAATGCTTCTCGTAGAGGATCAGCCTTAAAACAAAGTTTACTTGTTGGCTTTTTTGTTTGGTGTGGTTTAATGAGGAAAATTTTAATTTATTAGAACTTGAAATTGTGACTTTAGACCCAAGTATTTAGTTTGATTCTTGAAAGAAAGAGGTATGGGCTGCCAGTAAGTTATTTTGATCTTTTTAAGATTTAATGGGGTAGGGCTGTACAATATATCAATTAATTCTATTTTCTGTTTCAAGAGATTAAAAAAATTTAAAAAAAAATGAAGATTACTTTGCCCTTGGTTCAATCTGCACTCATTATTCCATGCCGGTTAATGCTTTGTGAAATTAGTGCCACTTTGATTGATGTAGATGAGCCTGCCTATGTCTAAACTACATAATTTATGTTTGATTAAAAAGTTACATACTCTAATTTTAAGAGGAAAATTTTGTTTTGTTTTGGGATTTTTTTTATGGAATTAAGGCAAAATTTGGTCTTTGACATTCTGTGTGATCTACAGTTTTCTGTTTAACCAGGAAAATACTTAAAGCAGCACTGCAGATCTTTTGAGCCTTCAAATATTCTTTCCAAAGTCTGTTCAGTGGAGCTCGGCGCTGTAACAGAGAGACGCCGAGCTTGCAAAGTTACTGCTGGAGAGGTAAGTTATGTTTTCGTCGGGTTTTCCCCCGTTCAACACGTGGTTTCAGTCGGTTGCTCTGTAGCATTGCATGCTTTGTGTAACTTGGCGGACGTTGTTTTGTCACTAAATGCTACCAGCGGTTATTTGCCGGCGAGTTTCTCAGATTGCTGGAGATATTCATGGCGCCGTGATGCTCGGTCATTCACTATTTCACTATTTCTTCTATGTCTTCGGATGTCCTGTCGACTCGCTTCTCCCGGCTCTGTATGTCAACAAATGCACGTTGCTGTGAGGCGCTGTGTTACGACAGTGCAATTACACCCAACGACCAGAGAGGCCCCTCGAGAGCAGACAAACCTGAATCTTACATAGTGGGGCTTTAAGTTGTAAATTGAATTTTGTGATGAAAAATCAGGGATTTTTTTTTTATAGGTCATATTGCCTAGCACTAGAATGGGGGTTAAGAAATCAATAATACTCTATTTGTGGATATAATGAGGGCAAATACATACTATTGATTTCTGTGTTTGTACAGCAGGACACAAGGAAGAAATTAGTACTCACTAGTTTGGATGTTTGACTGGTTCTTTATTTATGTGTCATGCACACACAAAGACACCAAAAATAAAAATTAGAAAAAAAAAAATATATATATATATATATATATATATATATTAAGAAAAATCTTACCTTTGCCCTTTAAATAACTTTGCGGATGGTGAGGGCATGAAAAGATATTTATCTTGAACGGGGGGCATGACAGGCAGTAATTGAGAACCACTGCCTTAGACTATTTGTTTTGTGCATAGAAGTACTTTATCGCAAGGAGCGGACATGCAAAACACAATAAAGGGAATATGAAACTCAAAAAAGCTGAATGCTATTTAGACATGTCAAAGGATGACTGGACCAAGTGAGGGTGCACCCAAACACTCCTTAACTGGAACAGTCACATTGCTTATATAAACTGTAATGTCATTATTTTTCATCACTGTGAAGTATTGATACACTATAGTGTGTAGCATGCAGCTACCAGAGTGTCTATGCAAACACATTTATCTGTCTAATTAACACAAATTCACTCCACATCTGAACATGGCATTAGCTGGTTTTGGCTCGTTTGAACAATGCCATGATCATCAAACTCTCCTCGCTTACAACAGGCTACCTCACATGTGGCTGTTTTAAAGCACATCCCTCCTTCGATGTGACAAATAGGATAAGACTTCTCTACTTGTTTGCTCTCACTTTTATCTCACCGCCTCAGACTGCTGTGCCACCGATGACAACTTACTCGAGGGTGGTTTTGTTTGATGTGACGCAGTCTGATCACTGTTGTCGATTCCCATGAGCGACACTTGAAAGTCTCGGTGCTGAGCGTCGGTCTCAGGGGGGTTACAGAGCAGCTGGAAATGCACAGCCTGATGGGCTTTCCTTGCTCTGAGGTATCATTGAAACTATTCTGACTGCTTCCAGAGGCTGAGACTAGCTGTGGCTGCTGAGTATAAATCCAGCTGTCAGGAGAGTGACTGGGTGAGATTTTCAGCCTGATGCTGTGCCCCCTTAACACCTCCATTAGTACAAAGAGGAGGTGTTGGATAAGATAGATAAGGACTTTAGACTACTGATAGAAGACACAGTTACCCTCATTGATAAAACACTGTATGATTATACAAAATACAATGTATTCACTTCTTTAACAATCTGAATTAAATGTCCCCTGGCTTTTATTTGTTTTGGGAGGAGGAGACCTAATTCAGCTGGCAGTGGTACAGTAGCTACCTGGCTTTATTTGGCATGCTAGTGTATCAGGTAAGCAAAAGGCAGCACATCCCTGACCAATAAAGAGGTTTTTAGAGTGAATGGGGTCTGTTCTCTCTTTGAAGACATAAACGCAGATGGCTGGTTAACAACCTGCGACAGTGTCCACAATCCAAAAAGCTAACAATCTTTGGTGCCAAATGCAGCAATCCACCCCTGCTGCCTCTACAAGAGACTTTTCTATAAAGGACAAATTGTGTTTTTTAAGTGCTGCATGACTACAAAACCCAGGCACTCTTCTAAAGTTTGGACTTACCACAAACAAAAGACAGACTCTCTGTGTGAGAATTCTCAGCCATGAAGTAGTCTATTCCCATAGTTGATCTATTTTCATTTCAGCAGCTAATGCAGCCTGCAACACTCTTCATTGTTTGTTTTTGTTTATTTTTTTGTTTGCACTGACAGCAACCATTTTTTCATACCATACCATTGCAGTCCATATTTAAAGTGTTCTAAATTCTGAGAACACATCAATGAGCTAAACCTCTTCCTCCACCATTTTCCAAAGATAGTCTATTGGATTGTGTTTTGGGGACCGAGGAGGCAACTAAACTCATTGTCATGTTCCAGAAACCATTTTGAAATGACCTATCAGAGGATGGTAACACTGTTGTCACAATGGGATGGACATGATCAGCTACAGAACTAAGATCTTGGAGACTATGAGAGCCACATTTATGTTGTTCTGACATTCAGAGGACCATTTCTTACAAACTGAAGCATACACTCGCAATAAAAAAAACAAATAATGGTGATGTAACAAATATATAAATCTGGTCACTAATGGGGTAAATTTTTGCAGATTTTGCTTTTCATGAAAATAAGTGATGTTGGAGACATGAATGTTTTCCTGACAGCAAAAATATATAGTTCTCACAGAATTCATGATGATATTTTAGGCTCAAAAACAAAATAGAGACAAAAATAGTTTGATTTAATGAGTGAAACATGAACCTAAAGCTGATTTAAGTTATTTTTACAATGCCAATGACGAAATATTGGTCATCAAAGTTCATTTGAAAGTGTATTTTTTGAAATGCATTTAGAAATGCTTCATAAAGTAACTTCACAAAAACCACTTTTGAGCCATATCAACCTTAGTCTTGCAAAGAACAAAACATTTGACGGTTATAAAAGGAACTGTTGCCATCTTTCATGTTATTATGCAATCTGCTTTTGAAAATCATATTGCAGAGGCAAAAAAGACTAAAATACATGGCACTTTTTCCCCTTATTTTGACATTTCTTTTTCTATTTTAGATTGATTGGAAGAGGAGGTGTCATGATACAGCTTGTTCTGGTTTATTTAGCATGTGTTTTCACTTGTGTTCTTTGTCTTTGTGACCTCTTGTTCCCCTTGTCTCTCGTGTTTCCTGTTTTATTTTGAAATCCCTGTGTTCCATGTGGTGTTTTCCTGCCCTCCCTTCTGTGTGCTACTGATGATGATTCTCTCCACCTGTGTGATTGTCTCACCTGTGCTCGATGTTTCCCCAGTGTATTTAGTCTCTGTGCTCCCCTTTGTCCTCGTCGGGTCATTCGTCTTCCATGTTTTTCAGTGTTTGTGGGTATTTATTTTTATTTAACCTTTATTTAACCAGGTTTGTCCCACTGAGATCAACAGATCTCTTTTGCAAGGGAGACCTGAACAAGAATAACAGTAGTTTGTCTGTTTTTGATTTTTACATTTAGATGAGCTCTTTTCTTTCTTTGTTCGCCAGTTTTGTTTGTTACTTTGTTAGAGATTTTGTTTCGTGCTTTGACTTTTTGTGAAAGATTAGTTTTTGGGCTTTTGATCCTTTTTTGAGTTATAATTAGGCCTTTTTTCGTTTATCTTCTTGTTTTTTTGTGAGTTTATTTTTAAGGTACCCTGACAGGAGGGTCACATCTGGCCCCCAGGCAACCACGTACCCACCCCTGCATTAAACAATGCTCAATTTGTATTAAGGGGCCAAAAGGGTGCCCTAAAGATATCGTCTATATCAGGGGTCATAAACTACATACAAGGGGCAGTTTCTAGCTTGACATTTGGGGGTGGGGGGCAGATTTTAAAAAATGATAAAATAAAATAAAATCGTTTTAACCAACATTTTACTAGTTAAATGTTTTTTTTTTTTTTTTTCAAAGTTTTAAGTATTTTTTTTAGTTTTTAGAGGTAGGATAACACTTACTAAATACTGGCTAAAATGGCTGTCAGATGTCAGGAGAGACATGAAGTCATACTTGATAAAACTGTTTCAGTCCCTATTGTTTTGAGGGTTGTGTTCATAGGGATGTGATGATTTTTCTCTCTCTTACTTCCTGAATCTGATGGTAATCTGAGGGCCAGATTGGAAGCTGTGGAGGGCCTGATGTGGCCCCCAGGTGACCCATTGATGATAACTTCTCTACATCACTAACACTACCAGCCTTGTTAGAGCCCAATATGTAACAATGACCTAAAATGTAACAATGACTCAAAATGTTATATAAAAAAAAAAAAGGGTTATAAAACCCAAAATGTAAAACTGGTCGATAATGTAAAAAGATGCTGAGCCCAAAATGTAATAAGTTTGTGCCCAAAATGAAACAACTTGTCACATTTTGGTCAGTTATTACATTTTGCCCCATAATGTAATCAAGTTATTACGTTTTGGCCTCAGCATCTTGTTACATTATCGACCAGTTATTATGTTTTGGATTTTATTACATTATATTTATTACATTTCGGGCTCAACACTTTTGTTACATAATTGACCAATTATTACATTTTGGGTTTTATTACATTTTTTATTCATAACATTTTCTAGCCATTGCTACATATCGGGCTCTAACAAGTCTGAATCATTGATACAAGGCAGGATGGATCTATGCTATCATGCTGTTTAGAGCAAATTCTGAACCTACCATCTGAATGTTGCAGCAGAAATTGAGACACATCAGACTGAACATTTCTCCAATGTTCACCCGAGCTTCAACCAGCCTCATCTTTAAATCTGAGTTTCCTCATTGAATACAGGCTTTTAATGGGTCCAAGGAATAAGTGAGGATTATGTGTTAACGTTAAATGCTCAAAATAAATTCTAAAATTTACTTGGAACTGTGAAAGAGAACCTAAAATGGGGGAGATTTATTTAATTTTCCATTTGAATAATACAGATGAGCTGCAGCATTTTAAACAACCTGCAAAAAAAACTAACTTCAATATAAGGAGAATAGCATTAATCCAGACATGAAGCAATTCAAGTTTAACCTTTAAACCCAGAAAGAGAAAGAATAAGATTGGGGCAGCTACAAGGTATGATTTGTGTTCATTTATTTATCAAGATTATTAAAACTCAAAAACATAATGTGTAGTCTGTGTGTGCCTGGTTATTTACATAACAGTATGTTCAAGAACATCCTTTACATTTCTGTGTGTCATGTCAGAGTGTATTTCCAGGTGAGTGGAGCCTGAAGACCGGGCCTCTGTAATGCAGATGGTTTACTCTGGTGCTGTCACACAGTGAATTAACACCGGACACTGAGACTGAGAACACTCGCTGCATTAGTCATGGCTGTGAACCTGGGCGCTAAAGTACTGACAGGCATAACATGAGGTTAGCTGCCTTTGCACTGTTAATGGATGAGAGAGGCTGTGACCCTGACAGACTTGTTTGTACACAGTGTGGCAGGTAATCAGACCTGTGTGTGGCGAGTCAATGAGTTCATCAGGCCACAGTCTTTGTGAGAAAAGACCTTTTGGAGCTGGAAAATAATTCATTTATATCAAAAGTATATATAAAGTCTTCTGATATGTAACCACGCTGCCGCTGAAGTCTCTAAACTGGAGGAAAAGTGCAGCTGTGACTAGGGTTTACAGGTCACATGGTAGCGTTTGCATATTTAACTCCATTGAGGGAAAACATGTTAGTTTTAACTTCTAAATCATAGATGCCTCCTTCTGTAACAATTGAATATTTATAGAGTTATTTGTAGAGTTGTGATGCAAAGAGTACTGTACCGTCTGCTACAGGGGCCAACTGGGGCAAAGGCAACATTTACTCACGTGTTTACAATATAGAAAATAAACAGAAAAGATGCCAACACCAAATAAAAAGATCTCCTGATATCTGCTTGTTATTCCATCCTTTCACCCGCTAATTTGTCTGCTCCAAATTCAGTTGCTTGGATTTGCTGACAACAAGTCCAGGGTGTACCCTGTCCATTGCCCAGTGTCGGGCTGGAAAGGCCCTCATCTCCAACATACTAAAAGTGATCAGGCGTCATAGAGAATAAGCTGATGTAAAAACTCCTATTCCAATTAAGTTGGGACATTGTGTAAAACAAATAAAAATAGAATACATGGTTGTTTAACATATATTCAATTCAATACACTAAAGTATGGTAAAAAGGGGAGTGTCATGATTTGGCATCAGAGGAGTATCTCCAAAAGGCTCAGTTATCCACAAACAAGGGGCAAGGTTCACTGTGAATAACTGCATGAACAACTAGTCCAACAGTTTTATGAAGCACAAAATACCAAAACAGAGACTTTGGACTGTTGAGCAACTGAAGTCATACATCAAGCAAGAATGGAAAAGAATTACACCAATTAATGTCCTCAGTTCCCAAACTCTTATTGAGCGTTATCAAAAGAAAAGGTGATGTAGCACAGTGGTAAACACGCAAAACATTTCTGTTATTGAGAGGGTTGAAAGGCATCACTTTGAAAGAGTTAATAATTTCTGTCTTTGCTAGACATGCTCCTTTACCTGCTTTAAAAATGAACTTAGTGGCATTACCAAAAGAAGCATAGCATAAGGAAAAGAGGGCTAAAGTAATTTGACTGGTAATGTGTTGAATGTCACCATTATGAGGAGCAGATTTATTCATTCATTTATTTGTCTAATTTTATTTCTTTTTATCCTTGAATATTTACATATACCCAAAGGATTGAAGCGAGTAGTTTGAAATTGTGAAATTGAATGGGCCATTCATAATTAATTAATTTATACTGATTAATACTTTTATTTATTTTTATTGGCAAGGTATCAGCTCTCTCGGGGTCTTTTAAAGGTAGAGGGTAAACAACTAAGCCCAAATGATACCTTGATTACCAAGTAGGACCAGTTAGGAACCCTTAAATCAGACCCGTAATTAAGTAGGTGAGAGCATTTAGGATGCTTTTAAGAGCTTTCCCCATCTTAGGGATGTTGACTGGTTGGCCTGTGAAATGTAACACTTGTAGATTCAATTTTCTCCAGAAGACATGGCTGAATAAAGTGATGGCTAGATAAGTGTGCAGTCCTCCACTGCAGGATGGATAAACCTCACAACATCCTTATCATGCCAAGCCACATTAAATTCAGCAACAGCTGGAGTTCAACAAGTCTTGGGTCATTGTATGAGCATTGAAGAGATGCACCTCGCAATCAACATGCCCTATCATTTAACTTAGATAAAGAGCAAAATTAACACCAAGTCATTACCTCCATAAAGAATCTTCAACACACTTACTCATTCACTGTACTCAACAACATTATGGACTCATGTGGTACAATATATGTTGTGCAAAACCAAACATAACATTGTAATTCAATGTAAAAATGTAATCTTGAACCAAAAAAATGATAAACACAATATTGAATTCTTTGTTAATTTATTTTTTTTTTTATGGTTAATTTTATCACAAATGCAGATTAAGAAAATGAACCCCATACCTTTCCTCAATTCAGTAAGAAAATGAAACAATATTTACAGAATTTAAAGCTGATAGATTGTAAAAAAAAAAAAAAAAAAAAAAAAAAAAAAAGAACAGAACAAGTAAAATTTTTGAAGAGACTCTTAAAATCAAATAGTTAATACTATCGCAGACATCTTTACTTGTGTCCTTACTTTTTGTAGGACTTCTGCAACTTATTTTTCCCACTATGTTAATTCTGTCCTAATTTGTTTTATATTTTCTGTAATTTTCTTTATACAGTTTTGAGCACAGTACTGGTCTTTTGTAAATCTTATGTTGTACAATAAAATTTGTTGTACAAAAAAAGTGTCTTGCTGGATCATTGGGAACAGAGGGTGAAGTGGAAGGAGTGAAAGCTGTCAGGAAGCTGCTCTTTATTCTCTTATACAGCACAAGGCTGATAGCCAGGATCTGAAAGCTATGTGATGTGATACTACACATTCTTGTGCAGTAGGTGGCGGTATGCACGTCTAAGCTGTTTGCAATCTGCCAATAAACCAGAAGAGGAAGAAGTGACATCATCAGCCTGCGACATAGCTGCAGGTGGAAGGAACAGACTGGAAGCCCAGATCCTGGAGTTCATGCTGGTGGGAAAACTGGATGTGGGACCAGGGTATCCATCGGAGAACTGGCCATTTATCGATACTAGGAGTGAAAACTTCTGCTTGCCAAGCCAGAGCTCCAGTGGATGAAAGGTGCATTCTTTCCAAAGGCACTCTCTGCCTCATGGAAGACTTTAAATGTTTCCATGAACACACTCGATCTGCTATGGATCTTTTCATCATGGACAAACGCCAACACTGGGAGAGCACAAACCTCCTACAAGGTAGGTTTGTTACCAAGTGCCCTGACCATTTTTTTGTGGAGTTATATGCACAAATGCCAAAAATGGTCCTATCTTGCAATGTTAAAGAATCCTTTAAAAAATTCCTGGATCCAGATGGTGATCCAGATCAGTCCCAAAATCTAATCATTTGTTCCTTATCCCATTCCACACATTTCCTGAAAATTTCATCCAAATCTGTCCATCACTTTTCAAGTTATCTTGAAAACAAACAAACAAACAAACCAACACCGGCAAAAACATACCTCCTTGGTGGAGGTAATGATGAGCAGCAGGGTGAGTAAAAGCAAGTTTACAGAAAGCTTGAGCTCTCTTTTATGGCAGTTAGAAAGCTTGCAGCAACAGTTGACAGGTCCACATATTATAAGCAACTTTGGTCTTCTTTTCTTTTTGAAAAGTAGCTTGTAAATATTGGGAGTGGCAAGTTGCAAAGCACATTCACTTATTTTGACTTGTTCTGCTCCCAGTATGAGTCCCTCCTGTTTCTCTCACAGTTTTCTTAATAAGAAGCAGCACAAAGTCTGTCCAGTTTGAGAGGCCATCCTTAAAACTGTTTCTGACCTTAAGTGCTTGTTTTCTCTTTTTAATGACATCAAAAGTCTGTCTGATCACAGCCTCAGTCATTAGAAAACTCTCTGTTATTCAGTTATGTGAGCGGGGCCCCTCAGTGAAATTGGTGTTTACACAAAAAAATCCTATTAGCCAGCATTATTTTTATTTCTAATGTATCTCTTACTGTTTTCATCATCATTTCATTAGATCAACATAAAACTGAAAAAACCCTCTGACTGAGTCTGTTTGGCTTCATATTCTGGTCTCCACCTGTTTCCCCTGTCATTACATACAATCATGAAGGTGTCAGGTATGTGAGTGGCTGGAGTGAGGTGAATATTGAGGGAATGGAATGACCTTTTACTGTCTGAAACATTGTTTGATGGGCTTCTGCAAAACAATAAAGGTGGACTGTACTGTCAAGAAATTGTATATTGATGATACTGATGTGAAAAAGTTTCCCCATACCTTTTCACATGACCCACATTCCTCACAACCTCTGCAGCCAGCAGAGTAATCTGGCTGAGTGAGGCCACCCGTCTCTGAGTGGGCAAAGTGTTTGGCCTTCAGTTAAAGGGTGTTTTTCTTTTGTGATCCTCATGGGTTAAGACAGTTGTTTGTTTATAATGATAAATATAATTGATATGATTTGACTTTCTCTTAGTTTCCACTTTGAAATGTGTGCATTTTAGGTTTTAGTGTGGATGTTATTTCAGTGGATTTCTTTACTTGTGGTTTCCCCTTTCTTTACTGTGGTCTTGGCCAATTAGGGAGGGGCCAGGACAGGTATAAGAGTAGCCTCAGATATAGACCGGGGAGAGACATTATTAAATATGGCAGCTTGCTGTGAGGTTGTGTTTTTTTCCTTAACTTTAATTTATTTTCCTTGGCTTGTTTTTTTGTGTTTTGATTAATAAATCCAACCCTTCATTTTTCCATCTTCTGCTGACTCCTGGGCATCTCCTTCCACTCACCACCAGTGCTGAATAGCCACACTTGAATCCCTTTTTTATTTTTGGTAAAATTTCAATCGTAATGTTACATTTGTCTCAACACTTCAAAAGTAGCCAGCTAAACAGCATTGAAGCTGTGGCAGGAGAGTGCAGGATGTTGGCCGGCTCACACGGCCCAACAGCAGGGGAGGGGGAGTAACTTTCTGTGGTCTTGGCCAGTAGCCGCCAAACTAGCATAGCTGCTCGGCTATAGCATAGCCTAGCATAGCTGCGAGTCTGTTGATCATTAGCAAGCGGTGCTGGCTACAGGTGTGGACAACGTCACTAAGCTGTAAACTTGCTTGTGTTCCTCCAGGCACTCTGACTTCCTCCCACAGACAAAAAACTTGCTCCTTTTGTTAATTGGTGACCCTAAATTGACCTTTAGGTGTGGGTAAGAGTGTGAATGGTTGCATATCTCTTTATGTTGCCCTGTAACCAGCTGGCGACTGGTTCAAGGTGTACGTCTCTCATCCAGTGTCAGCTGGGATAGGTCTCAGCCCCCTGAATAAGCAGTGTAGATAATGGATGGATGTTTATGTTTAGATATCCTGCTTACAAAGATTTCAGTGGAGCTTTAAATTTTCATATCAGCTCCTAAATTTTTTTTTTCACCTGAGACCAATGAAGTCCTAAAATTAGGTAAAAAAACAAACAAACAGTCAGTTATATCTCCCATCTGTGCCTTTTAGAATTGAAGCCAGTTTGCCATCTCTGTGGAGAATCTCACCACATTTGTTCAAAATGCATTTGTTCTGCAGGTCGTCCAGGCCATTTATGCAATGAATCAGGTCACCTGTGGGAAGATTTGTTGTGCTTCTTCCTAAACTTTCCACAGAAACTCATTTTGGGGTGATATTTTTGGAGAAATAGAGCTTTGTGCACCCACAATAGCACACACACTTGCCTGGTATGAAAGCCACAGTATTCTCAAGCTGGACCTGGCATGCATGTCAGCTACACTCATGAGCTCACCGTAATAAACCTTCTGCTCTTTGTCCTTTGGCTCAGTTCTTCAATTGCTCACTGCCCTGTTAGGTTAAACAGCATAATTGAAACTGTTTCATTTATTATGTCTCAGCAAGTCTGCCAGAGTAGGTGGAATAAATAAGAGGTAATATTGTGGCCAGATGTTCAGTTTACATTCTGCATTCAGTTCTTCTGTACGACTAACCCGCAGAATTACTCCTTTTCCCATCATCTATCATTTTTCAGTTGAATAATTTACTCTGGTCAAATTAGGCCGTATGTATCGCCTGTGAATTAAACATGAGTGGTAATTTGTGCAGGAAATGGAACATGATTTGCAAAAGGTATGTAGTGACAACCCAATGTATGACTAAATGACTCACCAAAGCAGACTTGAGAAATCGCTGCGAAAACACATGAAATATGCATGGTGGAAGGGATATTATTAGATCACAGATGTTCTATTCAGTCTACACAAAGGTGACCTGCGCTAACCACCAGAGAAACTAGCACTTACACCAGCCTGGCTCAGTCAGAGTTAGTTTGTGAACTTCAGGTTAGAGGAGCTGTGGAAATCTGAAAGCTGATGAGATGTGAAGGTGTGTCTCTAAAAAAAATACGTATTGTTCAGTTTGATCTGACACTACCCTAACAGACATATTCACTCATAAATTCCCTGTTTTTTGGAAGGTGGTTGAAAGAAAATGTGTTCTGGTCTTTTGGTGATGATGTGAGAGTGCAGCTTTAAACTCTACTGTGGAGCCTTTTGAACGCAGCATGAAAGCTCCCTTCGTTCTGAACCATCATATCAACTGTTCGCTTTGGAGCAAAATTAAGTGAAGCAGGCATTTTTCACCCACTGGATACGATGCAGCCATCCCAACAATCTGCTCCAAGTCTGAGCACTCTTTAAACTCTCATATCCTCCCCTCTTTAGAGATCATTTTTTCACACTGTTTTGGATTTTATATAAAGATTTTTGGGGCACATTTATATCTCTTGAATCTGAGTAAGGTCAAATTGAGCATTCTGAGTAATTTGGCATTTTCCTGCCTTTACACTGTCATTGATAGAGTAGGGAATGAATAAGGCAGAGTATTGACTGTGTAGTGTGTTAATTTTTACTCAAAGTCAGGGGCACTGGCAGAAAGTTCCAGCTCCATGAAAAGATATTGGATTGCCAAACCAGCTATGCACAGTTTCTCAAACCAAGCATCTGTAAAGTAAATTGATAAATAGATATGACGCCAGTGAAAAAGGTCACAGGCATTCAACATTGATTTAAGCCTTGCCACTTACAAGTAGAGATTTCTCTGGATTCTTTGAATCTTTTGATGATATTATGGACTGTGGGGACTGAATTCTTAAATTCCTTGCAGCGGTGCATTGAGGAATGTTCTTAAACTGTTTGACTTATGTACATGCTCACACAGTTGTTCACAAAGCGGTGAACCTTGCTCTTTCATGTTCCTTGTGTACACAATCATAGCATTCACCTGTTTCTAGTTTAACCTGTTCACCTGTGGGATGTAAAAATAAGATGTTTTTGGAGCATTCCTGAACTTTTTCAGTCTATCGTTGCCCCTGTCCCATCTTTTATTGTAAAGTATTGTGGGCATCAATTTCAAAATAAGTGCATATTTGCAGTGAAACAAACAATAAAGTTTGTCTGTTTGAACTTTAAATATGTTGTCTTTGTAGTGCATTCAACTGAATATAGGTTGAAAAGTTTTGCATTGTATTTTGTCTATATTTACATATTACACAAAATCCCAACTTGATTGGAATTTGAGTTTGCTAATACAATATTTCTTTGGGTCCCCTGTCAGTCTTGGGCAATTGAAACTTCCTAACTTTCCTCCCTTTTAAGGCAACCTTGCTCAAACTTAACCATTTTTACTTTTTGGGCACACATAGACATTTAAACAAATTCTACTTGTCACAGCACTTGTTAGTGCCCCCTTTTGGCCAAAGTAGCTACAAATAAAGCAGGACCCAGGCAAGGATACAATTGTTTTAAAACCAGATTCTAGTTTGCTTGAAGGTGAGCTGAGACTCTTATTTAATGCAAGCCAGAGTTCAGTCCTCTGGTCTGCACCAGAGTACACAAGCTTTCATAAAAAGCAAACCAGAGCTCGTCTAATCCGAGCCGTATGCAATAGCTGTGAAAGCATCCTTAGAGTTTTTGATAGTTAACAAACTGTGGACCAGGGACAGTAAATGCTAAGACGTAGATAGCCTTTACTCCAACAGCTCATTTACTTTGTTCTCATACAGTAAAATATATTTTTTACAGTGTGACAGATTTCAGTTGAATTGTTTCATATTCACGCTACACTACTGTAGAATGAGCCAGCCTGCACGCAGGCAGGACTGATCTTACATTATGTCACAGCCTCACTGTGGAACTAAACGTTACCATGGCTGCCTGTCACACTCTGCATTATGGGAAGTAAGTTAGCTAAACTAAGCTAACAACAAAATGAGTTATTGTTTAACCTGAAGCAGATAGGAGGTCAAACAACTCATAAACATTTATGCAGATGAGCATATTTTTCAGAGTTGGAAAAGACTCAGGACATGAAAGTTAACAAATTCAGTGCATGAAGAAGGGAGACTTTTAACATTCTCCTGTGTTGTCAGAGATCTTTAAATAACATGCTATCTATCTGCAACGTAACACCTGTAGATGGGCTGGCAAAGAAACCGTCAGTGATATAACAAGTAGAGTGAGGCTTTGTAAAAGTGGAGGTTTGAGTGACTGGCTGAATGAATTGACCTACTTTAATGAACTAGACAGATTCTCTGAACTAAGCAGACTTTTGAACCACTTAATGTCAAATCCAGTGATGCTCCAGGACCTGAGTAATATGAACTTGTTGATATTTTTATGATATGTAGTGCCTGAGCACCGATAGTGGCCCTACTGAATAGCAAATTTGTATCTGAAGTGATTTGCTGTTAGCTTCAACAAAAAAAAATCTGTGTAGAAAAATTAGCACAATCAGAGTTAAGTCACTAATAACAGTTCTCAAGTATCAATATGGGTCCACACCACAAAGTGTTGTTTGGAATTTTTTTGGAGAGTTGGTGCTTTATCTCTCATTAAGTGTAATATTTGGCTCCTTTTAGATTTAAAATGTAAAACTTTATTACAGTTTACAGTGTGACTTTTGATAAACACTTCTATGAAGTGTTAGGAATGCACTCTCTCAGAGTACATTTCATTAACTCTATATTATCACTATGATGTGTACGATTGCTGTATTCATTTACTGAATATTAAAGGGGAAAATTGGCTGAAATGCAGATACCAAGTTTAGTTTGAACACTTGTTAAAAATATGCACTGTAGTTTTCATGACATGGGTTTGTGGCATCTGGTGGTACCAATAATGGGGGACGGACAATTATAAGATCAGAGTTCAGAGTTAAAGATCATACAGAGATACCTATAAATCTGATTTACTAAAACACAGCTTTTACATTTGTGTTTGACACCAACTCTTTCAGCTGAACATACATTTTCAGGGATTTGACTTGTGTGATCAAAGTTGCCTGGTAGCCATATTGATATCATTATTGCAGCTGCTGCTCCCTTCTACAGAAGTGTATCGAGTTAACGGATCATCCTATTTATGCCGGTCGCTGGGTTGATTGCATTCCTACTGCAAACTAACCATTCCAGGGGTTGATGGAAGTGAGTTGAGACAACCTCTTTCAAGCGATCTTGGCGCAGTTGTTTTTTTTTAAGGAAACAGAGTTTGGTTGCTGTGTTCATATGTCTAAACAAACTGAGCTGGTGGAGAAAGTACTGTGGAAAATTTTTCTGTCTCAATGTTTTATTTCACACATCACACATAACAAATGTATGAGTTACACTGAAGCTATAAAACTCAGTAACTAGATTGCTCTCATGAGCGTTACAATGTTTCTCTTGCAGGAGGTACTGAAAGCTAATCACACACAAATGTCTGCCCTTGGTTCACACAAACTTTAGCTGAATTTAAGTTTGCTGATAGTTGCAGAAGCTACCATATCAGTTTGTTTCAATTAGTGGTGTAGAGTCAACCCACACCTTTGTACTCTAGGTTTTAAAATAATGTGCATATCTTCACAGCCTTCAAACTTCTTGGTATGCTGCAGACCGCCTGCACATGATTGTCTCCTGCTATGCAAGCCTGTATTATTCTATTATTTTGTATTTTCAATAAAAGAACTCACTAAGGCAGTATTTGGTTCAAGATCTTTCAGTTTTCATTTCTTTTTTATGGAGAGAGTTCTGGAGAGATAGACGACTTGCCATTACAAAAAGCCCACTTGTGTTGGAACAATAAGCTAGGTGTATAGGCACCTAGCTTTGACTCTATCTTCATTGATTAAGCTTTATCTTAGCTTTTTGTTGGAGTTTCAACACTGCCTCTAAACACCATGGCAGTGCTTTAGTAAAAAATACAGATCAAGTCTACTTTTGACCCAGCAGCAGACAGAACACACACTGACACGACTGCGTGTGATGACCAAAATAATGAACATCCTTAAATCCGTTCAGCCAGAAAGTCATTCTCCATGAAGCTGCTCTAAAGTGAAAAATAAAGTTTAAAGTTGCATAGAGCATGTGTGGATATATGTGTGTACACTTTCCCATCTGTCAGAGGAAGGAATGATAGCAGCACAGACTGCGGCTGCAATCAGCTCGGGTCAGACTGGAGAGTTTTTGTGGCTGTACAGCTTCCTGAATAAGCATCTCAAGAATACTTACTTTTACATCATTAACCTGATATCTGCTCTGTTCAACAGAGAATATGTTTAAGTCTAAGATGACATATTCAGTGGAGTAAAACAGCCAATATGTTTTTATCTTATCGGAGACGTACAAGTGCAGAGCCCCACTTCACCTCTGAAGAACATGCTCTGTTCTGCATGAGAGTTCTGGCTGTCAAAATACAGTATTTATACCAGAGAAAGGGTTTAGTTTAAGGTTACTGACAACTTTGAAGGTCATAGTTTTAACTAAGATGACCCAAACTCTTAAGTTCACCGCCTTGGATGAAAGAAAGATCCAGAGGCAGAGCCAGCTTTCGTCATGACTTCAGTCTGCAAACTGATGGGAGGAGGATTTATTAACAACTGAAAACAGTTTGTTTGGCTTCTAGTTTCTGGCCTCAGGACTCAATGCAAGCTCAGCAAAAAGAGAAATGAGGAGTGAAATTTAAAAAGATCCCCTTTAGGCGATCAGTATGAAAACTTAGAGGAGGAAGCTGAATTAGTTGTGGGGCTATATGAAAGTAAAAAAAAAAAAACCTAATAGAGCTGCATTTGTATCAGTACAGGAGTATGAAGGGGCAGAATAGATGGGAAAGAATTGAGAGCTAAAATCAGTTTATTTTTGTATATTGCTGCATAAACTGTGTGCAGAGAAAGTGTATTGTCATATCATTTAGCCAAATTAGATCAACTACAACAGTTTTGTAGTTGTGGAATGGACTGTATGCAGTAATGCTGTTTGTTTTGTTGTTCTTTACTCCTTTACTTTGTCTGTATTAGAAAACAGAAAACAGCAAAGGAATTGTACTACTTAGGAAAACTGTTTTGTAGACTCCTGGTAGAATTACAGTCATTTAAACAGGGTGCAAGTCCAAATCAGCAATTAGGATGCAAGTTTTCCTGTTATTGTCAGACTTTTGAAGGCAGGTGGCTGTCATTGCCATTAGATATTTTCAGTTATTCACAGGTTCTCCAACCATGTGTAAAATGTAATAATCATCATGGATCTCATTACAAGAGCACAGATAACATAAAAAAAAGTTCTCCAGATGGGCTGCACAGTTTTTGATCAGCCTGTTGATCTCTGGGTTGTAGAATCTGAAAACTCTGGATTCAGTCCTCAGCTCCTTCGGTCGGTGTCAAAGGGTCATTTGGCAAGACTCTCAGCCCCAAATTTTCCTGCTGGTATTAGCTTTAACTACATTAGAAGGTGAATACCACTGTCAATTGATCATCGACAGACATGTGAAACAGGGGCCTGGCCAAATTGCAAATTGTTGCAATATTTAACTGGTCTTACGATTTGATCTGGAGTGTATGAATATATATCAGTCTGACCTACGATATATAACATCATAAGTCAGACATCATGATGCTCCAGAGGTTTTCTTGGGAAGTTGTTGTGTAATCTGATCCATTTTGGTCTCAGTGGGTCCATAAATACACAGAGCACAGTACAGATAGTGAATATAGTACAATGAGTGTGCACATATTTCCCAGATGTCCATTTATTTATAACTTGACATGCTCAGACAAAGTTCTGAGAACACTGAAGATGGGACCCAACATCACAGCAGTTTAAATGAAATATCTGTAGCTTAAAGCCCTCTGTCTGCAGCAGCCATGACAAATGAATAACTCTAATCATATGTCTCCCAACTCTGAGACTCATGAATCATCCTGCATGAACAGATTAATAGCTCATAAATCTTATGAAGAACATTATATCTCCGCAATTAGAGCAGCCAGGGCTGCAGCACAAGCCTCATGGTATATTCAAAATGTTTGGTGAATATTAAAGTGAGCAGACTGGTTTGGAATACAGATCCGAGGGCAGCGAGAAACTGACTCTGACTCTAAAAAAATGTCCATATGTTATGGAGAAGGGCCTTGGTAATGACAGAAAGAAATCTGGAGGGAAAATGATAGCACTTGATGTGAATGATGAGCTAGTTCTGCCACAGTTATCAAAATGTTGAGAATCTCCATTAGTCCATTTCTGGGTAATGATCAGTGTTTGAAGACGTGGTCATTACACTCTTTTCTTCCTGCAGAAAAGAACCTCACATGGAAAAAATTACACTGTGGAGAGGTGACAAAGAAGGATGAGCAGGATGAACTAGCCGATAATGCCTCAGCTGCTGGACAGTCTTACAACATAAATGTACACAGAGAAACACACACAGGTTAAGCACTAACTTGCCCTGAAAATCAGAGATTACATTCAACTTTTACAAGAGCACCTGATAACTATTAAATCATGTCCTTGTAATGGAGCTGCAGATATTTCAAACAAAAGAGGGAAAAGCTACAGAAGCCGCTGGGTCTCACACAAATGCATGTTATGATTGCTTTGCCAAAGGGAAAACACTGCCATGCTGGTTAGGAAAACAAAACAAACACAAATCCCTATAATGCAAAAAGGTACAACTTTAGGGTAAGATGCCACAACAGGAATACAAACAAAGGCTACAACGTGAATGCAGACAGTCATAAGCTTAAGAAAAATGGAGGTTTTCATCCCATTTGCAGAAATAATCCTGTCAACACACATTACGTTTTCATACAATCCTCCTCCATATGACAATGTACTTACCAATGCCCATGATATGCAGTTTTTTGCATTTCTATGCAAAAGTTTGTTTTAGCCTACTTTCAAAACTATTCCAACTGCAAATCTGACTGGTATTACAGATTAATGTGTAGCTAAGCTACTTGGCGTTTGCAGGCATTTTTATTCAGTATTTTCTATCTATATTTCAATCGAGACATATCTGATAATCCTGATCAAGTTCTGTTATTTAAAAGCATTCATGAGTGCTCTTGTCAGTTTCAGCAGTTACGGTTGCCATGGCAACTCTGGCAACACAGTCACTTGTGAAACAGTGGCACAGGGCTAAGTCATAAATGTCATAAGCATTTTTTTTTGTTTTTAAAGCAGCTAAAACTAAGTGTGAGCATGTAAATAACACATGTAACAGTGATGATGTTACAGTGTGACATAACCCTGAGGAGAGTTAGGGGCAAAGTTTGATGTTTTAGGCCCTGAACTGTCATGGTTTGGTTAGTTCTGTTATATTTAGTATGTTTTTCCTTGTGTTCTTTGGTAAGACCTCTTGTTCTCCTTGTCTCTTGTGTTTCCTGTTTTATTTTGAAATCACTGTGTTCTATGTGGTGTTTCCTGCCCTCCCTTCAGTGTGCCTCTGATGATGATTCCCTCCACCTGTGTGATTGTCTCACCTGTTATTAATGTTTCCCCAGTGTAATTAGGGTGAATCCCAGTTGTACCCCTTAGCGCCCCCCCCCCCCCCCCCCCCCCCCCCCCATCTTACCCCTTCGTCTACCCACTCCCCTTAGCCATCTGTTTTGAAGGCCAAGGGAAAGGGGTGAAAACATGCTTCTGAGAAACGAGACGTCACTTGATTCCCGTTACATCATCACCCAGAGCCGCTCGCTGGCTGTGTCGTGGGCAGATGCGACAACAGCCGTAGCTACAGCTGCAAAAGCTAGCTTGTTTTAATGAGAAATTTTAAAATAGAAACAACAATTCAAAACATGATTAATATTTGCTTGATGATTTAAGAATTACTTATAATTATGCGCTTCCTTCGGTCTCCGCTCTGCCTTCCGCGGTGTATTATGGGAAATTCTCATATCCCTTCCTTTCAAGTGAGGTCCCGGTCTGTCTTCATTCAAGGGCTGTGTAGCCCTTCATCTTAGCCCTTCCACTTGGCCCTACGGAGAATAGGGACACCCCTTCACTAGACATGAACACGTCCAAGGGATAAGGGGTAAGACAAGGGCTAAGGGGTAGAATTGGGACGGACCCTTAGTCTCTGTGTTTCCCCCTTGTCTTTGTTGGGTCATTCATCTTCCATGTGCCGAACTCCCTCAGTAAGTCTCTTGTGTTTCCAGCGTAACCAGTGTTCCTAGTGTTTGTAGTTTGTCTTTTTCAGCTGAACCTTTTGTAGTGATTTTGATTTATACTTTGAGTTTAGTTTCTAGTGTCTGTCTTTCTTTGTTCACCAGTTTTAATTTGATACTTTTTAAGAGATTATTGTTTTGTATTTTGAACATTTTTTGTTAAGGATTAGTTTTGGTTTTTTGATCCTTTTTTGTTTCTTTATCTGCATTTGGGTCCATCTTCTTGTTTTTTTGTTACATATCCTAACAAAAAAGCTGTTTTCTCTGTCCACACAGAGATACCCAAAGCCAAGTTTTTGAAGTTCTTTACCTTGGCAGGAAACTGCCAAAAAGTGTGTTTTCAGGGACATAAAACATCATTACTGAGTGTACAGAAGGCCAAGTCGTATAGAAAAGGCAGCGTTTTCAAAAATACCTGACTATGTTTACATGCTTTCTTGCCTTCTGGTAGATGTAAGTATTATTTTGTTAAGTTTGTTTTATTATCACATTAATGCCTTGCATTGAAGCTACATTCCATATTATCTCACAAACCATTTTGCATGTTCTTTACTTTGGTGCTCCGTACTTGTGTACGTAAGGTCATTTATCAACCTACTCTCAAACCAACACAATGTGCATTCAAGCTTAAATGGTGGAAATCTTAAGGGGAGACTTTATGATGTATTTTTAGACTGCTTTTGTTATGTGTGTCCTTTTTCTGTGTAGATGTGGAGGTTATACAAGAGAGGTGAAATTGAATTTGCCCCCCATCACACTGCCGGTTATTGTGTTAGGTCACAGCCTGCTCAGAGCAGCCACTGGGTGGAAAGTAAATGAAATGGTTCAAACGAATGTGTTAAAAAAGGAGTAAAATTAAAGTTGCTCCTTGTGTGTTAAACTTTAGTATAATATTCAACAGCCTAATGAAGCTGCATTTCTTTGAAAGGTTTTATGAATACAACACACGACACTTCAACTACACTGTGCATGCACATGTCCTCAATACCGCATTATGTCAACTCTGTTGTCATTCTTTGTGCAGTACTAATAAAAAAGCATGAGAAAAGATTGAAAAGATTTTAATTACAGGGCCTTTTGTATCATAATTCAAAGGACTGAAAATTGAGCAAATACAAATCATTTCCATGTGATAATCACCTTGCATTGGGGATGAAGATGGAGCGAGACATTGTCTTTCCCTGCCAAGACCACTGGCAGCTAAACAGAGCCAAGGCCTGGCCTTTAAGGGCTTTAGCATGATTGTGGATATTCAGAGGGGATTTTTGGAGCATGTCCCAGCATTCAGAGTGGGACAAAGTTGAGCACTGAGACTGATATCAGTCTGACCTGTGGACACCCTCCGCACAAGCTGGTAGCCTTTATTTTTATTTATTATTTCTTCTTTTTACGGCTATATTAAGTCAGTTAATGTAATATATTTCATTGGAGCATAAACAACTCACAGTGTGGCTGTCCATCAAAGCAGTCTCCAAGGACTGTGAGCTAGACCTTGGGGAAATTAAATCATGATCCACAGCACATCAACTGCCAGCGTCTTCCCTTGAATATGCCACTGATATATTTGACACTTGTTAAATACTATTTTAGCAAACAGTGTTTATTATTCCATGAAGGATTATGTGTGAAAATGGCAGCAAGCACAAATGTTAGAGCACAGGCAAATATGGGAAAAAGCTGGCAAACAGGCACTGACCTGATGATAGAAACTCTTCAAAGGTGCCTGCAGCAGATCATCACTAACCTGACACGCCAGATGGAGCGCTCTATACAGTTATTAGCCCATCTGGTAAAAAGCCGATCGAAAGTGTTTGGAAATGGGCAGAACCTTCAAAAGCATTGTAGATTGGAGTTTGGCAAGATGGATCTTTCTGATTACAGACATTACATCAGGCTCATGCTTCCATCCATTCTTTTTAGTGGAAACCTCATTTTTGCCCCTCTCTTTACAGGGAAATTTACATTTGTGTTTAGAGTTGGAGGAAATAGTTTGTGTAACTTCTGAATTGAGTTTATGTTGGTAGTATAGTGTGCATCAGATCCCTCCTGTACAACAGGAGCATACGCGCCACAAACGAACAAACGCGCTGCAAACGGCCAAATGCTGCAAACACAGGAATGATGCAAAACCAGAAACACACAAACACATAAAACAAATGCAACAAAAAAATGCTGCACAAAAAAATGATGCAATCACAGAAACGCAGCAGAAGCAAAAACATAGAAACCGACAAAACAAATGCGAAAGAGAAATGCTGCCTACAAAACCTCAAAACAACTGCAAAGAGAAACGCTGCAAATTCACTTAAGTTCACCAGGACACTAGGGGGAGCCAACCAGAGGGTTGGACTAGACCTTCTTTACAGACAGGAGAAAGTTGGCTAGGAAGAAAGCGGGATACTCAGGAGACAGTTAGCAAACATTCAGAGAGGACAATAAAAAGGTATGTTTTCCTTTTACATCTTTTTTTAAACACTGCCTTAATCGCTGACATCTCTTGCAGTTGTTTTGGGGTTTTGTATGCACCATTCCTCTTTCGCATTTGTTTTGTCATTTTGTTTGTTTTTGCTTCTGCTGCGTTTCTGTGATTGTATCATTTTTTTCATGCAGCGTTTTTCTGTTGCATTTGTTTTATGTATTTGTTTGTTCTTAGTTTTGCATTATTCCTGTCTTTGCAGCATTGGGCACAACAAGCCCAAATGAGCAACTGCATTTTTGGAACAAGCCCAAAAAAACGCGACCCACAACTGCCAAAATTTACAAGCAAATTCCAAGAAAAGAAGCCCAAAGTCGTTTATAACAAGCGGACCTTGCAACTCTGGCATCTAGTTCTCTTGTATGGCTGTTTGCGGCGCAGCTTCTGTCCTGTGCCTGGCTGAGTGAGGCAGGTTGGAAAGCAGCTGCTAGACATCTGTGCAAAATAATGCACCACATTTCACTGTTGGTAACGGCAACGGCAATGGCATTGTAACGTTTGAAATAGTAATCAATTAGATTACCCATTACTGGAAAACAATAATGGCCTTAGTAACGCTGTTATTTTTAACGCTGTTACTCCCAACACAGCTCCCCAGTGCACAGAGATAGTATACAGTTCCGTCGTAAGGTGTGTCACACGATAATAACTATGCTCAGCTTTACAGTCTTACATCGGACATTTGACCACTATTAATCAGGGAGATGTTTTGTGGGTAGCTTAGCCAGCTAGTTTTTTTCCATCATGCAGAACACTATTTTTAGTCACCGCAACTCGACATTAAGATGTAGGGCCAGCTCTGGACTTGTTTGTTACTCCACCTGGACTCAGCCTGCATCAAAATATTGCCATGGGAACATGAAAAGATCAAAAGGAAATAAGCAAATATTTAGATTTTTTTAAAATGGAATCGAAACAAAGCAGGTGCGAAAACCACCTCAGTATGTGAAACATGGCAGACTTTTTTAACTTAAAGGGACAGTTCAGTTTTTTTGAAGAGGGGTTGTATGAGCTCCATATGGCTACTAAGTGCATTTGATGCTGCGCAGAGGAATATGTGGCGTGAGTCGATTAGTTCCAGATAAACTTTATTTTTCTGAAAAGTTAAAGCACTCAAAAAAGTTTCTAGGTAGCGTACTCTTAAACTGTGGTATTATATACAATACTTCCCTGTTTGCGGCTAGTTCTGCGTAACAGACTCTTCCAGACCGTGGCTTACTGAGGGAGAGGAGAGGATGTTCTACTGCATGTACTTAGTGGCCATATGGAGCTCATTCAACCCCACTTCAAAAAAACTGAACTGTCCCTTTAAGGTCACAGTAATTGGAATTATAAATGTGAATAGAGGTTTGGACATAATATCACCTCTTTGACACTTATAATTGTGAATTTCAGGGGTATTTTTTTAAGCTATAAACATACCCACAACGAAGGCTGCTTGTGAAAAAAAGGCCATGTCCAGCAGCTTGCACTAATTGCTTGGATGACGTGTGGTCGAAAACCGCTGTCATTCTTTTTTCCCAACTGAGAACAATAATCAATGTTACATCACTGATCATTAGTCTGTTTGCATATCAGATCATGTTCTCCTTCTGCCTCTCCAGATTACATTCTCTCTGATTACCACAACCCACATTAGATTATCAGCACAGGCTGCAGTGTGGTTTGTTATGAGCTGGGAAACTTAAAATAATTGCTACATCAGTGGGCTTATAAATTGTGTGTGCACCATGTTAAGACTAGGAGAATGAATAGCTGTTGCAGCATAGGGAGGAAGGAGAGATTCCATTCATGTGTGTTGTGAAAATGGTTTAAGGAGGAAACAGCTGCTGCAGGGCAGCCACTTTTGCTCGAGGGTTATTCACATTATAGTTAATACTGGTGACAGTCACCTACATCGATCTGGGAAATGTTTTCAGCTATAAAATGGCAATCCAATATCTGAAGCAACTACACTTGTTGTCCAAAACTAGTGGTAAAAGTAGTTCTGGAAATGGAGTTCAGCATGTGACAGGGGTTGGCCTTAAAAAAGACTAATGTCTGCTGAAACCCTTGTGTCTGAATATGAAAACCTTGAAAACAATATAAAAAAGGGCTCCCACAGCAGACTATAAAGTGAGTAAAGCCTCATTTAAAATTAATGAAAGAGGAAAAATGGTCTCAGTCAATAAAAGCAAATGACAGTCCTTAGGATGATTTACAACCTGAGAGGGGCAGTGCTGAACAACAGGAAATTTTTCATCAAGGTACTAGTTCCAGCAACTATATTAGAGCCAAGGTCCTCCAGCACTGTAGTAAGCAAGTGTTATCAAATATTAAAGTTTGTCAGATCTAATTTTCCCAACCTCAGCAAAGCAGAAATGACAATTCACACCAAGTCTATAAAACAGGAGCAGACAGCTGAGTTACGTGAGGTAAAGGTGCTACCGGAAAAGTTAGGACAGAGTGAAAAGTTTCACCAGCACACACACAAGCTTAAATGTGTGTGTGTGTGTTGTCCATACCATGCATTCATGTGTGCCTGCTGTGTACATGTCTGTCTGTTCTGTATATATTGCATGTGAATGTCAATAAAAGATGAGAAGGGTTTTAGCACAGAACTGACAGTTCTCATTAACACACAGGCTGAGCGAGATGACACTTACAGTGACACTTAATAGATTGAAATGGTGGCTATCTCTCCATTGGTCGAGGTGGGTGCTCATACAGATAGATGAGGTAGATTGTAGTGAATGGTGAGATGCATGTCACACATCTGTGACACAAATAACAGTTTTAGTTTGGTGTTGTGTGAACATGTTTGATTCTTCTCCACTCCCTTCTGCAGTACAGAATTGAAGCCCAAATAGGCCCTGGGATGATTGCTAACATATTGCATTGTTGTCATTTTGAGCCATAATAAGTGAATAGAGGCAGTATATACCGATTTGCAAAAATGTAGAATGTGGTAAGCAGTATTGAAATGTATGAAAGCTCTATAATTTTCCAAACATATGCAGATGTCCTAATAATTTGGAAATCCAACAGTTCCTACCTACCTTGCATATTGTCTCCCACAGTGCAAAGTGGCAAACAGGTTAGAGGTAAAAATGTTTGACAGCCTGAATTTATAGTAACACTGTTAGCATGATAAGTGTTAATAGCATTAGAATAAACATTGTTAAATTTACAGTGAATAAAAAAGTACAGGGAAATGTATATTGTAAGGTGGCTTTATGAAGGTTTTACACATCACACAGGCAAATGTCTAGCGCTGGGAAAAAATGCAAATCCAATAAATCATCTGTAGCTCAATCATACTAGAAACTGATGTCAGCAATTATAGCATTAGCTTTTAGTGAGGCCTTTCTTAACTTTCCCTTCCCATGACTTTAGCTGGATAAATTGGGTGCCAGGTACTGCAAAATAATAATTTACTGGCAGTCATACTACATTTTACCGTCACAAGATAGTAATAAAACATATGATAGACAGTTTTGATGTGCTGCCATCTTCAAGCCCTATCCTTTTAACAACATTAACTGTAAAAAAAAATCATGAAAAGGCAATACCTGTAGTGTTGGTGCAATAGACAGGGGAACAAGTCCTTGTTTGTTTATTGTGGCAAAAACCCGCTCTTATGGAAATTTGTATATCTCTTCTCAAGATCTACTTTATTGTGATTAGAACCAACCAGCACAACAATAACAGTTTTAGCTAAAATAATAATAATAATAATAATAATAATAATAATAATAATCATATTTTTTAAGTTTTACCCATGTTCCATCTGTAAACAAGAAGAAGGGTTTACTAACCTACGCTGTAGCCACTCATGAGAAGGAGATTCACATATTTTTTACAGTTACAACAGTAACTACTAGTACATATAAAACATCTTTTTTTTTCAGCCAATGGGCTGAAGTGCAAAAAGCTGCTGTTCCTCAAGTATCCTTAAGGCCGGCACCAAAAACAAGTAAATCCTGATTAGGTGCCACTGTAGAATGCATGCCAAACTATTGAGTTATACAATTATATATCCTGAACATTATTTGTGCCCTTAGAAAGTGTTTCTATTCATAAGGAAAATATGGAGTTCAGAGTTTTACACAAATTAACTCTTCTGCTCAAATTTAACAGCAAAAACATGTAGTGCTGGTGGGCTGTTCATGACTTTCAGTCCAGGGTCCAGCATGCTGGGCGATGGGGCAAAATGACAATCAGTTGGCAATGATAGCTGTGTGGAGCTAGGGTGCAGGGTCTCTTATTTTATTTTAATCTCTGTAAAACATAATATTTTTAATGAGCTTCATGTTTAGCCCATTAGAATTGCAGAAAAAACAATGATATTAATGTAAACCATAAGTTTTAGGCTATTAAGCATCCATAAAACACCTAAGTTATTATTTATATTGTCAATAACCTCTCAGTCTTTACTAGAATATCACCTCAGGAACGTAAGCACATCAAAATAATGGAGAATCATTCCCCTTACACCACTAGCAGGATGAAAATCTGCAGGTAAATGGGAACCTTTAAGGATTACTATTAATTGCCACTTTCAGTCAGTGCTTTTGGGCACTAAGATATCTTGTCAGGGTTCAATGGAATCAGTTTATACATGCTATCCCTGTGATTTACAGACACAGTGGCTTGCCTGACAGCATTAAAGCACATTTTGCTCCTGTCTGGGTTTTCTCCACAAAAAGGGCCCTACAGAAGTGTAATTTGACCTTTTTCTGCTAGTTTTTGGAGGCATCAAATTGACAAATAACTATCTTTCATTCAATAACTAAAAATCAACCTGTTTATTGAATTAGAGGACACATTGCTGGCTTGTCAGGAGGGGCTTCACAGGTGTGTGACAGAACATGAAAGCTACTAATAATAGTTATTTATACAGATGCTGTTGTCCCCATGGCAGGCAGGCATGTTCAAGTCTAGCCTGTAGTTCCCCTCCCACATATCATCCTCCTCTCTTTATTGCCCCATTTTCAGACTCCATCCACTTTTCTCTGTGGGGCAAAAAAAAACTACAGGATACAGAAATATCTCAAAAGGAAAGCTAAAAGTTATTCATAATTAAGGGCTTTGAGTGACAGTTTGGTGCCATTAGCTGTCTGGTCTGTGTCAGCTCAGCTAACTCCAGACACTGAAGTCAAACTCTTGGCAGTGATCGTGTCAAAGGTCCTCTTTGTGT
Organism: Cetoscarus ocellatus; assembly: GCA_037902135.1. Lineage (NCBI taxonomy): Eukaryota > Metazoa > Chordata > Actinopteri > Labriformes > Labridae > Cetoscarus > Cetoscarus ocellatus. The sequence continues at coordinate 205,221 of JBAMNC010001573.1, forward strand.
ATTTGTTCATGACAAGTAATGTGATTTATGGAATTTAAAAGGCAGTTAAAAGAAGGTCTGTGCAAGAGAGTTAATGAATTACAAGATTATTTGTGGTAATAAGTGTTGCTTGTGTTGTGATTCAACTTTTTTTTTTCTTTACAAGTTTTGATAAATGAAAATGTGCAACGTCTTTTGAGATTAACATCTTTGGTGTTGAGATTCCAGGGGTACTGAGGCCAATTGCAAGATTGGATACCCACCTTAGGTCTAGACACTTGTGGTGGTAAGGGATTCAGGATAAGACGAGAAGCAGATTTCTTAGCAGCTTGCGGGGACTCTAATGTGATGGGCTGAGTTGCACATGAGGCCTGAAGGATGAGGGGAAGGGCCAGACGTCTGAGGAGTTGAACCTGGACACTGATGAGACAATTGAAGGCCTGGGATTGAGGAGATTTGTCGTGATCACAGAACATCCATGACCGTTGAGGAGCAAAAGACTCAATTTTAAAAATATAACAGCAGCAGGATGATTGGCCAGACAAGAATGTGGTTGGCTCAGTGCAAGTGAGTGTTAACCCCTAAACAGCAGATGATTTTAATCACTTATGCAGGAAGGAAGTCAGAGAGAAGAAAAGAATGAGAGGTGACTTGTGGTGTGTTCCAGTTGATCTCAGAACTGGGATAATCCGAGTTGCAAATAAGATAACGTCACTGGGAATGCCTCCTTTGATCAGAGTTTCCTACTTCAAAGTGGGAATCTCCTTCAGCTACCTTGACTTTACCAGGTTATAACTGGAACGCGGCTAGCTGAGATGTAACGTAATTCCCGCTCCCCTCTTTGCAGTTCTGAAAAAATTTAAGCACACCATTAGAATGAACAAATGGATGACTGAATAAACATGTTGTCTTCCTGCTGTAACTTTTGCTATAAGCTCCATAAAATCAAAGTCCACAAACATATTGTTGTGGTAAAAAACAGTTGGTCTTAATACACTGATGAATACATGCAGACACACACATTTCAGCATCATCTACAGATGTAGTTGTAACTGTGATTGTCGCTCTGTCTTCCATTTAACTTCCATTTGAAGCAATTACCCATGTTACATCTGACCTTCAGTGAAACTGTTAAGTCATTCAGTGATGTGTAAAGCCACATATAAATATAAAGTTAGAATACAGGCATAGCAACAGTGTTAATTTATACTTGCTGTCGACCTTCACATTTCTACATTCAATGACATGGTATACTTGCACCTCTTTTGTTGTGCTGGTATGTTGGGTGAGCGTGTTAATTGCTGGACTGAACTTCCAGGCATTAGAATACCATTCCCCAATACCTACATACATATCTGAAATAGTTATAGTAGTCTGTCTCAGGAAAAAATTCAATAAATGAGGTGAGGAAAAACACTTCTCATTAGTTTTTTTTTCCTATTTTAAATCAGGATCCAAATTAGTTGCAGCCTAGCGTGCAGTTGTCTTTGTGAAGTCCTTATTAAAGAACTGTAAAAAGGAACATCTGCAAACATGGTTAGACAAGATTGTCCACAGAAACCAATAAAAGCTTCAAACAAAGGTGTACATCATCTTCAAAATATGATGCCGTTTTTGATAATTTACTGCGAGAAATGGATTATAATGTTAATTTAGTCAGGAAAAGTGCAGAAGAAGTCCATGTCTTAGCGAGAAAATCATTTTTTGGTGGTACTGTTTTGTTCTCCAAGACTGAAATCATCAGTGATACAGAAAGAGAGCTGACATTCATGAACTTATGATTGACCTTTTCTTTCATTTCCAACTTAAGTATGACTTCTCTGCTGTGTTCCATCACTTTGTTGTGACCTCTGTTCTGGATTTTGCCTTATTTTCTGTTTAGTCACTTGGTCATGACTGCCATGCTGTCCATCGCCACTTTGCTATGACTTCAATGCTACTTATGTAACATTTTCATTCTCTGCTGAATGTTGGCCCTTCAGCATGACGTTTATGCTTCATTATTGTTTTGCTGTGATAAGTCACTTTGCCGTGACCTTTATCCTGGATTTTAGCTCTATAATGGTTTTTATTCTATCATTTGCGGCTTTGGCATGACTGCTTATTTTTGTCACTTTGTCGTGACTTCTGTCCTTGATTTCGTCACCTTGTCATGACTTCCATGCTGTCCTTTACCAAACTGGCATGATGTCAATGCTTTCTTTATCACTTTGTCGTGACCAAATCCTGTGTCACTTTTTTTATGACTTGGATTTTGTCCTTGGCCACTTTGTCATGACTTCAGTACTGTTTTTTACTTCCTCTGGCAACTTAATGCAGTATTTCATCACTTTGCTGGGACTTCCATCCTGGATTGTAATAGCTTTTTCATGACAAGTGTGCAGTATTTCATAACTTTGTTATAACTTTTATGCAGTCCTTCTCCTCTTTGGCATGGCTCAGTGGTGGTGTTTTTATATTACCACCTTGTTTTGAACTCTATGCTGTCCTTTGCTGCCTGAGTAAGACTTTGTCATTTTGACACTTTGTGATGACCTCTACCCTAAATTTTGTCAGTTTTTCATGGCTTCTTTGCTATATTTGTCCCTTTGGCATGACTTTTAAGCTGTGTTTTGCCACTTTGTTATGACTTATATGCTAGATTTTGTTACTCTGTTAAGATTTATGCTGTCATTTTTTACTTGGTCATGGCGTTTATTTTAGTTTCTTTGTCATGTCTTCTGTGCAGGATTTTGTCACTTCTACAATGTGCTTTGCTGTTTTTTGTCACTGTAGTGTATCAAAAACTTTTTTGCTGTGTTTGACTTATCCATGACCCCTATGGTATTCTGCACTGCATTATGTTACTTTTGCATGACTTTTATGCTGGATTTTATCAGTGTTACTTTGCATGGCCTTCGTGTTGTCATTCAACTCTTTTTCATGGCTTTGTGCAGCAAGAGGATTTAAGTGTTGTGTTTTGATATTGTTGAAGGAGCGTGAGATTCTCTTTCTCTTTCTCTTGACCACTTTTATATTCTTTCAAAGAAAACAAAAGAGAAAAAACCTTTGTGTAACTTCTTAGTCTGTGCCATATTCTACACATAGGCAAAGTATTTCACATAATTGTCTTGTAATGTGTGCTTAATCTGACTTATTTCCCTGTGCTGTGCAAGATCACATCCACAATAATCATACTTCTTCATGTAGGACATTAAAGTCATATCAGTGTACCAGCAGCTAGTAGAGGACATCAACAATTTACACTAATAACTATGTACAAAAGAGGAAAAGAAATTTTAAAAAAATTGGCATGGAATAGAAATACACTTCTCCCACTGGGAATCATTCAGAGGGGTAATAATGTTCAGAGATTACACACCTCCACCAAGGCATTTCCAACATTGTGCAGTGAGTTATTGTCAAAAATGTGGAAAAATGCCCTGTTCTTGTGCTTTTATCAGAGATTCACAGATCCACACCCGGATTCAGATCACCACCAAAATCTAGTCACTACTTTCTTGTGCCAACATTCCCAGAAAATGTCATTAAAATCCATTAAGAACTTCTTTATTTGTCAGCAAAAATGCAGAAAAACATCCCTATCTTGCTATGATAGCAAATGCTTAAAAAAAAATTCCAGTATCTGTATCTGTATCTGCATTCAGATCACCACCAAAATACAATCACTTCTGACTTGTGCCATGACCAACACTCCCTGAGAATTTCATCAATATCCGTTGGTAACTTTTTGAGTTAACCTGTAAACAACCAAACTGACTTACTAACTAGCTGACTAACTAAGGTAAAAAACAAACAAAACAAAACACAAAGATACAGTTGCCTTTTTGACCATGTTATATATGTACATTATGATGTTTTCTTGTAAGTCTTAGTAAGGTAATTAAACATGATATGGAACAGAACAGCATAAGTATGTTGGTATATTTTTAATACACCTAAATAGAAAATATGTAAGCTTTTGTTGTTACTGGATTAAGTTCACATGCAAGTTAAGCTGGCAAAAAAGGCAATTATTGCCACAATTTGCTGCCATAGCAACACATCATTTTTCTTTTGCTGTTGATATTGAATCCACAGCCATCTTCCTGATCATTATCTGACATGAATTAGTTTTCCATTCACCTCAAATTTCTCAACCCTTGCCTCTCTGCTTATCACTGTGAACAGAAAAGAAAAAGTCCTGTATCCATCAGTTACAAGATTTTGGCCCCTCACTGGAGAAATAGCCTCTCTTCAGTTCTGGCATTTATCATTTATTGATGACGGTAATTGTTCCTGGCACCATTGAACAGAGCAGCCCAGACACAGTGGATATTAAGCCACTCTATCACGCTGAATGAAGGCTGCAGTTTCCCTGGCATCAGATGTCTTGTGACAGTTTGCTTTTCATTGCCATTTAGGAAACGAGTTTGCATTTGTTTTAACTTTTTTAATGTCCTGGTCATACTGCTGTAACTCTAAACAGAATTTCTTGTCCAATTGGATCTGAGCCTTGCTCTCCATGGCATCCAGCACATGAGATGTAGCTGTGCATCTGCTTACACAAGAATGAGCAGAATATGCCATTTGTCTTTTCTTCTTCACAGACAGATGGGCAGTGCTCACTGAACCTGATCTTTTTTCTAATCAGTCTTGATGCCAATAGGTGGGTTAAAAGTAAACTGAATCGGCTGTGCAATGGGTATAACTCAGCTGTTAGCATCTTTGCACTGCAGCTCTACACCCAGTTTTGTGTTTATTTGGGGATTGTATTTGTTTCTTCTGATCACCTTTCTCGATACAGTTCTTTAGGTGTAACACTGTTATTCCAAAGAGTTTCTCGGGTAGGGTGACCATATTCTGAAAACCCAAAAAGAGGACACACTACCCAGCCTCTTGGAGATACTGCAAAAAACAGAGCGAATGTGGTTTTCAAAGTCTCCAGAACCTTTATTTGCAACAGACACATTTGCCTGTTTTGTCAGTAATTGTGTCAGGAAATGCCCTTTGAGTGAATTATTTTGCACCTTTTCTAAGGGAAAAAAAAATCAAAACATTCTAGCAAGTGTTTGTCATTCCATGACTGTAATAAACCTGGGAGTAAATATCTACTGTATCTGTAATACTGTATTATCTGAATTATTGCTGTAGATGAGCAGGGGGACACTCCTGACCCCTCCTTCTCCTGTTTAGCCCCCCTCCATAAATCTCCTCAGGACTGTCCTCTCACTCTTCAAAATTTCTCCCACCAATAATTGCAAGACTACTATCTATTAATTCTATAAAATACAAATTATGATGAAAAAGACCATCAATGACAAAAAGGACAAACTTCGGCGGAAATTTGGAGAAATTACTGCAAAACACGGTGAAAATACGGCAAAAGACGGTGAAACACGATAAAAGAATATCAAGAAAACACTCCAAGGTGATACTTATGCTATAATTTACAATATTTTTTACATTACTTACACAGAAAATAATGATGAACCACCAATAAATCACTCACGTTTCGTTCTGAATCTTCTCTCTGCTCTAAAGCTCAGCTTACTTCCAGCCTTAACCGTATTGAGCAGCTTCGTGATATAAGGAATATTAATGGTTTGTAGAACAAGCTGAGCAAAACCTGGACATTTTAGGTAATTTTATAAAACCCCTCAGGCATAAAATTAAGACCAAAAGGGGGACATGTCCAGGCAAAAGAGGATGTATGGTCACCCTACTCTTGGGTTTTCTCTGGGGCCAGAGAAAAAAGGAAGGCAAAATGTAGTGGAGTTACATTTGTAGCTAAAATTGGCATTTTGGTGGTGACTGTGGAAGACCTAAAGAAGATGCAGTTTTGTATTTCTCAGCATGAATTGTATACTAACATACTGAGCAAGGTAACACTTCTGCAACACCAAAAATTAAACCCTTTAACCACTTGTTCTACATGGAGATAAAAAAAAAAAATGTAGCTGACTGTACATCTGTTTTTGAATGTGTGAACCTCTACCATCAGTTCACAGATTTGTTTACTGTCCAGAATATGATTTTGCATGCTAACATCAGAATAACAGAGTGTCATTCATGTCAGACGGAAATCAGGAAAGACACCTGAAGTTCAAGCCAAAACACTTTGAGCCAGGCATATGATAGGGCCATTGGTGTTTAATAATGTTACCAGACAAGACGTGAATGGGGTAGGAGAAAAGATGATAAAAAATAACCTTAGTGGACTACTAAGGACATAAAGGGTTGCTATAAGGGTTTGCTGAAAAAGTAAGCTGACAAAGAAAGATTAACTGTAAAGCTTAACTATGTGTTACTGCAATAAGAATCAATGATAATTTCTTCAAAAAAAAAAAAAAAAAATCAAATGATATTCATTAAAAAAAAATTCCAAAATGAAAAATGTGGTGATAAGGTCAAACAAGCTTTTGGTATTAAACTTTGACTAAATGAGTGTTAAACTTTTGTTAACAAGACAAGGCAGCAAAGTTTATTCTAAAATACCACTTTCAGTAACTGGAGAAATAAAGCATCAACATAAACAGAGAAGGTGATACCTGGCTGGCTACTCTTAATTTGAAAGGTGTTGAAAGTTTGGGTTTGAAATTTAAAAACATAAATTAAAAAATGTAACATAAATTGAATAAATTAGATGAACTAACCTCTCTTCTGCTGGTCAGCTTTGGTTCCTTGTTTCTGTCCTTTGTGCCTCTCCCTGTTATCTCAGCTCTCCACTCCATCCTCAGAGTGTTTCCATAGGTCCCCCTGAGGGGAAGCTAAATGGGCGAATAATGACTAAGTCTATAAGTTTGGAATAACTTATCTGACCACTCACCATGCAATTTGCATAGTAAATTTATTTCTCTGTTCTTCTGCTTCCCACATCAGGCAATACATTTTGCATAAGATAAATGAACCAGATTACTCTGAAAACCGTCAAATAGGGGGCATTTTTGAAAACTTTAATTTTTGATCAAATGTATTGTTAAGGTGCAGTTTGAGTTTTGAAAAGTAGGAAATTGCCAACAACAGAGAAAAGTGAAGACAGATAAAGGGTAATAAGGGCATGAGAACGCAGACAAAGTCTGATATTCATCACTCACGTCATTCTGCCAATTCTATTTAGCAACTCAACTCTGAAATCATTTTTTTCCCATTAATATTCTCTCATGATATTCCTGGGGTTTTTTATCTGTTCAAAAAAGCTGAACGGGCAAGTGGGAGGTCCTCTGAGGCTGAGAAAGGAGGAAGAATATGAAGTGATTTGAATTTAAACTACTACGCAGAGAAAAGTGAATTCTGGGCTGTAAGTGGGTTGAGCTACAGAGGACTGGAGCTGAGAGATGGAATAGATGAAAAGAGGAGATGAAATATGATAGACAATAAAACATATTAAATAAACTTGATAAGAAATCAAACAGCTAGGGCTGATATCAGCCTTGTTCATCTAAACATTAAAATATTTAAATCTCATTTTACAAACTCTTAGCATAATGACTGATAATCAACTTCATGCTGAAATGAAAAGTTTTAGCCTTGGTGAAATATAAAATACACAAGCAGGAAAATGTGTTTCCTATCACGGGGTGCCATATGGCTGGATTAAGATGATTACAAGGGATGGAACTGGCAGGGGCCCCAAAAGTAAACCCTGATAACAGTTAAGTCTCTCTAACCTGCACCAATACAAACACCTGTCTTTAAGTCTTCTCTTAATCTAATAGCAGTTAAAGTGTCTTTCAAATATCTTCTGTACTGCTTATCATATTTTTTCGTTCAGATTTTTTGACCAACTAGGTTAAACTGAATCCATTAACTTTCCAGTGTGTACATGAGATTTTCCAGCACCTTACAGCTGTAAATGTATGCAAAAAAAAATGTAAAACAGCTGTAGAAGCAGTCTGTGAAAAGATGAAAAATACAGGAAGATAATATCAAGTTTTATGTCTGAAGGCCAGATATCCTACATCCTCTCAACAAGTTTACACTAGTCCCAAATGTTCCTTCAACATATTTTGAATTTTCCAGTCAAAAATCTACTCAATAATAGCATCTGTTTCTTCCCTGAACAGAACAGACTCTCTAAGTGTAAATCCTCATTTTCTCTTTCTGGGCACACTCCTTTCAAAAAGTGGATGTGGCTTCACTTTTTCACTGTTCTGCTCTAATGTTTACTGTGGCTGCAACGACATGCCTCAACATTTCCTTAAACCAACTTTGGTGTCAATAACCGCCTGCCTCAGGGATTGTCTCCCATGTCTGAGGACGGTGGCATATCTCCTAATGGCATCATTGGGAGATATTTTCTTTCTTTTAAACTGACTGAGCACACATTTTCTGAGAGATGAAGAAAGCAAAAAAGGCAGAGGAGATATACTGTATATGTTGGGGGGGATGTTGACAGGCCATGGATACATATTTTTCCATAAAAGCCATTAAAATGTTGACTTTGCATCGTACTTAAAGGCTCCTGCACCCTATTCAACCTGGTCAAGTCTTAAAAAGATTCTGAAATAGGCGCCCAAAAAAAATACAAATCACACTTCCAAACCTCCTTATATCGATGTTGAAATTCCAGCATTGTCAAAGATTTAAAGCACCTGTAAAACCTGCATTTGGACTGTAAACAATTCCCTCAAGAACATTTGTCATGTAGTTCTGATAGACTCATGTTCTCCCTCGTGTGCTTGAGTCTATATAACATGTTGAACTAGAAATGATCCTTTAAAAAATTCCTGGACCGGCATCCGCATTTGGATCACCAGCAAAATCAAATTACTTCCTTGTGCCATGACCAGTATTCTGTGAAAATTACATAAAATTTGGTAATAACTTTTTGAGTTATCTTGCTCACAAACTACAGACGAATGCAAGTAGAAACATAACCTCCTTAGTGAAAGTAAAGTTATTAGTCATAATCTATATTCAAAATCTGAATAGCTATAAATAATAGAGTCATAGATGATGTATTTATTAGTCCATGTACTCTTCAGTGTATCTAATTATTCAAATAGTAAATGACAATAGTTACTTTTATGGTAGTTCCCATCTTGAGGCACTTGCGTACACAAACTGATAGGAACAGTTTTAGGCAAAATCTGATGAAAATGTTTCATCTTTATACTAATGGTATTTTTGTTCATAAAGAGGTATCATCGTCAATTTCAGTATCTTGTTACCTGCTAAAAACTTCTTTTTGGGGCTTTATGACAAAAAAGTGTATGCTTTTCAACATACTTATAAAATGTTAGGGATGCACAATATTGGATTTTTTCTGAACTCATCATTGCCAATGCCATTACTGATATTTTATTCAAGAACACAAGCTCTTTGCTTTACAAAAATTGACTTGTTCTTTCAATGTGACTGTCTATTTATGTCTATTTTTCATTATAAAACAAGATGGCACCCATGCAGTGATGACTAATGGCTGATATGTTTTGGCTGTAAATATTGGCAAAAATTTCTATAACGACTGATACCAATGTTTAACTTTTTAGGCTGATATCATCTGACACCGATATTGCACAATACTATCAAGCATTCCTATTAAATATGCAAAGTATATGGCAATAAGAAACTCTTGAATTATAAATGTATGATGGCATGGATGTGTTTTGTGCTCTGCAGAATTTGAGTTGATTCCTCTAAATACTTGTCAGCTCTGTCTGAGCTTTGGATAAACAACATATTCCCTCCAAATCCAGTGATTTAGACACTCCAAGAAAGTTTCTGTCTCACCCAAAAAGAAAGAAACAAAAAAGGGCCAATGACAGTTGAAGCAGTATGTGTTTAAAGGATTCACTTGGGGGAAAAAAGACTAGAAAATGCCTCTTCAGAGACCTTGCTTTTGAAAGGGGGTGATGAGTCCATCTCTTCTTGGCTGTCAGGGACACAACATGACATTGCGGGCAATCCTGTCTCTGGTGTTACAGATAATAAGCGGTCTGATTCCTGATCAAGGGCCGTGCTGCCGAGAGCAACTGAGAAGAGTGCGTCTGATTCCCAAATGCAGCCCTCTGGCATGAAGCTTTTGACAGATAAATTACACCATCTTGCCTATGCCACCCACAATAGGTGGGTGGGTTGGAGAGGGGAAAAAAGCTGGCATAAGCTTGTGGCTGGAATAGAGATTCTGTCATCGAGGTAGTCGGAAACAGCAGTGAATGAGTCCAAGCTTGTGGTGTTGTGCCCAGGCATTGGGTTACACATAATCGAGTCTTTGAGAGGAGGACAGAGGCTGAATAGGGGAGCCAGGATATCATCAGTTCTATCTTTTCAGCTATTGTGCCTGCATCAGTGCGGTGAATGCTTGTGAACAGGGACAGGTACGGAAACATCTGAGGCATTATCTCTGAATGACAGCTGATACCACCCAGGGAGAGGCAGGCTGTAAATACTGGCATGGCTTGTGTGTATTGAAGCAGTGATGTGGGACTGTGTGCGTATTACCTTTTTTGTGTGTTTCTTTATGAAGTTTGGGGTGTGTGCTTTTCTCCTGTGCACGCATGAGAAATCAATGCGATGCAAAAACACCAAACCAGCGGTTATCCATCTCTTCCATTACTTACCAGGGCTTGGTGAGTTGTTGAATATTTCATTATTGTTTCATGGTGCTGGTTTCTACCAAGCAGCAGTGGTTTAGTGTTTGGCTTTTGAAGCTTAAATAAAAATTTAAAATAAAAACATGAGCTCAAGAAAGTTTTCCAATCGATTCTTCAAAAAAGAGAAACTAACTCTTTCACCCGGGCCTCTGCTGAATGTTAGCTACAGAAAAGCAGAAGTCACAGACTGATCAAGGACATCCAAGCAACAAAGGCCAGCTAATGGAGTTTACCTGGACGTCAGCAGCTCCAAGTCACCTCCACATACCAACTTTGCATAAATCTGCTTTAATGTGCCCTTGGGACATACAGTGCACACATAGACTGACATACAAACACACACATGACAGAAGAACCAGTTTTTGTGTCCAGATGCCACCCACACCAATGACCATTATTTTACTCTAAGGCTTCAGTTCATTAAAATGATATATTTGAAGGAACATAAATGTAATAAGATAAAGTGAGTGATATAGTTTTTGGTTTAACATAAATACCAACATTGACGCAAGCAAATTATGTATTTTGAGAAGACAAAACCAAAACTCAACCTATTTTATATTATCTATTATTATTATTTATTATTTATATTAATATATTATTACATTATTTAACTATTTCTGAAATCTTTAAAACGCAAACTATGATGAAGAAGACGATGACAAAAAAGATGAACTAGGCGAAAATACGGTAAAAGATTGGCAAACACTCCAGAATGATACTCATGTCACTATTTACAATATTTTTACATTACTTACACAGAAAAATGACTTACATGTTTGTCTTTGAATCCTCTCTCTGCTCTCCTGCTCAGTCAGCTCACTTCCCGTACCTCCCCCTCAGGAAATCCAGCCTTTACTGTAATGTACCTTCGACAGCTTCGTCTGTAGAACAAGCTGAGCAAAACCCAGACATTTTAGGTCATTTTATAAAATCCCCCTGGAGGACGTGTCTGGGCAAAAGAGGACGTATGGTCACCCTAGTTCTGCTGTCCATACCACAGATTCAGTAAGGTTTCACACCAGATCCAAATCAACTGAACTTTCCAAAAAAGGATACAGTTCAGTTGGCCTGAACCAGTCTTTTGAAATGTAAAAGGGACGTAACTTAAGGGAGGAAAGCAGAAGGAACTGGCTATTTCCATAACTATAGGATGGTTGATAGTAGCTACTGTCTCCCAAAAGGAGAGTATGAAATACTGACTTTAGTCAACTAACTTTTGGAAGGAGGAGAGAGGATCGCTCAACTATAGATTGATGGGTAGGAAAGAGAACCCTGATTTGATAAAGCATTGCGTAACAAGTATACTGTATCTATAGAGAGACAGATAGTAACAGAGAGGTAGCTTTTCTGATGCTGCTCTTTCCTCAACACTGTCAGAGCTTACTGTATTTTTAGCGCTCAGGTTGCCCTTTTGTCTCTGTGCCCATGACTCAGGGGATGACGGTTGACATTGGCAGCTGGTAGCTAAAACTGCCAGTGAAGAATTGTTTGTCCAGGAAGAGGTGCTGGACAGAGTGTGACAGGGAGAGTAAGAGACAGATACCCTCTTTTTTGCCTTTTTTCTAATTTTAAGGAGGTTTAATGGCAAAAGCAGGGTGTATTACATAAGACTTACTGACTTGAGTTTCATATGGGTTGTAAACAAATCATGGAGAACTCTGACAGCACATTGCTTTATTAGGAGTATGCTCTGCCAACAAAATTATTTACTTACAAAATGAAATGAGCCAATTTTTTTTTTCCAGCTTTTTAATAAATCATGCTCTTATGTGTCATCTTAATTTGAGATCCTGCAGGCCACATGTTGTCAGAAGAATATTCATAATGTTTGTGGACATGTGGCGATCCTCCTGCTGACAGACTTGACATATTGGTCTATCAACGCTCCCTTCTGGAGGAGGTAATGACAGACCAGGATAGGATTCATAAATCAAGAGTCTGTGGGGAGAGCAGCTGACATTGATGCATGCAGGGACAGTAAAGACGCAACAGAGAGAGAGCAAAAGACAAAGGGACATACTGAATGACTTCTTGTGCAAAGGGCAGTCATGAGAGGTAGGAAGCCAAACAAATTTTAACACTTGGTCTGGGGTGAAAAACGTGGGCTCTGAATCCCAGTAGATGCAGAGTGACATGACACCTCCAATGAGAGACACATGCATGAGGCTACAGTTCCGGTACATTTTGAGACAAACATGCTTATGGTCATATTAAATGGCAGCATTGTGCCTTCAAGGTCACTGTAATAATGACTTACATTACCATTAAGCCATGTTGAGTGGTGTTGTTCAACACATGCCTGTTCTCCTCCCCGAGGAATCAAAGAGAAAGAAGTCTACATTATCTCAAAGGCCAGCCCTATCCTCCCACACTTTATTAAGACATGGGCTGTAAAGAACATGCTAAGCCTGCATTCATCACAGGGGCTTTATGAGGCTATAAAATACAATGGTTATTTATCCCTTCACTATTAAAGCTCTGACATGTCTATATTAGATCACCCAGTAAATCTTGTGCATATTTGTGATGGTAATTTAATGAATAAGAGGCAAATTGTAAAGCACTTGCCCATGGTATAACAGAAACTTGCAGTCTATTTACCATTTATTTGTGTAAAGGTCTTGACAAACAGTCTTTTTTTCTTTTGTAGATATTTTATTGGGCATTTTTGGCCTTTATTGACAGTGAAGAGACAGTGGATATAGTCAGAAGAGGGGAGGGAAAGTAGGGGAAGACCTGCAGCAAGTGGGCCTGAGGCGGTAATTGACTCTTCATATATGGTAGGTGCATGTTTGCCACCCGCTCAGCCAAACCAGCAGCCCACAGACTGTCCTTTTTTAGATGTATTTTCAGGTGTGTAATCTGAGGGGAAAAATATGCAAACCTTGCATGCTATGCCAAATACAATTACTGTTGTGTCTAAAGAAAAATAATCAAAGAACAAGACAATTGAAGTTGATCTTTACTTGTTTTTTGTTTTTATCAAAGATCTGACTTGTGTTCTGAGGCATGGCAGCTTAACTGCAAACCAGAGTGTCATAGCTAAGTGGCTCAAAGTCCTGCCTCAGCGCCAACTATTTCTCCCTATGATTTTAAGGTCACATTAGCCATTTTCAGCAAGTTTACACAGTTCACAAATGCTGCCAGAACTTATTTTTTGAAGTGTCTTGTGCGGTGAAATCTAATCATATATTGTTTTGGCATGCCTATGAACCCCTCTGTTTCAGCCCTGCTCAGAGAAGGCTATTATTGTGTTAATTCTAATGAGCTGTGTCAGACCACACCCCTCTCAAAGAGTAGAGATCTCTGATGCTTTTTCCAGGGCTGTGTTCTTTCAGTTAAAACAGCCGAGCAGCAGAATCTCCGTGCATAGGCAGAAGAACACATAACCATTTGCTGCGTCATAAAATAGTCCCAATCAAAAAGACTATCCACCTATTCCTACATTCGACTAAACATAGTTTTGTTGTTCTTTTTTATGTAAAACTCACACATTTATGCAAAATAACTGTACCTGCCAACAGCAGTGTACCTTCACTGACTTTTGTCAAGGACCTGATACAACCCAACATCCCAAGTACTAAACTATCCCTCCAAGACAACATTACCAATTTGTTGTCTGCTTGGTCATGACCTCAAAGGACCCTTTCAAAAAACAAAACCTAATGTCACCCAGACTTTGTCCAATATTTACAGCAGCTCAGGGAAAAAGCTGAAAACTTAACTTGTTTAAGCAGAGTAAATTGTAAAATCATGCCAGCAAACCTTTTGGAAACAGCAAAAAATAACACAACATGAAATTATATTTATTTCTATGCTTGTCGCAATCTCAGAAGACCCTTGAGCCAAATTAGAAGTTAGGAACTACATAACACTCTGATGTTTATGTATAAGAAATCTGTTTGAAATAACTAAGCAATTCCTAAAGTTGTGATGTCCATATCAGTAAGAAATAAATTTTTAAAGAATGCCTGGAGCAGAGTTCCCTCTTTGGAAGTAATACTTAGATTTCTCTATGAAAACAATGCACCGATTTTTTTTTTCATAGATTGAGCTGAGTATATCTCTGGTCCCAGCTTTGACTTTATAAAAACTTAAACAAGAGTGTGTTATTTCACACAAGTGGCAGAAATTATCAGTTTGACTCCTATGACTGCTTTGACTGTATTCATTTCTCCCAAAAAAGCAATTGAATGCCTCGTGTCTGGGTGGGGATGGTTTTCCACACACAGTGTGGTGATAACATCCCATGTGTGCTGCAAACAAACACTCACACTGCAGTCAGAGGAAATGTAATCTTCTGCTAAAGCCTGAATCACTGTGTTCATCCCCAGCAGTGAATGATGCCGGCGAACAAGTCTCCGAAGGGGAACAGAAAAGATCAACTCTAACAGATTGGCCCTCGGACCGCTCACAAGTGATTGATCACCAGGTAAACAGCATTACCATTTAAATCTGCCCTCAGGGTTGTTAGCAACTGCTCCTCGACTGGATGACTAATTGATTCGAGCTGCAGCACTCATTTCAAACTCTTTTTTCCCATTAAGATCATGGATGACTTTTCAACAGGCATGTATTTAGAGCTTGTGGCTCTGATGGACATCTGTTAAGTCCCACACAACATGATAAATGCTGAGCTCACGACACCACATTTCAAAAAAGAGACCTCTACTTACAAATATCAAGCAGAAGGTGGAAATCAGGTTATTCAATGCAGAGGCGGCCAACAGCTCTCCCCCAGCTTCAAATCACTGTGTCACCCTCCCACATTAAAAGAGCTGCATAAGATATTCATGCGTGCCAGTAACCTAGATTCTTAAATGTTTTATTTGGACGCTTGTTTCCTGCTGCTGAACAGGACCTGTGTGCCTGCTGAGGCCTTCTCTAACTACTTTGGAGTCTGGACTTAGGTTGTGTTTGTTGTAGTATACAGCATGGGTCTGTAAACTGAAGTAAGTGTGCGTATTTCCATTTCTGAGTGAATGGTAAGAATGTACGCAAAATGAAAGAGAAATATACAGCAAAGCATGATAATCCTTCATTCTAATAAAACAAATTTACCCATCTCGGCGGATGAGATCATCTCTAGGCTGGCATTAGATACAACCAGGTAACCAAAACATTGCCAATCTATACCACAGTGCTCACAGTGGATTGTGTTACAAGCAAACTGATACTGGCGAGATCAGATCTACACAATTAAAGGTGTAAGATAGGCTCAGTTTCAGCAGGATGACCAGCCAAAAGTCAAACAGATACTGTTTGGTGTTGGTGTCAGCTGGGCTTTGTCTGCCAGGAAAGACTGGTTTGATCATGTGCTACCACAGACCACTAACTCTATCAATATAAGAGCAAAGTACACCTATGAAGTTGCAAATTATGCACAGTAGATCTATAAATAAATAATGTGTAGTATAGATTATGGCAACAATACATTTAGCTCATAGTTCAGTATGGACCTTGTTTTTTTGCTCATGGTTTGGTTCAGTTTTGACGGCTTGGCCATTTAAGTTCTCCTTTGTTTAAATAGTTTTTCTGGTATTTTTTATTTTGCTCAAGGCTTTCTTTTTTTAACAGTAAGGGGTTATTGAGGAGAAAAGGCTTTTGTTCCCATTCCTAAGCAAATTTCTTCATTTTACCTTTGTGCAAAAAACAAATCCATAGATGTCCTTAATGCAGTTTCAGATAAAAATAAGTCTTGAAAAATAAACACGTTTTCAAGTCCATTTTTCATTCCTTGGAAATACTGGAGAAACAAATCTTACTGGCAAACAACTGTAATTATCAACATTTTTTTCCCATTTAGTTTTCCTTTTCCTGATGTTGTATGGGCAGCATGGTGATGCAGCAGGCCAGTGCTTGTGCCTTAGCAAGAGGATTGCTGGATTGACATCCCATGCCGACCAGGGTCTTTCTGTGTGTAGTTTATGGTCCCTGTGTGAATGCGTGGGTTTTTTTCCAGACACTCTGGTTTCCTCCTATTGACCAAAAACAGGCTTGTTAGGTTAACTTGTAACCTTTATTGCCCTTAGTTATAAGTGAGAGCAGGAATAGTTGTCTGGTGTGCAATTGTGAACAAAGGGCAACAATGGAGGACAATCAGTGCTCCAGTACTCCAAGGAGCATTGCGTTGTGCAGACATTCTTTACAGCCACAGCAGTGGACAAATCATCCCAAATCCACAGTCTATTTAAACATGGTGGGGTATGTTTGTTTTGTTTTAGCTGCTGTTGCATTGGAATTGATGATTTGTGTGACCAATCAGCAGACTACAGTGCTTTTAGGGTCACTTCAATCCGTTAGGCAACCTTCAGAGGGGTGCCAAAAAGTGGGATGGTATAGATTAGTTATTTGGGTACCTTTTTTCCTTATTTGACAATGGAAACACCTGTAACTCTATAATTGACCTGAACCAGAATGCTTGGTGGAAACACAGTTTTACTGGACTGGCACCAAATGTAAAAGTCACTGACTGGTATGTCTCAAATACTCTTCAACTCCTACAATGACACAGATACATTTTAGTGCTGATAGATAGTTAGACATGTAGCAGTGGAATCTAAAAAAAGCAAAGCAGGCTTAATGGAGTATCCACAGAGGAGCAGGTCAGAAGCAGGGTTGATTTGTTTAAACATTAATGGTCAAAGACTCCACAGGGTCCTGGTTGTGCTGGATAGCACAAGTGCTGTGTGGGAAAAAGTCATTAAGAGCATAGGAGAGAGAACCCAAAGAGGTCATTGTATCCTGAAGATGAGTCTGCAGAAAACAAAGCTAATGGCCTAATAAACTAAGAAAAAAGTGACAGAAGAAAAGTGGATCACCAACACAAAGGTCACTGTAAGCAGAAAACATAAATACTAGAAAATGTGAGCAAAACCCGACAGGTAGCCAAGACTGGCCTCATCTTATTATACACATGCTATAAAAATAAAGTGTCTTAAACTGATGATCACTCTTGATGTTAAAGATCCAATTGCATTCTAACATTGTAGTATACAAATTAAAAAAGGCTCTGCTGCTTGTTATCTTAGCTTGTTGTACATTCATAGCTCAGCATACTTCCATCGTGCTAGTGTTGACCTTTTACCTTTTCATCAAAGTCTTGTTAACCCTTTTACTTCCAAACTAAGAAATACATTTCTCACAAATTATTTGGTAGTAAAATTGTTTTCCTTCCTCTTCATTTAGCAACATTTCAGGTTTTATTTTTCAAACTACCCAATCAGGAAGCAGATATGTTGGTCAACCAGCTGGTTGGCTTGCCTGTTAAGAGTTATCCTAGGCAAGAATAGATTTCTTTTCATTTCTGCAACAAAATGTTTGTTTTTTTCGTATGAGAAAAATTTAGATGTTTAGTAGTTGACCCAGTTTTCTAAGGAATCATAGATAATTTTTTGTCATCAAATTTGTTTCCTTCAACTAAATTGTGATTGTTAGAGGATCTGGAAATATGTGAAAAGATTTTTTTCTTACTTCTATGTATGCTCTTACTGTTTGATTTCTTACGAGCAATGATTCAATTCGGATTTTTTCCTAGTTTTCAAACAATTATATTCATGTACAGCACCGCCACCTATTGGATACAAATTGGTGTTACAAATATGATTAAGAGTGGCAGAAAGGAAAAACAGAGAAAGACAGGTTTTCAAAATTTTAAATGGTGGAAAGGCAGCAAAAAGTCAACCACACGGTTACAATGCCAGTCAAAGGGTTAAAGTTAAGGTCCTTACTTGGTAGCTTGTTGTGGTACATAGAAAACTCTGCCCTTTTAATTACCAAAGTTTTCAACATCAGAATCAAGACATGTAGACTCGGGATCTTGGTAATTCATCTTTAACCGTGAAATGAGCTTTTTTGTGCCTCTTGTGCCTCAGAGGCCAAGTGACCCATCACTTTACTTACACTCTCTCATAATGTATACCTCCCAGTGGCACAAAACATACACCAGCTATAGTTTATCACTGGTATCTGAAGGTTTCTGGGGGACTCCAGTCACAGAACAAATGTTCCACTGCTCCACAGAAATTGTCTTCACCTTTTCAAGGAGCGATCCTGAGAATCAACCAAACAGGCAGAATCAGCCCTGCAATCAAGAAAAAATGATTTTCCGCTGTTGAAATGATCAGCCATCAACCAGCAATCATTTTACACCTTTTCACTAGAGTTCCCTTTTACTTTCTCTCCTCAAACATGGAGATTTTAAAGCTCTGGTAGATATACAGTATTTATAACTTTTGTTCAATACCCTTGTCTCACTAAACCTTTAAAGCATGCCAAGCCACCTTTTTATGCCCCCCCCCCCCCTTAATGTCTCTGAGAGCTGTCATAAGGTGTTGTTATTTTAAGATACAACAAAAACAAAAAAGCCCAACATTCACACTGATTTAAGCCTTTGTAGTTGAAGGAGGAGGATTTGATCCCTTGACATGTACTGTAGTACAAGACCAGAAAAGTAATGAAAGATGAGAGGAACAGGAGAACCAAACCTAAAAGTAAAATAACAAAGCAATGATGAAAACAAGGGTCAGGCTTGATAAGAAACTCCATCTTTCACAGGTATATACTGTATATACATCTGTTTTATAGATGTTTTATGTAGCACAATGTCTGACAACATTGTCGACAGTCCATGAAGGTCATACTGAACATTACTGAACAACAGCAGAGATAAAAAACACAATCATAAATGCCTTGCTCCAGAGTTATATCCTGCTGGCTTTTATTACAAACATTTAAGTTGCTGTTTGTGAACTCCCTCCCTAAGGAATAAATTAAAGTTCTGTTGTTGTTACCAAAACTTTATGACCGACAGAGCAGATACTTTTGTTGAGCAAGTCTAGTTGTAAATATGATACTTAGGGTCTCAGGGTCACTGGCCTCAAAAAGCAATAAAAAGAAAAGCGTCCTTGCATTTCATAGAGAAATTGAATTAAAACTTGCTCCCAAAACAGAAGTTATTAAATAAATACAAAGCCTAATCAGATTTATAAAAGTAAACAGCGCTTTTGATGATTCAACCAAAATCTACTAAAAAAGCACCCTTTTCTGTGTCATGTTTCTTCATTTCTATTTGCTTTGCTTTATCCCTCACAAATTTTACTTCAATTTAATTCAAACTTTTTTTTAGCAACATTTGGGCTTTTTTGATCTGTTAAGTTGGGACGATCTTTTTATTTGTTGGAGTCCGTCTAGAAAGTTTTTTTTACTTCCAAATAAGATTTTCTTCAGTCATGGTGCAAAGAAACTCTGGGATTTTAGGACCAATAAATGACTTTTGTCCTTGTGCTGCCAGATTTAACATTCTAGATAAGACTTACCATCCTAAGTCCATATTCTTTGCTTTATTTTGTGAGTACAGGATAGTGCATGCATGTGTCTTCCTGTGTTGACTGACCACTCAGCAGAGATTGATGCAAAGTAATGACTGATTATGTCATTATCTACTGATTGCGAAAAAAATGGGGGCAATATGCTTCAGAGTGTAAGGCACTTATTAAGTCGCAGGTTATTTTTTCTAATGCCTTTACTCACACATTCCTTGGTTCTACCTGCCATACCTTCACCTCATCCTGATCATTTCCTCTGGTTTGCATTCCTTGGTTTTACTTTTCTTGCTTACCTTCCTAAAACAAACTTTGTAATCAGTCTGCACTCTGCGGCACATTAGTCACAGTGTAACTGATTAATATGTGGCATAGCAGAAATCAGCACCTCCTGCAGTGCTAAATCACAACCCACGTGCTGACCGAGCACAATCCGGGAAAAAACACTCCATGCAGAGAAAATGATCTTTTAATTAAAACAACATTTGGCGTGAAAAATAACATTTTAAAAAAGGATATCTTAACTCAGTACCCTGTTTCATATTGTTACATCACAGTCCTGGAAAGGCCTTTTCACAGAGCCTCTGATGTTTTTTCAAAGAACAACAGTATAACAGAGCCCAGCTGGAGTCTTGACAAGTGTTAAGCCTCAAGTCTACAGAAGCTCTAGTTTCTCCTTTAGTACAATGATGGTTTTATCTTTTAGCTCACAAAGGACAACTATAAAAGGTTGTACAGGATTTGTATTTAATGTAAAGATCCAAGAAAAACAGCAGCAGTTATGTCAGCAAAACTGTCAGTTTCCTTTTCTTTTTAGAGGTAAGTCATTTGGTAACAAGATCACTGCTCCAAGAAATATCTTGGTATTACTGCATAACATACAGAGAAAACAAAAATACATAGAATTCTTTAGCCCTTCCACGAAATAAATCTTTTAACTTCTCTCGTATCAGTCTTAAAAAGAGGATGTGGACATTTGTGCTTCTTGCACTGAGTACTGTCTCTATCAGCATGCTAAAGCCTTTTTGAACCTATAATAACTATGCAGTCTAATAACAATTGTACCTCATTGAACTGTGTAAAGGCCTGGCATCATGACTGCAAATCCCTCATTATTTGGTTGACACAGCATATTGGAATGCTCATGTCTGGCAAATAAAACAAAACTCAGTTTTCTCTAATTGTTCCAAAAATTTGGACAAAAAAATAGATTTTAGTGTGACCCCTCCAAAAATAATGAGGCGTAGAAATACTCAAGGGGCACAAACCTCATCAAAGGTATTTCTAACATTCTTAGCTGATAGGTTTTTTTTTGTTGTTTTTTGTTTGATTTTTTAGAGAATGTGGAATACTACCCTATCTCACAATGATGCAACATTTCTTGGATCCACATCCAGATTCAGATCACCATCAAAATCTAATCACTTCCCTCTTGTCCTTTGACCAATTGTCCCTGCTAATATCACCGAAATCCATTGTTAAGTTTTTGAGTTATTAACAAAAATATGAAAAATTGCTCTCTCCTGCAATGTTAACAAATCCTTTAAAAACTCCTTTATCTGCATCTGGATTTGGATCACCACCAAAATCTAATCAAATCTCCCTTTTTCTGTGGCAGACATTCCTTTAAAATGTAATCTAAATCTGTTGAGAACTCTTTGACTGATCTTGCTCACCAAAAGGTGAAAGGACGAACAAAACAAAACAAACAAACAAATAACACACAAACACCAGCATAAACATAACCTCCTTGGCGGAGGTAATTACTGTATTGCTTCATCATGAATGCAGATGTTATTGTTGCATAACTATGCCATTAGTTTGTGACACATCCAACATGCCTTTGTGTGATCCATGGTTATGTGATGAGTAATGACTGACAAACACACAGACAGACAGACAGACAGAGGTGGAAATAGATAGTGGAGAGAGAAACATGATCAGGGGATGGATACAGGCAGAAAGAGACTGAGAGAAAAAAGGAGCTGATGAGAGTTAAGCAGTGCCAACACTTTCCACTACATCAACTATAGGCTATCTGAAAATGGGGGTAAAGTTGCATCATTGTTAGACAACAATGTCTTTAGAAATGTCCTTAGCTTGTTCTCCAACCCTATTACTGTAGTTTGAATGACGCTAAGTGTGCTTTAAATGAGAGTAAAGTATTTAAAAGTATTTTCAACTGAGTGACATCTATTTTCAATGTAAATGAGGTGCCCAGAGTGCATATGATGCCTTAAAACTGAAGTATGATAATCCAAAACATTTCCTGTGAGGGGCCTCTGCCATCTAACAGGTTCAGGCTACTCAATAAGCCCAAAGTATCATATCCTAGCTATGATTGCTTCTGGCAAATTGGAGAAGGGTAGCCTTTGCCTGAGGCATCTCAATCATTTAAAAATTCCATTGGCAGTGCATTTTAAACTTCATTACCACCGTAATATGCCACTAATTTGAAGTTCACTTCACTATACGAGAGCCTATATTCACCACAATCCATGAACTACAGTGTTGAGTATACCTTAAACTATTTAGTGTGACACATTCTTCATGACAAATGTAAGACTTAAAATCTTTGTTCCTTACTTCACTCATATTAAGATAAAACTGAGACAAAACACAATACCAAATACAACCATGTCCATTGCTCGAAAACAGTTTTGTTGTTTTATTGTATGTTTTTTCCATGTTTCTTGTTTACAACATTATACATTTCTCTCTGTTTTACTTGAGTTTGTAGTGCTGTGTTCCTCTCCTCCTCACCTTTGGTATGTTCAGACTGTTTTGTTGCATTGCTACTACTGCAACAGCTCCTGCATCTTGTTGACCCTACAAATTAACCACTGGAGGCTTTTATTGTGAAGAAGATATAGTGAATACAATGTGTTAGTCATGCAAATTGACTTGGCTTGAGTGGTGCTGCCACTGGCACTGTTTGGCATGGTAAGGAGATTCAGAAGACATTTAGAGCTGGCACAGTTTTTGTGGATGTGGTTTTTGGTCAAGTTTGATCTTAGGAAACCAACATAGACAGTACAGTACACTGACCCATCTTAACAACAGGTTAAAAGAAGTGCAAAACTATGATTTGGTGAAATAATAAAGCAATGTCAAAAAAGAGAGGGCTTTTTACAGCTTCACATCCACCTGACCATTTTTCCTTCTAAATCTGTGCCTTTTGCTTCGTAAAACAAATAAAACCAACAATCAACTAATTCAACAGCCATTATCAGACATGTTTATATTAAGTAAAAAGACATTTAACCTGCAACCTGTCCTTTAAAAAGCACCACAGAGCATTCATTAATTGCATAATAACATGCTGTTTTTATTTTCTTCCAGTATCCCACCAAGGAGCTGAACTATTTTGGCTAAAAAACTTTGACTTTGGGTAGTTTAGAAATATCTTTCAAGCTGACAGTGATTTATTTCAGGTATAAGGACAAGGTCATGGTGGCAATAAAAATGTCTTATCAGTGCAAATACTTGAAAAGACAGGGACAATCTGTTCAGCCCACATGCAACAGCTTATCATCATAACTAGACCAAATCTGTCTGGGGAATAAAAAAAGATGTGAAATGTATCATCAACACTAACAGTACACAATAAGTAAGAGGCATTAATCATTGTCAAGCTCAATAAAACTGCTTCTGGTACATAATTATCCAGTATAGCATGTTTGTGTTGGAGCCTTTTGACTTAATCCTCAAGAGAATGAAGGTTAATAATTCACTGCCTTGTTTACTTGCTTGTATTGAAAGATCTGCTACTGTAATCTTACATGTTGATATGAGGATGGGATGGGCCTTTGTGAGCCGCCCCAGAGGTCATTTAATATAATACATGAGCTTTTTCACTATTTATGTGTGCGCATGCAACCTTTATCTGTGTATGCATGTGTAGCTGGGGAAAGAGGATAATGATAATTAGACATGATATAAAGGGCACAAGAAGAGCGTCAATCCAGAAGACGAGAGCCTTAGTTTAAAAAAGTAAAACCCTCCCTGACACTGATTGCTGGCATGAAAGTGAAACTCATTACAGAATATTAATGAAGATATAAGCCATTGAAAAATAATCATGTCTAATGAGGCCATCAATCATTAAACTGTATTCTATAAATACAGGTGACAATCAAGCTGTATCCTCAGTTGTTGAAGAGTGAAGGCAATGCAGAGGAAAAGTGCAGTTCCTCAAATGTTTACTCGAGGCAAACAGAAGCCAGTTAATTCAGCTAGGGTACCTAAAGTGCTTATTTTAATAGAAGAAATAAACATTTTAACAGCTTTATTCAGAAATGGTGTTTGTCAACAATTTGGTAGCTCATATGGAATCTTCATTTTGGATTTTTCAGGCCTATGAGTTTTCCATAATTAGAGGCATGGCTGAGCAGACAGATGGACTCAGTGTATTGCTAAGTGATGAAAAAAAGAAATATCTTTGGTAGGTTTCTGGCAGAAATTGAGTTAAAGAGATAAGGATGAAAGCAGCTGAGGGTTTACAGCCCAGTAATGTATTCATACCAGACACCTGTGTTTTGGCTGAGTCTGATAGATCCAACTGGACCAACTTTGATTTAAAGCCAGATGGATGTGGTTGTGGCTAAGTTCTGGCTAAAAAGACATGGCTGAGTTCAAGCTGAGTTCTGGCCACAAACTGTAATGCAGCTGAGATTAGGCCTGCCACAAACGATTATTCTGGGAATCGACTAGTCAACGATTTATTTATTTATTTATTTTCCGATTAGTTGGCTATTTGGATCATGCATGAATTGCAGCTTCCAGCTTTAAGTGTTTAAGGTATGTGCTAAATAAACTAAAGACAATTAAGATAGTAGTTCATTCAACTTTTAATGAACTTTGTATCTGTTATAACGTTACAGCAAACACATAACATATGTGTTCTAAGGCTAATGAAATCATCATCGTTAATGTTAACATTTACAGCTATAAGAAAGAAGCTCACTGTTGACGCTAATGTTAGCAGCTAACTAGCCAATTAGCTTAGTGAGGGGACTGTCCCTCTTCATCAGAAATTGAATCAGCCACGACGTGCTTCCTTTTCAGATTTTCTGTCAAATGCATCAAATGATTAAATGTTGGAGGTCATAGGTCAAAGGTTAGATCCTTGATACTTGTGGTCATCGTTTTCTTGTAAATATGATATCTAAAGTATGCTCGAAAGCATTTTCATCAAACTTTGTAAAAATGTCTCCAAGTGACGTGCTATTCTTCTGTGACTCTCTTACAATGTTTACCTCGTGAGGGCATGAAATTACCATGTTGCAGGTCTGTGTTTTTTGTTGACAAACAAACAAAAACATAGTACACAGAGCACATATGGTGGAATACATCTGAGGCAAGGCCTAACATCCCTGTTTTAGCTGTTTTTGACAGAGCTTTAAATCAAAATATAGTCCTTAGAAGGCATTAGCCTGTCCCCCAGAGCAAAGACTAATTAGCTAAGAAAAAATTAAAACACACAATACAGATAAATTGATCATAAAATACATAAATGAACAAATAAATAAATATAAAATGACTTGAAATGACTAAGAGTTAAGATTTCTTTAAAAATGTTCTCTTTTAGAAAGAGAATTTGACCAGACCTTCAAGCCACACCTGGAAGGGGTATTTCAGTATTTTTGAAGTTGTGTCAGGTACTCGACAGCAGTCGGTGAAGTGGCTGAAAGAGCTCCCAGCAGTGCTGCACCCTGAAGAGGAATGAGCTGAAATCACAGCTGTACACAGCTGCTGAAGGATACAGTTATTTCAAGCATTTGTGTGAGTTTTACCTAAAAACGAGGGTTGAATGTATAATTTGGCAAAATTTCAGAGTTCTTTACTTTAACTCCATGAAGTCTCTGTGGTTGGCACTATTAGCAAATTGCTGGGTGTTCTTTTCCCTGTGTGCATTGATGCTGATGCCGAATCCCAGTCTGAAGAATTTCTTCTTCTGAATACTCTGGTTCATAAAGGTTAACCCATCACCCAAAGTCACTTAAATTTGATCCAGTATTAGGTTCCTCTTGTTGTTTCTTTTTTCCTGTTGTTGTTGTGTCTTTCTTAGTCCAGTTAGCAAGAAAGCAGATCGGCAGAATCAATGCAGACAGGCTGAAGAACACATAGCCATTTGCTGCATCGTAAAATAGCACCAAACAAATAACTACCCACCAACTGCAGTGTTCCTTACCTGGCAGACTCAGTTTGTTCTTAAAGGTCCAGTGCTGCTTGGAGCCCTTTCAGCCACTACACTGACTATCATGTAGTACCAGATACAACTTCAGAAATACTGAAATATCACTTTAAAGCTTGGTCTGAAGATACAGCATGCTACTGTAGTTCTAGTTAAAACCTGAAAAAGGCCTGTGTTTGTAGGTTTTAAATAATGGGATTTTTTAAATCTTTGAATCATTTAAATTCAGGTATTTTATTCTAATGGTCACATTATTATGTTAATTTGCTTGTACCATCAGGTGTAATTGGTTGGAGAGAGAAGCAGCTATTTTTACCATATTGGTCAGGTGCTCAGTGATTATAGTGTATATCAGTGAATTGTGTTGGATGCATCCCATCTTCATGCATTTTTTTTTCCGAGGTTGGAGAATTCAAAAGCTGTGCAGCCTCCTCAAGCAGGAAGATGAGTGATCTTCACATCACTTAAATGAGGATGGATGGCATTCTGTTTCGCTTCGCAACCCGTCTTTTCTTTTTTTACCCCAACACACAAACAGTGGCTTTATGAATCACAATGGCACAGCTCTGAAAGGGAAACAGCAGAAATAAATCACATTCATTACTGGATTGGTAAGCAGATGTATTGTCATCATTTGAATGTGATGAGAATGAATCGCTTTGATGTTGAGGAATCTGTGCGGTTCAAAGTTAGTTTTTATTCATGTTAGCGCTGCTTGGATGATGGTTTTCTTCTACCTCTGGGGTGATTTTGTCCTGGAAATATGAATTATAGATAATGCTTATGAAAATAGCTTTCATTGATGTGAAATGGAGCCAGTTTAATCTTTTTCAATACTTGAATAAACAGCAAATCACATATGTAAAGAAAGAAACATAACTCTGTATACCTTCAGGGTAAAAAGCTGGATGTTGATCTAAGTTATTTCTCCATTTGTCACGCATGCATTCATTTTTAATGGCTGTGCTTTTGTCATGTAAGTAACATATAGACATTAGATGTTTGCTGCAGGAATCAGGAAATTATCTAGTAGAGTATTGATAGCAATGGCTTAGTTGTTTATTTAAATAATGGACAGTTGCTCATGTTGAGATTGACAAATAGGAGAAAATATAATTTCAATCTGCCAAAGTTTATTTAATAAAGAGAAAGTCATAGCATTGGGATGATATTAAGATAGAAATATTGACTTGATGAGGCTCTGGTCCCTCATTTTCCTCCCTGCTTTCTGTTTGACAATGCCAGGGGGCTCAACTATCACATGGTATGAAAGAAAAGTTTACTAGAAAGTGAGTCATTCATTCACAAGAAAAGTTTTGAGGGTAAACTTTGCAAAGAAACTTTTTTTTGCTGTTAAAGGTAGCCTGTTAAAGGCACCCTCATTAGATACAGGTGCTGAACTGCTCATTTATTAAAGTAGAAAATCAGTCCATCACATAGCAGCAGCTCAGTTCATTTAGGTATATATATACAGTCAAGACAACCAGCTGAAGTTCCATCTAAGCATCAGAATGGGTCAGAATTTCAACAACTTTGAACATAGAATGGTTGTTGGTGCCAGACGAGCTGATCTGAGTATTGCAGAAACTGCTGATCTTCTGGGATTTTCACTCACAACCATCTACAAGGTTTACCAAGAATGGTCAGAAAAGAGACAATATCCACAGTTCTTTGGTCAAAAATACTTTGTTGACTGCAGTGGTCAGAGGAGAATTGTCAGAGTGGTGTGAGATATTAGAAAAGCAACATTATTAACCTCTTGATACAACCAAAGCAATCAGAGGACCAATGCTGAATGCACAACACATTTAATCTTGAGGCACAAGAATGCCACACTGAGTGCCACTCCTCTCAGATAAGAACATGAAACTGAGTCTACATTTTGCACAAGGACACCAAAATTGGACAGTAGAACACTGGAAAAATGCAGCTTGGAATATGAATCTCTGCAGTAGCATTTAGATGACAGGGTCAGAAATTGGCATAATCAACATGAAAGCATGGGTCCATCCTGTCTTGTATCAAAGGTTCAGAATGGTGGCAGTACAAGGGTTGGGGGTATATTTTCTTTGCCCACTTTGGGCCCCTCAGTAACAGTTGAGCATTGTTTAAACGCCACAGCCTACCTGAGTATTGTTGCTGACCATGTCCATCTCCATGTGACCAGAGTACCCATCTTCTACTTGCCTACCTCCAGCTTGATTACACGCCATGTCACAAGCTCAAATCATCTCAAACTGGTTTCTTGTACATGACAGTTGGTTCACGGTATTCCAGTCGCCTCCACAGTCACCACAGCTCATCCATTGAAGCACCTTTGAGATGTGGTGAAACAGCAGATTTGCATCACCAATGGGCAGCCGGCAGATGTGCAGCAACTGCATGATACTGTCAAGTCAATCATGGACAAGTATCTCTGAAGAATTTTGAATCCATGCCATGAAAAAGATGGTATGAAAGGCAAAAGGGGTCCATCTCAGCACTACCAAGATGTACCTGCTAAAGTGACAAGTGGGAGTATGTTTTTGCGTACAGGGACATAAATAAAGGCAATTGTAAAACATTCTAACCAGCCTGTGATCCAGGCAGCAACAGTTACAAAGCAGAGGTTAACAAAGGTTGAAGACATTTAAAAATAGACTGTATGGGCTGATTACTCTGTCTGACGAGAGGATCAGGAACTGTGAAGGTGGATACTGTGGACCTTGAACAAGCCTAAGCTTAATGGAAGATGAATGCAATTGTACTAGAGTTTTTGAAAGGTTGTGCCAACCTGTAGGAGCTTCATGGAAATGAATTGTTGTTTACCGAGTTTCTTTTAAAAGCAAGGGCAAAGGCTACCCTGCAAGAAAATAAAGGCATTTATTTAAAGTACACAGTACATAATGTGCTGTGTGCAGCTTTGTGACTGATGTGAATGCTGTTCTCCCTCTGACACATAATTAACCTGCAGACAAAGCAGTTCACAGAGTAAATGGAGAGAGCGTTCTGAGACTTGGCCACATGTTTGTTATCAGTGCTGCCCATAGGCTGGACCAGAGATCCACACATAATTTTATGGGCAGGCCTTCAGGGCTTAGGCCCACCCAAAATGATTAGGGTGTAATAACCTTTCCTTGATTATGCTATTACTGATAATAACTGTAATTTCTCCCCCCATAACAAAAAAAACATTATTATTATGCTGCTGTTTTGTGAAGTTTGACCATTCAGCCAATTTTTTTGACCGATCAGTATTTGTAGCAAGGCTTGTACAGCTGATGGGGATGCCATAAAACCCTGCTGTGCACTGACTGAGGGGAGATGCTTCATGTTTAGGACGGTGACTTAACCTTCATTAAGGTTAACTGATCACATTTTTGCTTATGCAAAGTGACTGACGCTGCTTCTGTTGAGGATGGTAGGTCTAGCTTTATTCATTTGGATTAGTACTCCTTTTTAAGACAACATCAACAACAAAAAAGACAAGCGGTCCTGCCGAATATTCCTGTTCAATGAGCATAACAATCTAGTTTCTACCGACATGAAAATATAATGAAGCAGTACTATGTGCTTCTCCCTCTCTCTGTCTCTTTTAAAAAATATCTCATAGCAATTTGTAGTTCCTCAATGCTCCATACTTGGCCCTCTTCTGTTTAATATATCAATGACTTGCATCCAATATCTCAAGAAACAGGTTTTATTTTATATGGTGATGATATAATTGTTTTCATCAGTGATAAAGACGACCAGAAGTTGAACAGTGTTATTGGTAAGATGGATGTTTGGCTTTATTGAAATGAATTTTCTCTTGTTGAAAAACTGCTTACATGATTTTAAGCTTAAAAGTAAAACTCGATCACATCATAAAGTGCATCGTCATAGTCAATTATGCACATGATTTACTGTAATACATTTTTATAGTTGACAATTTTGATTGGAAATTTCAGTAAAAAAAAAATAGAACTTTTTTAGCATGTCAGGTAGATCTGATCACGAAAAATGCTTTTGGCTTTTTAGTACTGCATGATTTATCTCTTTATTTTCTATGATAATATAATTGACATATTCAGGATGGATTGATCATACTGCTCCTTCGTTACTAAACATATTTGATGTAAAAACTCAACAGAGAGGCACTTTTGAGTTCCAGTACTTCAACAGTTTACCGGCTGAATCTTGCAGCTTGTTTGTTGAGAACCACAGTAGGTTTACAGAAATGGTAAAGAGATTTACAGATCCGCAGGTATCTTGCCAGATCTGTAAATCTCTTTACCATTTCCCTGTACAGCCTGGGAGAGTTTTCACCAAAGCTACAGATTTTATCTTTTTTTTTTTTTTTTACAGGATCAAAAACAAGCTATTTGCCTTTCTTTAGTTTTTTTTTAATGCTCTACCTTTTGCACAAATATATAAAATAAATAAGACAGGTTATTGATCACACATCTATGCTCTCCCTCTTCTTCTTCTCCAGTATTAAAACAGCTAAATTTCCTTTTATCATGAGAAAGGGACTTTTTGTTGAAATGAAACAACAATGTCCTAAAAAGTGGTTTTTGTTTTCTTTCCACCTAATACAAAATTGAACAGTAAAAATAAGGTTGCAATTTACCAGAGGACATACCTCTGGCCTCTTTTCTATGCTGCAGTCAGATAAACCACCAAAAGTAGCTGTGTGTGTGTGTGTGTGTGAGTGTTTGTGAAAAGCGTGAGCTACAGTTCTGGAAATATCCTATTTCACAGAAGAGGGGAGACTAATCTCACTGTAATGATTATTCTTAGGTAGGGCGTCCCACAGCTACAGTATTCCACATTCGGTGCTATAGTGAGGTCGAGTGTCTGTTTGTTGGGGGTCAAAGGCTTCTGATACATACTAGCTCTCCATTTGCCCTCGTTTTAACATTGTAGTGCTGACTATTTCCTGTTTTCAGCCCATTTCATCTTCCAAAATAGAGAATTGCCTCATATATCATGCCCCTCTTCTTGCTCTATATGAAATAAAAACATGTACGGTCAAAGTCAAAATTTATAAACAAACAGCAGGACTGGGTCATCGATCTATATTTAACCACTTAAGGAGGGAAATATTGCATCCAGGTGGCGTGCTGTTGGCAGCAGCCATCCATTTAGGGGTCATATAAAACACGTATCTCACACTGTGGAGGTAAAATAACAGGAATCCAGTTTAAAGATCACAGATACACAAAGAGAGGACGAGGGCTATGAGAGACATGAGAGAGTTTTTTTTTTTTTTTTTTTTAGTCAAATCTTGAGTTGAGCCAGCTTTTGTTCAGTCATCATTTTTTTGTGAGGACTGCTGTCATCATTTTTGTGTCTTTTTTTTTCCCCAGACAGTTCTTGGAGGATTTCATCTTTTTTAATTTATATTTTGAGTCAGGATGGGGCTTTTAGATTTTTTTGAGGTTTTGGATGTATGTGTGTGTATACATGTGTATATGTGTATTTTATATATGTATATACTGTATGTATATATGCATGTATGTGTATCCATAAAATGAAGAGTTTGTCTTCGGTCTGCTCTATTGTAAAGTGTCTTAAGATAACACTTGTTATAAATTGGTGCTATACAAATAAAGATTGATTGATTGATTGATATCCCACCAGGACAGTGATCACCATTTTCTGGGTCAAATTTTGAGTCCAGACGGAGCTCAAAAATGTCTTTGTAAAATTTCAGATTGAGGCCAAACTCATTTTTTTTGGTCAAATTTTGAGTCTATACAGGGTTCTCTCAATTTTATTTCAGTTTCCCATAGCCGTCAACTTCATCAGATTCCTTGTCTGCCATCAGATAGACTCATCTTGCAAAGCTTTAATATGACACCATAGTTCAGCACCATTTTAAAGACAACAATGTTGTAACTGTGAGCTTAGGTTAGTACTACTGAAAGCAAGAAGTGACTTTCCTGTAATGAATGCAACATACCAAACACTTAATCAATTGCCCTCCAGTGTTTTGCTAAAAGGGCTCTGAGGCTCTGCCTTTCCCAGTCACATTGCCCAGATGGATTTGGACTGTATCATATGGATATGTAAAACACTTCAGTTGGTGTGTCAGATTAAGATTCAAACTTTGGTCAAATTTTAAGTCCAGGGGCTGTTGACTCTCCAATAGATTTTTTTTTTTTTAATTTTCTATCATCTATAAACTGGACTGTTATAACATGCACAACTGGCTTTTGGACTTTTTGGACTTGCTTACAATGGAGAATGCATATCTATATCTATCTATCTATCTATCTATCTATCTATATATATATATATATATATATATATATATATATATATATATATATATAAGTGGTGTTTGTGCCCACTTATTCCTGCATTCAATATATTAAATAGCATAAGATGCTCTTCTGATGCATGAAACAAAATATGTAAAGACAAGACTTCATCTGGAGACTTTATTATTAAAATAAAGATCATAGATAGAAAATTCATATTATCAATGTTGCAAAGTAATTCATATTCTCATGTGTCAAAGTTAAACTCTGATGCAGTTTCAGCTGTCTGAAAACGAATTTCATCCTTCATGTGCGTCTGCGGCTGGCCACAGTGACGGTCTCAAATAGCATTATGTCTTAACATACGTATGACCTTCTCTGGGAAATGTGAATTTTTAATGGGAATAAAATTGTCCTGTCGTGTCGGCCTGCTAATGCTCTGTATTATTCATGAATGTAGCAATAATGTTCTCAAACCATTTCCTATCGTCTGTGGAGGCATCTTATTCAGCATGCCTCCAGGACAAGTTGCCTTAACTTGGACAAAAGAGTCTATTAAAGGCGCTAGTTGTCTTTACAGGGTCCCTGCACAAAGACAGAGGGGAGAAATGATTTTTGGATCCCACATTTCTTATTCTTAGAGTTGTTGACAGCCGGGTCAATATTTTTTGAGCATAAACAAATCTCTACCATATCAAGAAGGATCCAAATTAAAATCTAGGCAGAGGGAAGCTCACTCTGTCTTTCTCATCTGTTATTGTCACAAGTCGCACAAATCAATGGTTTGATTGGCCTCTCGGGCGGCACACACAGCTTATTCAAACATTATACAACAACACACACACATACAGCACTCCCTGCTCCACATTAAATCTTCACACGCTCATTAGTATTCACTACAGTCCTGTAGATACACATATATGCATGTATACATTTACACATATATACATACACATACATCCAGAGATGTGTCCATCCAGGCAGAAACAAAGGGACTAAAACAAGAATTTATGATTGTGACAAACCCATGGACGTCCAGTTAATAACTCTGTCTTCATCATATTTGTCTCTGCTGAATAAAGATTTATTCGAGGTTAGCCCCCTTGACATGTGGCATCTCATTTTAAGAAGGGTCCTCAGGTCTATATGGTTGCAAGGGTTTTTATTATGGTGGTATAATTAAAAACAACTATACTTCTCCTTCTCTCCTTCTTTACAGTGCCAGCAGCTGCTCATTCCCCAGTTTTGGTGGGCCTTAAATGATGTTTAGGCTTAATAAATGGGCTGCAGGGTTCTTAAATTGGGAAAGGCTGTCTTGTCTATACATCTATGTATCTACATATATATATTAGTGATGCACAACATGAAAAATTTCAACCGATACAGATAACCGATAATTTCCTGCTTCTCATGGTCCATACCAATACCGATAACCGATAAGTTCATATTGTCATATTTAATATAATCTTTTTGCATGTTAAAATCTTGATCCAACCACTGAGCTGTGAAGCTTGGCATGCTGACTGGACTAACGTCAGATGTCCATATGTCTGTGGTGAAACGTACGTGTAGTCCGCTCTTGTTTTGTGTTATGTTATCAAGTTATGGATGTGTGTGGCAACCGATACCTT